>LR749850.1:857866-906982 GCA_902729485.2 Mus minutoides
CGTGTGGTCTTGGGTGGGCTACGTGTGGTCTTGGGTGGGCTACGTGTGGTCTTGGGTGGGCTGCGTGTGGTCTTGGGTGGGCGACTTGTCTATCCTGCACTTAGTGAGACCTTCAGGGTCACTGTCAACTATGAAAGGTTCCTCTGTGGGCTAGCCTGAGGTCATGTTTGCACCAAGGGGCTCAGTTTCAGGTTGACTCTCAGATTTAGAGAATACTTGGGTCTTGTCTGCATCAGGAGCTGGCCGGTCTTCCGAATCAACAGAGGGAGCTTGTGTCAGTCAGTGTTCTAGTGCTGTGAAGAGACACCGTGATCACAGCCAGTCTTAGAAAGAAAGCGTTTAACTGGGGCTGGCTGGCTTACAGTTTCAGAGGTTTAGTCCTTTATCCTCATGGCAGGGAACAACATGCAGGCAGGCGTGGTGCAGGGGGAGGAGTTGAGAGCTCTACATCCTGATCTGCAGGCAGCAGGGAGAGAGGGGAACACTGGACAGGGAATGGGCTCAAAGCCCACCCCCAACAACCCATTCTCTCCAAAAAGTCACACCTCCTAATCCTTTCAAATGGTGTCACTCCCTGGTGGCCAAGCATTCAATAAAGTGGGGACATTCTCTTTCAAACCTCCACAGGGCTCTACTTGCTCAGTTTCCCAACTGCAGGGCCTTGAGCCCTTTAAATGGTCTGAGCTTGTGGGAGAGCATGTGGTGTCTGCTTAGAGAGTCAGCTGTGAGTGTAGCAGGGAGTTTTTCTGCATCAGCCTGGCCCTGCCTCGGTCGGCCCTGCCACCAGCCCCTCCTCCGTTCATCTCTGCAGCAGCGCTCCTGAACTAGCTTAGCTACCTTTACATCATCAGTGATACGTTTATTCCTTGCCGATTCAAGTGCCTTCTTTCACATTATCCGGGCAGAAAGTTTGAGCTTGTCTCTTACGTTCTTGTTGTAAGCGCTCGCGTGGTGTCACTGTGTTCTACTGTGTCCGCAGCAATTGTAAGGGTGACGACAGCGATGATGGTGATAACGGTGGTGGTGGTGGTGATGATGGTGATGATGATACCCCAACTTTATAAGTGAGGAAACTCTTACTAAAAGGGTTAGGTCACTGATTCAGTGCCGCATAAAGAAGTAGTAGAGACATAATTTAAAGAGGCACAACACTAAAATTAACTGCTAAACTTCAGCTATCCAGCAGCCATGGGGAACTGGGTACACCTGAAAGGGACTGAGGCGAGGCGGAAGACCTCAATCTAGGTTGGATGACTCCACCCTAGCTGGGCTGGGTCAGCCGGCAGAAAGACCAACTGTGGCACACCATTAAGATCTGATTAGCCTGCTCAGGGCTGGAGGAAGGGCACAGTAAACTGCTATTTCTCCCACACCAGAAGAATAAACCCCTGGGGGGGGGGATTGTTTTAAAAAGAAACAAAGAAACTTACTATAGGGATCTATGAAGAAGACTTCTAGAAGAACTAAAAAGTAAGTCTGATATTTGAGTCTCCTGTCCCAGTGCTAAGTCCGGAGCTCAGGAAGAGGCTGATCAGAGGTCACGGAACCCTGGAAGTCGTTGTTGATGTCAGGGCTGCTCCAGCCCCAACTCAGAGACTACAGCAGATACAAAGTCTAGAAAACACTGGAAGCCAAGTGTGACTGTCACCCACCTCTGGATGCCAGGGTGGACAGCTCCACTCTCTCTGTCTCCCAAACATCTGGACCAAATCTAAACCACGCTGGTTTATGTCAACATGACTCAGTTGGGAGGAGGGAACCTCTCTCTGCTTAGGAATTGTCTTCATCAGATTGGCCAGTGGTCATTCCTGTGAGGCATTTTCTTAATTGCTACTTAATGTCCACTGTAGACCGGGTCATCCCGGACAGGTGATCTGGGCTGTATAAGAAGGTTAGCTGAGGCCAGGCAGTGGTGGCACACGCCTTTAATCCCAGCACTCGGGAGGCAGGTGGATGTCTGAGTTCAAAGCCAGCCTGGTCTACAGAGTGAGTTCCAGGACAGGCAGGGCTACACAGAGAAACCCTGTCTCAAAAAATGAAGGAGCAGCGGGAGGAGAAGAGGAAGAGGAAGAAGAGGAAGAAGGAGGAGGAGGAAGAAGAGGAGAAGGAAGAGGAAGAGAGGGAGGAAGAAGAAGAGGAGGAGGAGGAGGAGGAAGAAGAAGAAGAGAGCAAGCCATGGGAGCCAGCCAGTAAGCAGTGTTCCCCCAGTTTCTTATTCAGTTCCTCCAGGTTTCTGTTTGAGCTCCTGCACTGGCTTCCTTTAACAATGTACTCTAACCTGTAAGATGTGATCAATCCTTTCTTCCCCCAAGTTGCTTTTGGTCAGTGCTCTAATCACAGCAACAGAAAAACAAGCAAACAAAACAAACAAGCCCAAAGAAGAGCAACGGAGCCTGAGAAATGTAAGTCCCAGGCTTGCAGCCCCTGTGGTACAGGAGCAAGCATGAAAAGGTAGGAACAGCTGCCCAGTCACATGCGCTTCCAGAGAAGGTGTGGCAGCTGACCTCCGAGTCCGCGCTGACAGTCTCCACCTGCTGGCAGACACATGCTTGTGCAGGCCATGTCCTTACTCTACCAAGACTGGTCCCTGTGATGCTGAGTCACGAAGGCCAGCAGGTTCTCTCTTGGGAGTGCTCTCCCAGCTTGGGAGAAAATCTCCCTGGCTCTGAGGAAATCAGTTACCATACTGAGGAGAGAATCCATTAGTTGCTAAGGAAAGAAAATGTGGCTTCATGGGCCGCTGGACACTGGTGGTTTGATTCTGCGGCTGGAGCCGTGAGCCTCAGGCATGTGACCAAGTCTCTGATTCTCGCTAGATCCCTGTGTGTAAAATCCTATGACTTGAGTCTCCGCTCCTTGCAGCCAGCCTGACCAGCACCTGTGGCTACATACTTAGAATCTCTCAGCCCTGACAACAGAAAATCCACGAGAGACGCACCTGTGTTGCTTTGTGGCCGGCAACATCTAATCTACCTCGGGGTGGGGAGAGATTTACCCCTGACAAGGAAGGGCAAAGAACCTGCAGTCAGCTACTATGGCCAGAAGAGCATTCCAGCCACTGGCTTTACCGTGCTCTTCAACTTATTTCTCTAGCAGGAGCTCCAGTTAATATGAAAAGTGTATTAATCAAAATCCTAACAACCATGCCTTGGTCCCCTGCAAGTTTAGCTATGCATTTGACCTGCTGACTCTTAAGTTTTTAAAGGATTTCACACCACACACCACACACACACACACACACACACACACACACACACACACACTTTTTTTTCCCTGTTTAAGACACTAGAGGAAAAAATTTTCTTGCCTTACTTTAACACAGATGCCCAGATCTCATGCCACCATCTGCTGTCTGACTAAAGGCTGTGCTCACCTGTCCAGCAGTGGGTGACCCCACTGTGTGTGCCAGCAGTACTCATGGGAGGAGCACTTGGGAGCACCATCTACAGATGAAGGATGAGGTTGAAGGGGAGGTGGTGAGATCAAAACCAGGCAAAGACAGAGAGAGAACAGATGGTGGAGACAGAGAAGAGCAGGACAGAAGACAAAATCCTCAGTGACAGCCACCTTGCCCAAGAGCATTGGACTCATGGGTGGAAGATTTGACTTTGGCAGGTCATGATTCTCAGAGGTCAGAGGTCAGCCCTGCTGGAGCTGAAAGGGTTGGGTTATTACAAATTCTGCTTCTCCCTTTCCACGCAAGGACAATCATGTCCTACCTGTCAATCTAGCAATGTCCTTGTCCTGATAGATCTCAGGGTAGCATCAGAGTAATGGGCTGCAGAGCTCCCCAGAGAGGCTGCTGGGTCCACACCAAGTCCTGCCCCTCCAACAGACGCAGCTCTGGGGAACCAGAGCATGCTGTAAAGGCCACTTAGGCAGAGGTGAATGCAGAGGACCCAGCTGGGTGGGAAACAGGATCTGGCTTCTGATTTGATGCCTGCCTGAGTTAGCTTCTGCAGTAGGAAACTGCCTATTTCATAGAGGTCTGACAGGGCCCAATCCTCATACCAAGGGTGCCATAATGAGGCAGAGCTGAGCAAGACTATCCATCTCCTTGCTTAAGGCTTAGGTGTGCCTTTTTCTTTGTAAGTGATACATTATTTTATCATGGAAAATCGGAAATTTGGTGTCTGTCTGTCTGCCTGCTTGTCTGTCTTTTTCTCGTACCCTGCTGGGCCGTACTTGTCTGGCCCCTGTGCTCATACTTTCTGATTTTTTTGTTTGTTTATTTGGTTTTTTTTGTTTTGTTTTCTGAGACAGGGTTTTTCTGTATAGCCCTGGCTGTCCTGGAACTCACTCTGTAGACCAGGCTGGCCTTGAACTCAGAAATCTGCCTGCCTCTGCCTCCCAAGTGCTGGGATTAAAGGCGTGCACCACCACTGCCTGGCATACTTTCTGATTTTAACTTGGACCTGTATTAATGACTAACCTTCTTTACCCATTTTCACAATACATATCCAGTGCATTTTGGCCTTTTTATATTCTGTTGGTATTGACTAAACACAAAGTACATTGGCTGCATACCATTTAGCACATGTGGCCCCACTCTAAAGCTCTCCCCTGACCTGTCCCCAGCCTCCTGCTCCACCGAGAATGCATTCACTGCTTCTCTGAACCGTTACAAGCCAGCCCATCCTGATGATCTCAGAAGTCCTGAGTTGTAGCCATAGTGTGTCTACTGCAATATCTTCTCAACAGTACGTGCACCCCAGAGCACCACGGGCCGTCACGGGCCGTCTCCGAAGGGCTGGAAGTGTCTCTACCACTTGGGATTTCCAGCAATCTTAGATAAGAGTTAACAGCAGTGACTTTGGTGTTCTCTGCCCATGCCACACTTCAGAGGTTTCTAAAAATGTGGGGAAAGGAGGAACTAGATCTGCCATGAAATTACAGAGACGCTTAGATAGCAACGTGGGAGAGACACTTGCGCATGCGCATGTGCATATGCATGTCTCTCTGCACTGGCCTCATGAGGTCTACACACATTATTTAATCTCTTTTGTCTCTATTTTCTCATCTCTCATTTGGGGCTCATATTAGCCGGAATTCTTCAGAGGAATAGAATCAATAATGTGGATTCCATTGGCTTATCTCACCAGAGATGGGCAGTCCCATAGTCTCACAATGGGCGTTATAGGCTCAAGAGTCAAGGAGGGGTGGGGTGGGGACCAGTAGCTGCTGCAGACAAGACCTGGTAACTTCAGAGAGGATGTTTTGCTGAGAACAAACTCGTGGTGTTTTTCTGGAAGCTGCCTGGTAAAGGGGCGTGTGAGGATTTGCTGGAGCGGACGCTTGAGAGGACACGTGATGTTTGGAAAGAGTGTAAGTATAACCAGCAGACAGTGGACGAGGCTCTGGCTTTGGTTCGCCTTGCTACTCTATGCTGGTCTTCCTTGTTGGGCTTTGTTGACGCCGGGCTTCGCCGATGACGCTCTTGCATTGGGTCTCCTTATTTTCTTTGCAAGTCTTCACTTGTTGTGACTTCATTGAGAGAAACGCACCAAAGAACTTTCTGGTTGTGTTCCAACTTCTTGCTGCGTCATCAGACTTGTTCTTATTGGTGGATTCGTGTTTGGTGTTTGCTGAGTAGATTGGACCGCTAACAAGAAAGATTTGCATTGCCCCCAAAGAACTATTTCTAAACAGAGCCACATCCTCCAATTCCTATTAACCTTTCTTTCCCCCTACCTCTGCTGGGTGGTGGGCTAGAAAGGAGATTAAAGCGTCAAATAACCATAATCAAAGTAGATTTTGAAAAATCTAAGCCTACCGTGATCTTCCCTCAGCTTTTGACTGGAGCATCAGGTCCAACATAGCTTTGGGGTACACAGTGAGAGCCCTCCTGGAGAGTCAGTCACCAGACCTTTTCACAGAGAATGTTTCAATTCAACAGCCAGCTGTCAATGGTTCTACATCTGAGGTCTGAAGTACCGAGTCACACATTTATGGGAATTTCTGTTTTGTTCCCTGCTCATACTAAGAACACAACGATGGAGCCACATCCCTCCTCCACTTTTTCATGAGAAACTTTCAAACCAAGGCAACTGAGAGGCCTGAACTCATTCTCCTCTGATCCCCTGCTTTGGATAATTTGGGGGCGTGGTAAATCCCATGGCCTCTGTGCTCTAAGTAAGTGCTAGACCAACAGAGCTACAGCCCCAGGCCTCTCAGAAGATGTGTAACCCCATACCAAATGCTTGTTCCTTTCCTACATATATGGACACCCCACACTGCTAAAACTCTCCCCATTCTAAAGATTCACTGAGAGCTGTGGCTTTCTTTGGAGAGCAACCAAACTGCATGGGCAGCGACGTGGGCAGCAACTAGAGCTATTTTGCCCATTGTCCTTGTTTCATGTTAGCCCTCTATTTAAGGACTGTTCGTGTATACATGATTTTTTTTTGGTACTGTTTTACAATTTTTTTCAACTTTTATTAGATATTTTCTTCATTTACATTTCAAGTGTTATCCAGAAAGTTCCCTATACCCTCCCCCCTCCCGGCCCTTCTCCCCCACCCATCCGCTCCCACCCCTTGGCCCTGGTGTTCCCCTGTATTGGGGCATATAAAGTCTGCATAACCAAGGGGCCTCTCTTCCCACTGATGGCCAACTAAGCCATCCTCTTCTATATATGCAGCTAGAGACAGGAGCCCAGGGGGTACTAGTTAGTTCATGGTTATTCTTCCACCTATAGGGTTGAAGACCCCTTCAGCTCCTTGGGTACTTTCTCTAGCTCCTTCTTCCTTGGGAACCCTGTGTTCCATCTAATAGCTGACCGTGAGCTTCCACCTCCATGTTTGCCAGGCATTGGTANAAGACAAAAGATACTGTCAACAGGACAAAAGGGCCACCAACGGATTGGGAAAGGATCTTTACCAATCCTAAATCAGATAGGGGACTGATATCCAATATATATATAAAGAACTCAAGAAGGTGGACACCAGAAAATCAAATATCCCCATTAAAAAGTGGGGCACAGAGTTAAACAAAGAATTCTCAACTGAGGAATACCGTGTATACATGATTTTAAAAGTTGTACTTGGCATATCCCTCCATTTCCTTTACTCTGTCCGTCTCACCCCTTCCCGATTCTGTCTTTTCCACCCCTCCCTCCTCTTGAGGCTCCCAATGTTTTCTCTTCTTTCCCGCCAATATGTACATGAAAGCGGGAAGCTGGGGGTAGATAGGAACAAGATTCATTGTGCACATGCATGAAATTGTCATAAAACAAACAAAGGAGCCAATAAAAGTCCAGGAACTACACGTGAGAGAAAGCATAAGCTGATCATCCCCCTGAGGCAGCTCTAACTCACTTACGCGATTGTCTCCAGTTCCACCTAGTCTCCTGCCAATGAGATGATTCCATTCTTTCCGGCTGAAAAATCCCATCGTGTATGCATATACCACATTTTTCTTTGTACATTTGTCTGTTGATAGGCGCCTAGGCTGGCTCATAGCTTGTGCTATGATGAGCTATGATGTGAAATGTCTCGGTGGTATGTTGCGTTAAAGGCTTTTGGGTAAAATACTCAGGAGGGTTATCATTGGTCTTTTTCTAAGTTTTTTGAGCTAAGGCCACACTGACTTTCATAGTGGCTTCCTGTCTATCCACTGCACCTGGCGTTTGTTTTCTCTTAGGTCTCTTTGGTTCATAATATCTGTTAGTTTCAGTACTTCTCTGTTTAGTTTTTGTGGGAATAACTTGTCCATTGGTGAGAGTGGGATAGTCAAGGACCCTCCTATCAGTGTGTGAGGGTCAATATATGACTTAAGCTATATTAGTGTTTCTTTTACAAACTTTGGAGTCCTGGTGTTTGGGACATACATCTTGGCGGATTTTTTCTTTGATGAGCATGGTGTGTGCTTCTCTATCTCTTCTGAATAGTTTTGGTTTTAAAGTCTATTTTATCAGATATTAAATAGCTGTATCAGCTTGCTTCCTAGGTCCATTTGCTTTGAATATCTTTTTTTAATCCTGATGTGACTTTTTAAAAAATATTTTTGTTTTGTTTTAAACAGTAATTTTTTTACGATTTATTTTTATGTATGTAAGTACACCGTTACTCTCTTCAGACACACCAGAAGAGGACATCAGATCTCATTACAGATGGTTGTGAGCTACCATGCAGTTGGTGGGATTTGAACTCCAGCTCCAGAGGACCCAACACCTTCTGGTCTCCATAGGCACTTGCCTTCATGTACGGACTCATACACAAAGATGTGCACACATACAACTAGAAAATAAAAAGAAATCTTAGCTACTTTTTCCCTTGGTCATATTGAGGAGTTAAAGTAAAATGTCTGAACACCTGATACTAATAACACCTGCTATAACACAAATCCTTAACAAACGGGGTGATTGTTATGACAGATTTTGGACACTACACACTACGAATGACTGCCATCTCTATACTTTCCTTGAGGCTCCTTAGAACCGAAACCAGCCGACTCTCCTCAATACCCTCAACACTTGCTAAATAAATTGCACATTCCTAAAAATACTCTTTCCTTTGACTCGCTAATCCAATTGTTTGGAATTAATTCAGCAAAAGCCATTAAAATGGAGACAGGAATAAAGGTATCCATTGTTTCAAATGTTACGGATGATGGGGGAAAATATCAGAAATAATCCCCATGTCCATAAAAGGGAGAGTAACCCAATCCTAAATCCAATAGGGGACTAATTTCAAATATATACAAAGAACTCAAGAAGCTGGACTCCAGAAAATCAAATAACCCCATTAAAAAATGGGGCACAGAGCTAAACAAAGAATTCTCAACTAAGGAATACCGAATGGCTGAGAAGCACTGAAAAAAATGGTCAACATCCTTAATCATCGGGGAAATGCAAATCAAAACAACCCTGAAATTCCACCTCACACCAGTCAGAATGGCTAAGATCAAAAATTCAGGTGACAGCAGATGCTGGCAAGGGTGTGGAGAAAGAGGAACACTCCTCCATTGCTGGTGGGATTGCAAGCTTATATAACCACTCTGGAAATCAGTCTGTCGGTTCCTCAGAAAATTAGACATAGTACTACCGGAGGATCCAGAAATGCCTCTCCTAGGCATATATCCAGAAGATGTTCCAACTGGTAATAAGGACACATGCTCCACTATGTTCAGATCAGCCTTATTTATAATAGCCAGAAGCTGGAAAGAACCCAGATGTCCCTCAACAGAGGAATGGATACAGAAAATATGGTACATTTACACAATGGAGTACTACTCAGCTATTAAAAACAATGAATTTATGAAATTCTTAGGCAAATGGATGGATCTGGAGGGTATCATCCTGAGTGAGGTAACCCAATCACAAAAGAACTCACATGCTATGCACTCACTAAGAAGTGGATATTAGCCCAGAAACTTAGAATACCCAAGATACAATTTGCAAAACACATGAAACTCAAGAAAAAGGAAGACCAAAGTGTTCATACTTCATCCCTCCTTAGAATGGGGAACAAAATACCCATGTAAGGAGTTACAGAGATAAAGTTTGAAGCTGAGATGGAAGGAAGGACTAAGCAGAGACTGCCCCATCCGGGGATCCATACCATAATTAACCACCAAATGCAGACACTATTGCATATGCCAGCAAGATTTTGCTGACATGACCCTAATATAGCTGTCTCTTGTGAGGCTATGCCAGTGCCTGAAAAATACAGAAGTGGATGCTCACAGTCATCTATTGGATCGAACACAGGTCCCTCAGTGGAGGAGCTAGAGAAAGTACCCAAGGAGCTGAAGGGGTCTATAACTGTATAGGAGGAACAGCAATATAAACTAACCAGTACCTCCTGAGCTCGTGTCTCTAGCTGCACATGTAGCAGAAGATGGCCTAATCAGCCATCATTGGGAGGAGAGGCCCTTGGTCTTGCAAAGATTATATGCCCCAATACAGGGGAATGCCAGGGCCAGGAAGCAGGAGTGGGTGGGTTGGGGAGCAGGGCAGGGAGAGGATATAAGGGATAGCATTTGTATTGTAAATGAAGAAAATATGTAATAAAAATTGTTTTTAAAAAAGGAGAATAATTAATTAAATTGTGATATACAGGTGATTTGAAACATAGTAATTGTTAAATACAATTTTAAAATTGGTACAGAAATGTGGCAAACTCATAGGACCTTACAGATGATAGCAGAGTCTGAGGTGTGGGTACAGTGTGAGCTACTGATCTGGAAACATGCAGCAAAGATGATCAGGGCACTCGAATGAACAGTCAGCAGCTGGAGAGTCAAAGAGCGGGTGGATTTTCCTTTACTGTTGTCATTGTACCGTTTTATGATAAATAACTCACCGAGAACTACACAAAGCCATCGTCTGGAGCAGAAAGATATCTGACCACCATTGTCCCGTAGTTAATTGGCGTTTGGAACAATACTCGACCAAGCAAAACCTTGGAGAAGACTTCGTGGTAAACTCTACATTAGTACTAAGGAAACAGATCAGGAGAGACTTGGTCGGCAATGTGATGGTGAACATTACATTTAAAGGTTTAAAATAACTGAGCTTTAGAGATCTATAAAACAGAAATGCCTCTAACCTGTAAGCCCACTTGTCCAAGAACAGAGAACTTCCAGGAATCCTGGCAGCTGGTCTTGTAACTGCCTGACCTTTTTAATATAAGACAGCAAAGTGCGTGTTTTCTCTTCTGTAAACAAACTTGCTTGCCTCTGACTGCCCACAGACAGGATGCCTACCTGATTACATGCAGGCAGGAAGTATTTTAGGATGTGTGCTTGCCCCTGATTGCACAAAGGCAGGAAGTAGTTAAGTTTGCCATTATTAACCTCCAACTAATGTAACTCAGGGATACATCTTAAGGATGCATCTTAGGTGCACCATAGGTCTGCAGCGCCAGTATCTGAATGAAGCCTCTTTTTTGTTACATTTATTTGAGGTCAGACCGGTAAACCTCAGAATGACCCCAAGCCTGTAACACCTACAGCCTAAGATACAAGTTAATGTTGCTAGTTGAGCAGCCTGAGGTATTCCCTTCAAGAAACTTCAACTCAAATGTATCTTCCTGTGACCCCTAAATTACCCCCATCTTTTTGTCTTGTGTCAGTTTGACTGTAGAGGAATTGAGACTAATGTTGGCTCAGGATACAGGCCAACACAGAACGGAGTTGAGGATGGATAAAAAGAAAGCACCAGCATTAAGGAGAGGCAACGGATCTGGGATGAGTCTTGATTCAGTCTTGATCACAGTGTTGCCTGTACTTTCTAACCTGTCTTCCAAGTCAATGGCAGAAGAAGGCTCAGAGCTCAAACCAAATTTCCTTCTATAAATGCCTTCAAAACCCCTGTCTTGTGAGTGTCGTGTGATCATGTATGGCACTGCAGTAGTCCTGAGATACAGTTCTATGAGGAGAGTCAGTCTTAGACGTGCACTTCCTACTAAGCCTAGCTGCTCATCTTTAAGGATAGGAAGCCTAAAGTCCGACGTTTCTACTCAGGAGGGCCAGCTGACATGACCTGAGATAACTGCCGGAGTGGTGACACAACCTCTAACTTCATTACAATGCCACATGCATACATGAGACCATGATAAGCCTCCCCTTATTATGCTGTCTTGCTTAGCTTTTACTCTATGTCTATGCTCTCCTGAACACCAAGGGGCTGAGAGGTTGTCCAGGAGATAACCTTCTCCTCTACCATAGCCCAGAAAGAAAGTCTTCTTGGGTTTCTCTGTGGAGCTTGGTCCTGTTATGAACTCCTCGATTCTATGGGGGAAAGGACACAGTAACATTGTTGCGCTCTGTTTTCTTACCTGTGAAACAAGAGGGTGGCAACCTTCAGTACCTTTCCTGTGATAATTCACTCCACATGCTTAGAGGTTAAAAAACAAAACAAAACAAAAAACAAAACAAAAACTCTTTAATACAGTGTCCATTGGGCTGTGGCCCAGAGAGGAGCTGATTATGAATATAGGATTCTAACTCATCTACACCTTAGGGTTATGCATTTCCCATATGCTGTCATCTTTAAATTTCTTTCAAGTCCTGGCTCCAGGTTATACTTTGAACAACTCAAGCAGAAATAGGAGACTGTAAGTTTGGCCCCTTGGAGGAGAAGGGAGATTACACAGCAAAGAGGATGCCAGAATTACTTCCTTTTATTTTTCCATTATCTTTTTATTCTATCTCAGTTTCTTAGGTTCAGAAAACTGACTGACACAAACACAGTATTTATTCAGCGGCCCTATTTTTCCCTTTTCTTTGTACAAGACGCATGAGAGCCAAAGTTATGTTTCAAGTTTTAATTACTGTACCTAAAAGATCCATAAAACAAGCACGCCTCTAACCTGTAAGCCCCTGCCCAAGGAGAGATGCTTACTGAAATGCTGGAGGCTATTGTTTATGGAAGATAACAAGCCACACGGGTTTGGTCCCCTACACAACTTTGTTTGACCCAACTACACTGCATATGCTTGATCACATGTAGGTAAGAAGTACCAGTCAGGAAATACGTCCAGATATATGCTCTCCCAACCCCCATTGGATGCGGTGGGACCATATGGGGTTGCCTTTATAAGCCCCTGCAAAGTGTGATTCATCAGTATTTTCAGGGAAGCCCAGAATGGACCTAGTCTGAGTCCTTCCATCCTGCACAGTAGATAATTAAATCTTGCTTCAAATTCAGCTCAAAACTGTAGTAGTGGTCTTATTCTCACCCGGTGGGATTAATGGGTGTCTCTTTATTTTAAAAAAAAAAAGTTCAGATTAAGGGAGAACAATAAATGAAGGGGAGCAGTCTTTTGATTTTAGGCAATAGCTGTATGTGCACCACTGCACCACCACGTGGAAAAAGCACGGAGGAGACATTAGCATCCTTGGGGTAAGAATTGGTAATGCACAGCAGATCCAAGGACAGGCATCGCAGTGGAAGATATTCCTAGTTCTCCATTACGAGTTGCCTTAGATGGAAACCTTTATCCTTGCGCAGATAAAACGGTGATCACAGCCAGGTTTTTAGACTCTCCTTTGCTTACATATTTTAATGTTCTTCTTTTTGAAGAGTTGTTACTGGGGGTCATCGTGCCCACTTGGCAGAATTTCTTTCTTTTTTTTTTTTTTTTTTTTTGGTTTTTCGAGACATGGTTTCTCTGTGTAGCCCTGGCTGTCCTGGAACTCACTCTGTAGACCAGGCTGGCCTCAAACTAAGAAATCCGCCTGCCTCTGCCTCCCAAGTGCTGGGATTAAAGGTGTGTGCCACCATGCCTGGCTCAGAATTTCTTGATAAGACCTTAGGGTTGAATTAATGGCCAACCAATAGTTGTGTAAGATCAAACCAGAAAGACCCCTATTCCAAACACGGGCTGTTCGCTCACCCCAAGAATCACGAGAGATCCGTCTTGATGCAAAATGCAAGAGGATTTTTAATCGGAGCTCCGGGACGACCCGTGTCTCATGCAAGAGACAGGGAGTCGACCCTGACCCGAAATTTTACAAAGCTTATAAAGGCAAGAACCACAAACTCGGGGTGGGGGGAGGAGGTAATTTACCTAACAGTTAAGTCATGTGCTACCTTAGGCAACCTCCTGGGGCGTTGAGACATTCCACAGAGGTCTCTGTGACATTCAGAGGGCATTGGAACATTCTGTGGTGGTTCCAGGAAAGGAAAGGTATATTTTAAGTTCCTGGAATAGTCACTCAGCCTGAGGGTGCAAAGTTTATGTTCTCACAAACAGCTAAAGATTTCTTTACTCTATAGGAGCACAATTGATTCCATTTTAACTTTCTTAGTCTAGTCTATGGGAGCCTAGCTAAAAAATTTTACTCTACATTCCCCACTTCTTCTAGTAAATAGTCCTAATCTTAGGACTTGTTATGATCTTTTCCCT
Source organism: Mus minutoides (assembly GCA_902729485.2). Taxonomy (NCBI): domain Eukaryota; kingdom Metazoa; phylum Chordata; class Mammalia; order Rodentia; family Muridae; genus Mus; species Mus minutoides. The sequence goes on from LR749850.1 coordinate 871,720, forward strand.
GACACACCTGATTCTTAGGGCATAGTACTGTTGCCTCAAAAACGAAAGGCAGCACTGCACTACTTTTTGTTCTAACAAAGGTGACTAGCCTATCTAACACACATGACATGGACTTATAATTTAAAAGCAGAAGCAATATCAAAAAGGGTCCCATAAGAGTAGAGAGTAGGGTGGTCTTTTCACAGAGTCTCAAGGTTTTCTGCATGACGGCATCAAAGGTAGACCAAATCTCTAACTTGGAAGAGATGTGGGGGTTGCATGTCTCCAGTCTCCTTCTCTTGAGTAGGCCTTCTGCTTCTATGTTCGCTGTCTCACTCACTTGAGTGCCTTGTTGAGCCTAGAGAATAAAGGCTGGGAAAGCAGCAGTCAGCACTATGTACAGAGGCTATTTTTACCAGTGGAGAGGGTCCCCCATAGAGTAATTTATAGGGGGGGTCAGACCAAACTGTCCAAGGGTGTTCTTAACCCTGAAGGGCACAAAGGGTAGGAGTGTTATCTAACCATTAAAGCCAGTCTCTGCTGTCAATTTCCTTTAATGGGTGCACCCATCTTTTTTACCTGTCTTGAACCTTGGAGCCTGTATGTACAATGTAACTTCTAATCAATCCCCAATATCTTGGCCATTTCCTGACTTACTTATCTGGGCAACAAAGATTACCTTGGGTATCCCAAGCCTCGGGAAGGTCTCTTCTAAGATCTTCTTGGCTATTACATAAAATCTATCTCTCAATAGGCTCCAGGCCAGTCCCGCCTGAGCTTCTTCTCAGTATACATGGAATGTCCTGCATTGGTCATAGCACAGGTCTTGCAGTTTTTGACTATTTCTTCTGCCAAGTTTGAGAGTCTTTCTTCCCGTGGAAGGACTAGTTTTCCTTGACCAGTCCTAATTTGTCTATAACTTAATAATCTTTAGGCTCTTTGACTGCCAGGATCACTGCTCTTTGGGTGGCCTGTTTGGCGGTTAGATCTGCCACCTGATTCTCTTTAGTCACAGCATCTTATGTCTTTCACTGCATATGTCAACAGCCCTTTGTCTGTATATTACTCCGTGTAGTAGCAAAAGCATGCCTGCTGTCAGTGTAGACGTCCCCTTTGCCATTCATAGAGCTAGTATCAGAGTCACAGTTTGGCTTTCTGGGCAGATGTCTCTTCAGGGAAGTTGCTGACCTAGATCACTTGCTTCCTGTCCACCACTGCTGTCCCTGCCTTCCGCTTACCTTTAACCACAAAGCTACTGGCATTCGTGTATCAGCTCAGACTCCCAGGCCAAGTATGATCTTCCAGATCATTTCGAGCACCAGGTTCTTCTGCCAGAATATCAGCACAGTGATGAATCATCAGTCCAAGATGGTAGGGTAGCGGAAATTAGGACAGCAGGGGGAGCACATAAGAGCATTGGTCATCCATTGATCAGGAGCTGTTGGATAATGCTTTCAAGAACATGGGGAGTCACTATGAGCTTATCAGCATCCTTGACAAGCAGGGCTACGACAGCAACAGTTTTCAAACAGGAAAGCCACCTGCTGGCAACAGGGTCTAACTTCTTCAATAGACAAGTCACTGGCCTATTTCAAGGTCTCAAAGTCTGAGCATGGAGTCCTCTGTAACTCCTCTCTCACCAGGCAAGGCCAAGGCCACCAGCAAAGTCCCTCTAATTTTTTTAAAAGGCTTTCTGACGATCTGGAATCCACACAAACACCTTTCCTCTCTTGGCCAGGGGGCACAATGGGGAAGCCAAGGCTGCAAACCCAGGCATCCAGAGTCCGCAGAAGCCAGCGGCGTCCAAGAATTTCTACAGTCTCAAATAAGTAACTTCAGTCCGACACAGGTGAGGCTCCCCAGCTGAGGCTCAGCACTCCAACTCACTTAATTCTGTTCTTCTGTTACCCAGCTTTCCTGATCTGTCTAGATTCTATCTTATCTTTTTCTCAGCAGCCAAGATTCTAGTCAAATTTCCTCTTTGTCTATGATCTCTTCTGTTCTCTTTCCTTTGCTTCCCGCCTCTCTCTCTCTCTTAATACACTTTCTCTGTCTCTTTCACTAGATTACATAACTTATAACTTAGCCTGTTGAACCTCTACATATAAGGCCTCTGTATTACTTTTCTTACCTTAGCCCAAATTAGTTCTATCTTGAGGTACCTTGGAGATCAGAGCCTGGCTTTAAGATTTTCAAACTCTCCTTACCTTTAGCCATGATGTAGTTCCAAACAGGATGAGTCAAAGGGTCTTGGTTGCTGAAGAGTGTCCGTAGCTGGAGACTCTGATTCGGGAGAAGCCTTCACTTTCAAATTCTCTTGTAACACCAGTGCACAATTATAATTTGGGGGGAGCAAAACTCAATCTTAACAATGTAAACAACTTATTTTCTTTAAAAATCAACCCTAAAAACATTATTTGTTTCAGAAACAAAACTGAAATGGTTGCATACATTTGCTTATTTAAACCAAACAAGATTCTCAATTTTTCTCAGCTATAATTTCTAGAGAGGAGCTTCTTGTTACCTGATGGATCACAAGCACAGAGATTATTCTAGGAGAAACAACCATTAATTCCACAATACCTGTTTATCAGTATTTTGCAACAACCATTTTAATTGCTGTTTGGAATAAGGGATAGCAAATATTTCTTCAGGTTCTTTCTTTTTAAACAAACACATTTTTATGACTCCATCCTATACACAGCAACAACCCCTTAATAAGATATTAAAACTTTCTTTGGAGACGAACAAAAATGAATCCGCAAAGCCATTTGTCCCTCATCCGTTAATTGTTGAGGGGAGGGAATTAGGATTCGAACTCTCTTGAGGGTATCAAGCAGAGGTTTAAGTTCTCTTGTAGTAAACTTAAGATGAAATCTTAACCAATTAGTATCTCTTAACAACCTTTGAAAATCATTTAGAGTAATTATCTTCTCTACCCAACTTTTCTCTGTTGCAACTTATTTAGGATATAACTTAAGTTCCAATTATTGAAAAAGATATTTTTCTGGAGCAACAACTACTTTAAATTTTTAAAGCTTATTGTATAAGAGCAAAACCTTTTAATAAAAATACCATTTATACACTGAAAGATTTCCAAGTCCTAACTTCTTGTATTGAAGTAGAGACAGAAATTTTTTTACATATTTATTCATTAACTTAGTGCTGTTACCATTAACACAACTTTTAGGCCTTCTCATAATAAAGGGAGGATCAGGGCCCAATATAACTTCTCTATCATAATTGTCAGGACACTATATAAACTCACCCCAGCATCTGCATGTCTCATTAACCATTCTGGCAGATAGCATGCTCCTTTAGCATCCTGCAGGGGAAAACACAAACATGCCCTCTCTCTTTCTCACACTCAGAGAGTTCCTTAGCATTGAAATTTTTACCAGCTTGACCTTTTTTATGATTTCAAAACACTGGCTACAGCACATAATTCCATTATCTGTGCTGAAACAGGAGGAAATTAAAAAGAATAAACGTGACCTAATCACATATATTTCTCTACCATAGAGGGACTGTTTATAAACACAGTAGATGTATTCTTAGACTTACAAACACATACTTCATGATTTTATCTTATAATTTTTGACTAACACCACAACAGCTTAAGCAGCTAATTTTTAATTTTCACTGATTACAATAGATAACAATTGATTATAGATGTTTCCTCTACTCTATATGGAGTAGACAGGCCAGATTGTAATGCCTTCAGAAGTCCCACAGCCTCATTAACACAAACATAAATATTTCTTAATCTGAGCATACTGATATAGTCCTGTCCCAAGAATTATCTCTTCTGCAGTGAGGTCAGATTCCAGAGGAACAATTCGACTGTCTATGCCTCTAATTTCTGGACAGTTTAAAGAAGATTTATACTTAAAGCATTTCTTATAGCCTTAGTGCTGGAAGACCAATTATAACCTAACTTTCCATTACAAGCGAAAAGCCTTGCTTTATCACTTTCTGCTGTGTAAATTGAGACTACTTTTTATGGCCCCTCAGCGGCACGCTCAAACACACAAGACTCACACAGACACACAAGAGCTGCTGTCCCTTTAAGAATTGCAGAGCCGCTGTCGCTACTGCTTCCTGCCGCCGCTGCCGCAGCAACCTCGAGCAACTTTTCCGCTGGGCAATAGCAGCTGGCGGGCACGGGAGTCGCCCCCACGTGCAGTGGGCGCACGGCCCCACAATGGCGCTCTCTCAGCGGGCTGGCAGGCATCCGGCTGGAGCCCGCAGCAGCCGGGAGGGGAGGGGCAGATGCCAAGCCCCGCATCAGGCCTCGGGGCCGCGCTCCAACAGCATGAAGTTCCATTTTTTTTTCCTTTACCAGAAACACAAATCCACACATATAAACAAAACAGAGACACTGCTGGCACACACATAACTATGGCAGACACAAACGTAAAGGACGTTGACCTCGCGACGACCAGAGTCAGCCGGCCTAGATTCAGGACGCTGACACAGATCGTCAAGGAGAAGAACTATCTCCTGACTATACTCACGGGGGTCTTCCAGGAGTCCCTGGTTCTCCCCCTGTCCTCCTGGGATGTCTCCCAGGGCTAACGGGTGGTGGACACCTGGACACGTGGACACGTCTATTCTTATCCACCCCGCTCTCCCTCTCGGAGAGCAGTCTCACTCACTGAGTTTTTCAGAAACGAAGGATTAGACACATAACAAACTAGCACAATAAGCACACTTTCATTTCAGAAAACAGACACTCAGAACACCAGCCCTCACACACACATTCCAGAGGGGATCCCATACCTCCAGGGGTCTTCGAGGTTCTGGGGTGTCACGAATTTCCCGGCCAATGCACCAAATGAAAGATCAAACCAGAAAGACCCCTATTCCAAACACGGACTGTTCGCGCACCCCAAGAATCACGAGAGATCCGTCTTGATGCAAAATGCAAGAGGATTTTTAATCGGAGCTCTGGGACGACCCGTGTCTCATGCAAGAGACAGGGGAGTCGACCCTGACCCGAAATTTTACAAAGCTTATAAAGGCAAGAACCACAAACTCGGGGTGGGGGGGGAAGGGGAGGTAATTTACCTAACAGTTAAGTCATGTGCTACCTTAGGCAACCTCCTGGGACGTTGAGACATTCCACAGAGGTCTCTGTGACATTCAGAGGGCATTGGGACATTCTGTGGTGGTTCCAGGAAAGGAAAGGTATATTTTAAGTTCCTGGAATAGTCACTCAGCCTGAGGGTGCAAGTTTATGTTCTCACAAACAGCTAAAGATTTCTTTATTCTATAGGAGCACAATTGATTCCATTTTAACTTTCTTAGCCTGGTCTATGGGAGCCTAGCTAAAAATTTTTACTCTACAGTTGGAGATTGCTAACTACTAGGATGTGTCATAGGCAGTGGGTTTCAGCTACCATCTATGTAATCCAGGCATTTTGGTTTCTCCCCTCCTCTTCCTCCTCTTCCTCCTGCTGTTTCTTTTCTCCTCCTCTTTCTCCTCTCTTGTCATGCTCGCCCTTTCTGTCTTTCTCTCTACCCTACCCCCTTTCCCCATGGCAACTTCCCTGGCCCCAGTCCTTGGGGCCAGTGAACTTGCAGCTTCCCAAGAAACCTGCCTTTAATATAATCTAACCTGGTTTGAATTGGCTCATTTCACTGGCAACAGAAAAAGGATCTATCAGTAAGGGTTTCTGGAGAGCCCAGACAAACTGAAGACAAGATTTGGTGGGGGTTGGGGGTGGGGGAGGGAGGGAGACAAAGGAAAACTGAGTCAGAGAGGAAATCAAGAGTATCAACCCAGTGACACTCCAGACCTCAGCTAACCACAGCCTTATTTCTAGAGGTTGGGACTGTTGTTAGTCTAAAGTAGAGCTCACGTGGTGGTTTTGTAGTGGCCTCTCAGGGATGGAAAAATTGAGCATATTTCTAAAGCCTGAATCTCTTCCCTTTCACATTTAACAGCCAGCCCTGCAACCAGTTCCGTTCCATCAGCGCCTCATTGTCCCTTTGTTCAGAGGAGGAAATTAAAGTCTAGAGAAGACGGGGCTAGGCCAGTGATGTGTTGTTTTTCTTCCTCTTCCATCTGGCCCTACAAGGTCATTAGAATACACTTTCAGCCCCTGCAGGGACATTTACATTTGAAGCAAAGTTAATTTACTTCCCAGCCTGGTGATGGTGTTTATTTTTATCTATGAACATTCTGTACCCTTTCTTCTATTCTGATTGGCACCCCACTCCCTGTTCCCAGAGGGTCAGAAGAACCTTCTCTAGGCAGAGTGGGGAGGCTAGCCCTCAGAGAGGAGAACAGCTTAAGGTTCATGCCAACACAAGCCTTCAACTTCTGGAACCAGAGAGGTTGATTTCCTTTGATACCCACAAGAATAGTCCAAGCCTCCCTCCTTCAGGATGGTATGCTGGCAGGCTCCCAGGGCCACCAGCCTCCTCGGTTCTTTCTAAAGATCCTCAGGAGGGTAGAGGTGGGGGAATAGACCGATCTCCTTCTGGAGAGATCCTTTGCATTTTTTTCCCCTCTCAGATGCAAAGCCTCTTGCAGGTTCTCAGTCACACTCTCTCCCCTGAGGACTGGGGTCCTGCCCCCCTGTTGACCGATTTTCAAAGAGCGCATAAAGGGTTTTGTTTCCCTACAAAAGAACAGTCTCTTCCTAGAACAACAGGTAAACACAGATGGTTTTTTGAAAGATCCTCTCTCCCAGCTCTGCCAAAACTGTAGTCAAAACCAGGAACTGAATACTATACCTTAACAGAGAGCAGTGTGGACTGTGGACTGCTTGCAAGGCCATCCTTTTAAAGATGGGCTCTTACGCCTGGTGCATGAGATGGAAGGACAAGAGTGTGGGGCAAACATCAGTACTCTTTTTCGTACTTTTGTATCCTTTGAATTGTAATTGAATAAAAATATCGTAAGCACATTATTCACCATTGGCCTTCTCTTCTCTTTGAGAAGGCAGGGCCCAGGGGTTGTGCAGTTTAGAAAAGAAAACCCTAGCAATGGGAGGGAGGGTTAGAGCTTGTAGATAACAAGAGAAGATGAGAGCCTCTGGGACAGCTATCCTGAGACATTAGGGAGGGCCCTCTGGGTATGATTTGGGGACCATGGTGCTCTGCAATGGATTCCATCCGGATGGATCTTCTTGTATAGGGCTATGTGTTCACTTCTAAAAATGTCCAAACCTGAGGTTTATCCTCAGAAGTAGAGGGGGTACCATGAAGACACGCTGGCAGAACCCCTGAGATGTGTTGATAAAAAGAGAAAGAATATGTTTTATGGGGGGGGGTGAGGTATGGGGGAAGGGGGATGTCTCAGCAGGCCCATGCCAAGTCCCCCTGAGGGACCAGCCACACGATGGTATAGTACAGAATAGAGTTCACTCAGGGCATAGGGAGGGAAGTTAAGAGGGTAGTAGAGGCAGAGAAAGAGAGAGAGTAGAGAAGTAGAGGCCAGCCATGGCCATGAGCACATGGATGGGGGGCAGGGGAAGGGAATGGGAAGGGGAGAGCAAGGGCAAGAGAGAAGCAAGGCAGCAAGAGATAGATTAAGGAAGGGCAAGCAGCCTCTTTTATCGTGGGTCAGGCCTACCTGGCTGTTGCCAGGTAACAGTGGGATGGAGTTTAGACAGAATGCTAACACCCTGTATTCAGAAAGGGACTCAACACCTAAGGCCACTTCCTTGTGGGGCAGGTGCTGTGCTGTAGTATGCCTTCCCCATGGGACTCGCACTGCACCAATGGCCCCATGGCCAGCACTGTTTACCCAAGACTAGGTCTTGAGCTCAGGCTGCCCTGAGAGCTGAGAATAACTTTGCATACTTAATCCCCCTGTCTCTGCCAGTTGTAGTGACAAGTCTGTGCCACCATTCCCAGTTTATGCTGGCGCCTCATGAATGCTACCCCTGACATGCCCAGCTGAACTGCGTCCCCATGCCTAGCCTTGATTGCATTTACAGCCTTTAGGAGGGACCCGTGGCTGAGTGTGACTGTATGGTGGCTGTGGATGTTAAAAGCTAACAAACAAAAAATCGTTCTTGACCTAAAGAGAATAAGAGAATAAGAAACCATTTGTTCCAGAGCTATTCTGAGTCTGTGTGGCCCAGGAACTGAGAATTAGGTTACCCCAAATTCTATGTTCCCACAGAGTAGCCATTTCACAGCTGCTCATTGTTTTACAGACCAAAGGAAGTCATACTCCAAGGCAACATTAAAACGCATCAGCGGGTGCATCAGAGAGGCCACACTGTGAGATGGTTGAGCCAGGGAAGTGTAGTGATCCCTCCCCAAAAAAAAAACCCAGACAGGAGCCAATTACAATAGGGCCTTTATTCTATCCGAGCTAGCTCAGGCCTCCCAGCACACAGTGTTGGTGGTGGTGGAGTCCCAGTTCTGGGCAAGACTTTATAGTAAGCAGCTTACAGGGTGGGGGGTAAGTGTGAAAGCATCTCATTGGATAGCTACTGTGGCCTTTAACACAATTGGCTGGTGCTGGGAGTCATATCATAAACTTAATTTCTGCTCCTCTCTGCACTGGTCATAATTCAGGGAACAGGCTTGTAACCTGGGGGCACAGATATGTTGGGGTAATACCCTAGAGATGCTGGTCTTGTTGAGGGTGTAACCTGAAGGCACTAGTCTTGTTGGGAATTAGTCTAGAGACTAGAGCTAGGATCAGGTTTTGTTGGGGGGCAACTTGGAAACTCATGCTGGGTACCAGCCAGTCAGTTTACTTGAGTTCAAACTCAGGTCAGGTTCTCTAAAATGGAGTCTGAACTTAAAAGATTTGGCCTCTCGCTATAGGCCCACAATGCGTTCTGATGACATTCTTGGCTCTTGGATTGGCAGAAGGCAGTGTTCTGCTAAGTTAATAGCTTCTAAGAGGTTTTTATTTATTATCACAAGATGTTAGTTCTAAGTTAATGGCTTCTAAGAGGCTTTAATTTCTTATCACATGGTGTTAGTTCAGATACACAGTGGGGCAAGGAATAGCTGTTCCAGAAGCTAAACCTAGCTCAAGATTAAGTAATTAGCCTCTGAACCTATAAAATTCTAATCTCGACACAGTCCTGAAATTCCAATCAGTCCACCAGTGCCTGCAGACACAGAAACTCTTTCCAGCTTCTTTTCAGGAATTCTCAATCAAAATGCCTTCTGCCGAAAAGGACATTTAGAAATGAAACTCAGCTCAGAAGGAAACAAGGTCCCCCTGCCACTACAGGGACCTCATCTCCTTGGCCAGCTGTTAGGCTTATCAGTCTAAACCAGTTTCTTTCTCCTGTTGCAGGAAAGTTTCTCTGTCCATGGTCTCTGGCCCTGTGACTCTCAGAAGGGAAGCCGCGGGGACCACTCTAATCCTGGAGGGGTTAGAGAAGAGCAATTCCTTATGTTTTATAAAAAGATAAGGACGGAAGAAATATGTCTGGTGGAGGTGCTGTATGAGATGGGGGAAGGGGGTGCCTCTGAGGGCCCATGCTGAGGTACCAGCCTAATAGAATAGAGTTTATTCCGAGCATGGGTGGGAAGGAGAGGAGGAGGAGGAGATGGGGGGGAGGGGAGGAGGAGGGAGAGGGAGGGAGGAAGGGAGGGAGGAAGGGAAGGAGAAAGAGAGAGGCCAGCCATGAGCATGTAGAGAGAGGGGAGGGGTATAAGGAAGAGAGGGTAAGGAGAGCAGGGGCAAGAGGAGGAGAGAAGAGAGCAAGTGAGAGAGGATGGGGGCGAGCAGCCCCTTTTATCGTGAGTCAGGCACACCCTACTGTTGCCAGGTAACTGTGGGGCGGAGCCTAAACTAAATGCCAACAGCTTCGAAGACAGCTAAAATACAGGCATGCAGATCACTAACTCAAGGTGTGAGAGGAACCAAGCCTTTCATTGATTGACGTCAGACCGTCTTACAGAAGCTGTGAAACAGAGGTGAACATTGCCAGCTCCCCGGACTGTGTCTTTTGAAGCTCCCGGGGCCTCAGCAAGTCTCTCCCTCCACACGTGCCAGACTCACTGCGCTTTCCAAGACTGTGCTTGATCCAACTTCTCTGAACTGGACTCCACTCCCCGCACAGCTCTGACTTCTCACATTCACCTCACAGAGAGCAAGAACCATCCCTCCATGCCAAAGGCATCCCAATAAAGAGGAGATTCCCCAAATGACTCATATGTTTCGTCTCCCCAGTACCCAAAGGTAGTGTCTCTGGCATGTAATGAGGCTGTCGATGTTTAGCAGTTATCCTCCCCAGGGAAGGTCAAAGTCATTAGGATCTGGGTCCTCCATGATTAGTATCCCCACATGAAAGCTACCAGGAGCATCAAGAGTTGAGACAAAGTAGCCTGTGCATAGTAATCAACCATTGTTACATCCAAACTCATCGAGGAATGAGCAATTGTATTTAGCAATGTGCAAAGTACCTTTTAGTGCATCTTGAGCACTCAGCCTGTCACTGCAACTGCTAATTTGCCCCACCGCCCCCACGGCCCCCTGGCACTACTTCAAGTGGACTCTGTACAGATGTTTCAGGGGAAAATGTTTTCCCTGCTCCTCTTGGCTGTCAGAGGTTTATATCATTAAGGCAGCAGCTTCCAAGTAAATAATGGAGCTGGGAATTGTCCAGAGTTGAGTGGGAGGAGGTTCCTGAGCCCTTGTGGAATCTACCTTTGAGCCGGGGTTCCCATACTATACAGCAGAGCTATGGAAAGCCCGTCTCACCCAAGTCTCTCTCTTCTGTCTCCACAACTAGAAACTACACTTGTGTATCTCCTTACTCACTTAAAGACAGCCCCTTAGAACCAAGGCTAGAAGCGGGGCACGGTTTCTAAGCTATTACTGAACCTCTGTCATCACAGAAGAATGGCCCTGTTCCAGGCTCTGCACACAGTCAGCCTCTGTCATGTCAGCAAATGGTCCCCCAGGCTCAGTTACATTAGACAGACAAAGTGAGGCCTATTATCAGCTGTGCCTCTTCACCAGCAGCATATCCTGATGAGGAGAGGAAGAGAGAAAGGTACTTACTGTTTGTTGCTGAATGGAAAAAAAGAAAGAAGAAGAAAGAAAATGACTAGTCCCAGATTTCGGCACCAGATGAATAATAAACAAACAAACAATCAAATAAATAAGAAGGCCATGACTGCTCGTAGGTATTGTGAAGGAGAAAGTTTATTGTAGATGAAAGAGGGACCTCAGGGGAGTCTAGAGTAGACATAACCCTGAGCCATGTGAGAAGGTACAGAAAGAGAAAGGAGATGGGGCAACCAGCTGCAGCAGCCAAGAAGACAAAAAGTAAAGAAGGAGGTGGGTAACCAAAATGGCTGGATTATATAGGGAAGAGCCTCTGGAAGAAGGGCAGCCCAGCTCCGGGCTAGAGAACTAGGGATCGAGGATGAGGGCAGCCAGGTATGGCAGCCATACCCTATATCAGGTAGGACCTGAGGGATTCTGGGACAACCTGGTGACCAGGTCCTCTTCGATCTGTTAAATAGGCACCTCAGCCATTTTCTCCAGGGTTTGAAGCTTAGCAGTTATGAATTCATTGATTTATTTACATGTGCCAGTTGATGGAGCAAGAATATGTCAGGGATTTCTTTTCTTTTTTTTTTTTATCCACAGAAAAATAGATTATCATAGTTTAAATTAAGATTTCATTTGTCTTCTTGACCCATATCTCACTGTACAGTCCGGATTGAACTCTGCATACTCATCTCTCAGCTATGTACCAGCAAACCCAACTAAATAAGGTTGTAATTTCCTTAGTAAGTTACTATTCTCCCTCCCTCAGCCGAGCAGTGTTGCGTATGACAGGAAGTGTAAGTCCTCACAGCAAATATTATTGCATCTTACCAAGAAACCGCTTCTAACCCAGACCAAGGTATCTATGGAGTAGACATTTATAATTATTGAGGGACAGGCTTGCTTTTCTAAAAAGTTATTTATTTAAAAAGCAAAAGACAGATATGATAAATCATACCTGTAACCCCAGCAGTTGAAAGGACAACGGAGGCAGGAGGGTCTGGAGTTCCAAGCTATCCTCCAGTACTAGAGTGGACAGCCTAAGCTACATGAATCCCTGTTTCAAGAAACAACATCTATTTGTTATGCAGAAATATGGAGATGTATACAGTAGATATGAAAATAGAAAATAAGTTTATTTTATATATTAGTCTTATATCCAGTCACCTTCTTATACTATTTTTATTAAAAGAGCTACATTTAAATGTTGAGAATAAAAGATAAAAACATAAAAAATAAAAATGAGACTCAACAGAAATAGTTAAATGTGCAGAAACAGAGTTACCATGGCATCTTTAACGGCATTCCTGATTGGAAGAGGACATAATCTGGAAGTAACTTAAAGAAGAAAGAGGGGTTTGGGTTTATGTGTCCTGAACAGTGTCCATCATTGAGGGAAGTCATGGCAGGGACTCCAGCAGGAGAGGAACTTGAAGAAACTGTGAAGAGTGCTACTTCCTGCCTTGCTTCCAGGCTCATGTTCAGCCATTTTTCTTACTGTAGCCCAGACTCACCTGCCTAAGGATGGTACCACCCACAGTGGGCTGTGTCATCCTACATCAATTAGTATCATGAAAATGCCACCAAAGACATGCCCACAGGCCAATCTGATGAAGTCAGTTCTCCAGTTGAGATTTTTCTCTTCCCAGATGTTGTAAGCTAACTGGTATACTGCCTCCTGGTTTATGTGCCTGCTTCTCTTCTTTCTGCCCAATAATCTATATATTGAGTGAAGGAGTGACCTGAGCTGACACATTTTGAAAGGAATATATATATATATATATATATATATATATATATATATATATATATATATATATATCCAGCAGACAGAATGGCCCCCATTGGAATTCTCAGTGGCAAGCTCATCTATCCTGTTTCAAGGTATTCTTTCACTAGTATTAGAACTTTGGGATTCTATCATGGACTGAAGACCAGCAGCTTTCTACAGTTCTTACAGGTCTCCAGTACCGGATTTGGATGGCTGAAACATTCAGTTTCATAGAGTTAATGATTATCAGTGTCTTGCCTTTCTATCCGTAGACAGTCATTATTGGACTACACAGGCTGTAGCCTATAAGCCACTCTAACAATTCTTCTATTAATATACATGTGTTCAATCTATTCAGTCTATCAGTTCTGTCCCTTTAGAGAACCCCAACTAATACAGACATGGAGTATTGCTGTGACAGATCTGACCATGTGATCTTGGGGGATTATGGAAAATAATCTTTGGGTTGGAGACACCATTGAGTACACAGAGCTCAGTGGGTTGTTTTGTGGGCACATAAAAGATCAGAATGTTGAGCTCCAGGCAGCAATGTAGACAATGAAGGCCCAGATTGTCAAGCTTCAGAGGGATGTTTGAGAGTTCCTTAGAGACTCTATCAAGGCCATTAAATGTTTTTAATTAAGAATATGTAGTTCTGATCCATTGGGACTGAAGAATCAGCTGTGATTAACAAGAGATCAAATCCACTAAGAGAAATCTATGCTTTGCTGGGACAATTGATACTGGTCAGCTGGGGCTGAAGAATCAGCTATGATTTAAAAGGAACCGACATTATTGAGACAAAATCTTCAGGGAAGTGCTTCCTGAGAGCCAGCACACACAGCTGTATTACAGGGCTACCCAACGTTGTGCCTCGTGCTGGCATCAAACTCAGTACTGTTTAAGAGTCTCCCAAGTGGTGCTCATTTTGAAGGTATGAAAAACTTATGAAGTGCAGCTGAGGCTTGACACAGTGAGAGGCCTTTGGTAAAAGAAAGAGGGACAGTCTCAGTTGTAGTAAACACCAAGGAACTGAAGAGGTCATAGAGAGCAGCTTGGTACCATGAAGCAGGGTCAGAATCCCTGACAAGAGCTCTGGAGAGAAGAAAAGTAAAGATGCAACCCAGTTGCAGCAGGAGAGCCAGCATTTCTGCACACAGAAGAGAGGAGTGTGTCTCTGTGTGTGCACTCTTAGGCCTCATGAGACTCTCCACCACATTATGATAAGGTGGAAAATGGCCTCATCATGAGGAGGCATTTCTAATTGTATAAATTACCTGGTCTCATGCACTCTCTTGTAGCAATGCAAAACAAACCGAGATACTCGATTATTAGTTATTATTCAAGTACTAGGATGATGCCTTAGGAGCTCCTGGTCTATTGCCATTCAAGGTGTTAGTCACTGTGGGTTTTTCCATAGATGCTATTTTAGTTAGGGTTTTACTGCTATGACCAGACACCCCAACCAAGGCAACTCTTATAAGGACAACATTTAATTGGGGTTGACTTACAGGCTCAGAGGTTCAGTCCATTATCATCAAGATGGGAACATAGCAGCATCCAGGCAGGCATGGTGTGGAAGGAACTAAGAGATCTACATTTTTATCTGAAGGCTGCTAGCAGAATGTTGGCTTCCAGGCAGCTAGGAGGAGGGTCTTAAAGCCCACACCCGCAGTGACACACCACTCCAACTTCTAATAGTGCCACTCCTGAGCTGAGCATATACAAACCATCACAGATGTCCTCTATCAGAAGGGAGATTCCCTTTCTTTCTTGGTTTTTTTGTTTTTATTATAACAGAATGTTGAAAGACTCTTATGACTTACTTTGCTGTAAATAATAAAACTTAAAAGCTGAGGGTGGGGCTGTAGCCAGGTTAGTAAAGTGTTTGCCATTCAAGTGAGAGGCTATGAGTTCCATCCCCGGCATGCTCACTGGAGCCGGACACAGCAGCATGTGCCCTTATGATCCCAGAGCAGGGAAGAAGGAGGCAAAAACATCCCTGTGGTTTGCTGGCCAGTTAGTTTCACTGAATCCGTGAGATTACGGTCCAGGAAGAGACTCTGCCTCAAGCATAAGGTAAAGAGTTATTGAAGACATACAAGGCCGACCTCAGGCACATGAACACTAACTTCTGATTCCATAGAACAGTTTGGGCTGTATTTAGCAGATTTGTTCTGCTTCTAGTCTTCACGGAGCTGAGCAGTGGGAGACAGCCTCACTCATGTGTCTGACGGCTGGTGCTCTCCCCGAGTCGCATTCTTCTCATGTGGTCTGTTATCTGCAAGGTTTCTAGACCGTGTATCTTCCAAATATGTTTCATTGGTCCTGATATTGTTGAAAATTGCGCATCTAAATTTCTTCCAAAGAATCTAACAGGCCCAAGGGTTTCTCTTTAACTGGGCTTTAGAAGCCGAATGTGTACTACTTATCAATAGGTGTTTCATCTTGCTGTTTCATCTGTCAGGGCTTCCTAAGGACTTACCTGTTCACACTCACATTCTCCACTACTGGAAAAGCCTAGCACATCAGCGTATGGAGGCCTTGAAGAAGTGATGCAGGAGAGTGAGAACAGAAGACACCGCCATCTTCAGGCTTGCTTAGAAATCACTCTTTCTTCTTCCACACCCTATTTGCCAAGCACTCTTTCTTCTTCCACACCCCATTGGCCAAAGCCAATTGCTCCATACACCCCAGATGCACGGAAATGGTAATAGGTTCCACATCCTTATGGGAGGAGTCCCATCAAAGTGGGGCCAATGAATGATCCATTATTTCTCCCATCTTCCTCTCTGCTCTCCTTGCATTTCCAACAGTGGTGTCTTCTTAGATAGGAAGGTATAAAGACCATTTTTCTCTGCAGTTTATGTCTTTTTCCTCAAGGGGGGAAAAGGACATTAAATAAGTTTTGCTCTTAGGAAAGTAAGTAGAGAGATGTCAGAATAAGACATGATAAATGATAATGTACTGTTTGGAACCAGTTCCCATAAACTCAATACACAAACAAAATCTGGAAAATTGTAAATAGAATTCTGTTCCTTCTGTTTTCTGTTTGGAGAATGGTATTTCTCCTAATTACATTTACATGATTCGTTCATTAATTGTTTTGAAGCAGCTGTCCCATAACTAAAGGGAAACAATGATAGTAATTTGCATATTCTTAAATTATAATTAAAGTTCCAGAGACAAATTTGAGTCCTCATAGCATGGAACAGTTATGTAAGACTCTGTGTACAGGAACATGCTCATGGGGGTGAACAATGCTGATGTGCTAGGCTTTTCCAGTAGTGGAGAATGTGAGTGTGAACAGGTAAGTCCTTAGGAAGCCCTGACAGATGTAACAGCAAGATGAAACACCTATTGATAAGTAGTACACATTCAGCTTCTAAAGCCCAGTTAAAGAGAAACCCTTGGGCCTGTTAGATTCTTCAGAAGAAATTTAGATGCGCAATTTTTAACAATATCAGGACCAATGAAACATATTTGGAAGATTTCAGCATCCAAGTAGAAGTCGTGGTACCCCTTCTCCACCAACATAGTTGGTGCAATGACCGGAGCCGTGCCACACCCAATGGCACCTGTTGTTTTGTTAATTAGGCTAAGAGAGCCCAGATCCCCCCTGCAGCCAGTTTCTGCACGTCTCCTAGGTCACCCAGCTCCACCCAGCTTACCAGAGGCCCACCTACGACCAGCCCACCTGCGCAACCTGCGAGATGTCACGAGACTTCAGGGTTCCCGCCAAACTCCAGAACACCTGCGCAGAAGACTGGGGGCGGGCCTTCCCTTCCTTTATCCCCAAATGCTTGTCCACCATTAAACAGTCGTTCTAAGCAGAAGCAACCATGTAGACTTGGAGACCTTCTTTCTTCCCCCACTCCCTTAGTTTCATTTCAGCTTCGGGCCAATCCTCCAGGAACCCCGTCCACTGCGGGCAGTGGACCCCAACAGAAGTTATAGACAAGGGCTCCCACATTCCAGGAACCAGAGGAATCTGTTGATTTTCATGACTTCAAGAATCTAATACTGCACTGGGCTTTTAATCCCAGGGCTGGGGAGGCAGAGGCAGAGGCAGAGGCAGAGGCAGAGGCAGAGGCAGAGGCAGAGGCAGAGGCAGAGGCAGAGGCAGAGGCAGAGGCAGAGGCAGAGGCAGAGGCAGAGGCAGAGGCAGAGAGGCAGATGGATCTCTGTGAGGTTGAGGGTGGTATGGTTCACAGAGCAAGTTCCAGAACAGCCAGGGCTGTTATACAGAAAAACCCTGTCTTGAAAAATTATAAATAAATAAATAAATAAATAAATAAATAAATAAATAAATAAATAAATGGAGGAGGAAGAGGAGGAAGAAGAGGAGAAAGAGGAGGAAGATCAGAATCAGAAGCTAATAGCACAAGTGAGTTTGGAATGTGTGCTCCTTTAAAACAGAGCCTACTTGATTTCTATAACTAATAATGGCTACCATGTAACATGCTTATCATCATGTTCTCTAGCCCATTATGTGTGCTCCGTTATTCGATCCTCACGGTGCCTCTGTAGGCGGTCTGTATTAAGTAAACACACTGGATGGCTTGAATGGCCGTTTGCATCCTCATAACACTAGAGACTGCAGCGTCCAGAGCAGTGAGGGCCGTGAGGAAAGCGTTGTTCAGACATCTCTCCTAGCTCGTAGGTGGCTGTCTACCCCATGTCTTCACACTCTCTTCCCACCATATGTGTCTGTGTTCAGATTCTTCTTCTCATAACAGTCATATTGGCGCACCTGCATGACTTCATTCAGCGTACTCTCCCCTTTTAGCAGATCCCTTCTCCAAGTGGCTGCAGAGATGGCTCAAAGGGTAAGATCATTTGCAGTTCTTTCAGAGGACTGGGGTTCAGTTCTCAGCACCCACCCGGTGGCTCAGCACTGTCTGTAACTCTGGTTCCAAGACATTCAGCGTCCTTGTCTGACTTCTGAGAGTGCCAGATAGTGCATATGCATGCATGTGCATACATAAGTAACCAAATAGGTGCTCACATTTTAAAATTCCCATCTCTAAGTGTATTTACACTCTAGCTCACCAGCAGGCTGTGGTGGTGTGACTTAGGCTTCAGCGTATGAACTTGAGTGGCATGGGCACCATCTGGTCTATATATTATTATATAATCCTACTTTACAACTGAGGAAACAGGCCTAGAAGAATTGTTGGGCAGCTCTTTAGGACTTCCAGAAGAGGGGATAAGTGAGGGCAATTAGGAGTCAAATATGAGCAGAGCACCATAATGAAACCCATTATTTTGAACACTAACTATAAAAATGGTAAGTCATGCTTCTAGGTCGGGTGGGCTCAGGCGTCCTTCAAAGCACTGTATGTTCACATAAGACCTTTTCCCTAACCCCATCCCCCACCCCAGACTCTTGCATCTAGAAGCACCACATGACCTTTAAGCAAGTCTCAACTTCCCAGTTGTGGGTATTTGCCTGTGTATCTAGTGCACCACCAGACTGTGGTGTTCAACCCAGAGCTTAGTTCTTCAGTAAGTACTTGATGAATATTGAAATAAATCTTGTACCTCAAAAAAAACCATGACCTCGCCCAGCCAAATGGTGTACAAAATTGTAATGTTGAATATCCTAGTATAGCATTTTCTTGTTTAAGAATCCATGTCTGCCTATGGGGAGGGAGATGGCTCAAAAGTACCCACTGTGTGAACATTAGGGCCTAAATTCATATCCCCACCATATGTGGTATCTTGCCCTTGTAATCCCAGTAGTGGGAGTGGAGATGGAGCTCACTGGGTAGCCAACCTAGCTAATTAATTAGTTAACTCTGGTTCAGTGAGACAGACTGTCTCAAAAACTAAGGTGAAGAGTAATTGAGAAAGACATCCTGATTAGACATGTGTGTGCACATGCACATGCACCAGCACGCACACATTTACACTCCCACAGGAGCTCAAACGTGCTTACACATTTCACACACATGTAGAAGAAAAAAGACTGTTTGAGATGCATGTCTTATTAACGAAAGCTTTGCCAGGGGGAGGGAGGTATTTTTGTTGTTCAGGCCTCAGTGTAAGAGATTTCCTTAGGGGTGGAGAGGAAAATTAGGAGTGATGATCCTCTAACCTGAGCTGAGGACGGGGAGGATTGGGAAGGATAGATACATCAAAAAACCAGAGGATCCTTTCCTCTTCAACAGATTTTCTGAAGAGCAGTGCGGGTTGCCATAGCAACGTCAGCACTTTGTAGTCCCGCCCCTCCTCGCTTCCTACCTGCTGGTGAGGAAGGGCTGGAAGCCCTAGCCTCCCACCGCAGTAGGGAGTCCTCCTCCAGGCTCTTGAGAGCCAGAGGTAGGGGAAGACTCACGAGAGACAACGGGGGAGAGACAACGGTGGTTGAACCAGCCAGAGGGTGAAGGAAAGAAGCTTAGGGGATGGGGAGGGACGTCCCCTGCCAGGAGGTGAAGGCTAAAGCGTGGGCAGGAGTGACAGAGGCATAAAGGAAGAAGCTGCTACCATTGGCAAATAATCACAGCTGGGCCAGCAGTTCTCAGAGCTGATTATCCTGTGATCCCTGGCTTAATTGATTTTACACAACCTCCTGACTGCACAATTGGGAGCCTCCAACAAGAAAGGCAGTTTTCAAAGGACAGCTGCTTGCTCGAGTGGACACCCCACACAGAATTGTTTACTGGAGCTTCTAATGACTTATTCTTCTCAACCGAGCCAGAAAATATCTTCCTAAAGACGAAGCGGGAAGGATGCCAGGCTGTGGGTATTGCTATAGTGGTAACGATCAGTCTCCCTAATCAAATGGGCGACTTTACTGCGAGTCCCGTTTCTGCCCTAACAATAGGACACAGGATTGCTAAACTAACAGCCATTATTGTTTTCTAGACTCTTCTCTCCGTTTATTCTAAATCGGACATAATTCTACTTGGTGGTAATTTTTGCAAGATTCAAAGAGAGTAGAGGATTAGGGGTGATCATAAATTATATCGACACCATTGATGAAGACGTTAGGAAATCATGGACTCAGAAAAAAATACTCAGGCTTATCGGGGTTTTCTTTTAGGGGAAAATGAGCAATTCTATCAAAATCACAGAGAAAATTTATCCAAACAATACCGAGAGTCAATCAAGGTCCATTGAAAACAAACGGGAGAAATGTACAATTCTGCAACCACTCCCAGCAAGTGCAGCCCCTCATTAACAGCAACAAGACAGCCTTTGTCTCCCTCACATCTGCTGCTCCAGCATGATGCATTTAATAAATATGTTTATAAGCCAGCCATTTATTTCTGGCACCATTTTTGCCCTTTTCTACACCAAACTTCATTCATGGGGAGGAGGCGTGTTAATTGTCCCATCAGTACGTGACCTTTCTTACTATGTACAGAGCCTAAGGATGAGCACAGCTTTAGCCGCCAAGCCCGGCAGAAGCTGGAGCTGACATCTGTGTGTCATAATCAGCAGTGGGAATACAAATTCCGGGGCAGGAGTACCTAGGAAGTCTGCGGCTCGTGCTTCTCCTGACTCTAGATGCCTTTAATCCCAGTTCTTGGGAGGCAGAGGCAGGCGGATTTCTGAGTTCGAGGCCAGCCTGCTCTACAAAGTGAGTTCCAGGACAGCCAGGGCTATACAGAGAAACCCTGTCTCGGAAAACCAAAAAAAAAAAAGAGTTCACTGCATTTGGGTTTATGAAAATGGCCCGGAGACAAGGCAGGCAGTTGGCGATGCCACCTAGTTACCAAACAATCAGGGATTATTTGATTGTCTTCAAAGAGATCCAGTCTCCAAAATTTGCCTGGATCATCTTTGTGTAAGGATGTTCATCGTGAGCGAACCGGATGGCTCAGCTGAGAGATGGCTCAGTGGTTAAGAGCACAGGCTGCACCTCAGAGGACCTCTGTTGGGTTCCTAGCACCCACATGGTGGCTCACAACCATCTGTAACTCCAGTTCTAAGGAATCCTACATCCTACCCTGACTTCCACAGGTACCAGACAGGCATGTGGTCCACATAGGTCATATAGGCAAAGCACTCATATGAACAATAATCTTCAAATCTTTTAAAAGTGTCCACCCATACCCCATACGGCCATTGTGCTAGAAGTTCTGAATGTCCCAGAGGTTACTTTTTTAAAGACGAGGAGTCAGCTCTCCAGAGGAACACAAGGTGGGCCAGTAGGATGGGCCAGTAGAAAAAGCCCTTAACCAGGAATAAATAAAATAGCCTCCCATTCTACAGGCCTACCACTAACAGTCATGCAACCTGAATTTATATCAATTGGCTATGCCATGTAACAAGACAACTCAAAGCTGAAGGGATTAAAGTAACAGCTGCCTACTTATTCTTCTGTGAGTGGGTGTTTCTGGTGATCTGGGCTCAGCTGATCTCAGCTTGATTTACTTATCCATCTGTGGTCACATGATGGGTCACTCGTTACAGAACTTAGTGTAGCCTCAGCTAGGACAACTCAACTCTGCTTTACACAGCTTATCTCATTCTCTAGTAAACTACCGCAAGATTGTTCTCATAGTAGTAGAGAGGGAATGGTAAGCAGGTGATATGGAAAGGTGGACCAGGGGGTTGTCAGGGAGGGAAGAGGATGAGAATGGGAGGGAAGGAAGAAGAAAAGAAAGGGAGAGAACAGGGAGGAAGAGGAGGAGGGAGGGGAGAAGGGAGAGGAGGAGGGAAGGGAGGAGGGAGGAGGGGAAGGAGGAGAGGAGGAGAGGGAGGAGAGGAGGGAGAGGAGAGGAGAGAGAGGAGGGAGAGGAGAGGAGAGAGAGAAGGGAGGGACAGACGACAGAGAGAGAATAGTGAGTGGGTGATCCTTTGAGACCTAAACTCAACATGGCTCTTTAAGCCTGCCTTTTCTCTGAGTGGTCATGCTTCCTAGTTGGTTGCTGTGCAACGGCTGACAAATCGTGGTGTCTTTAGCAGATTCAACATAATAAGACAAAACTTGTAATGACATTTGGGTCACAGAACGTCATGAGACTGTTTATTCATGCCCTTTGCCACATTTGAGGGAGGGAATGTCCTGAGAGATATTTCATTTATGAATATCATTTGCCATGTCCCAGAAAGCTTGCAGGCAGCTTGCTATATGAATGTGTGCACAAATATCTCAGCGCTCTAAGGAAGCACAGAATTGAGACAAGCCAAAATAGCTGTTAGTGGGAAATCAAGCCAGGCTCAGAGTGGTAAGAGACACTTGTACAAATATACAAATAGTGCTATAAGGATATACCACGAGTCTCATTACGTCATATTGGCTCTGCACTTCCTAGAAACAACAACAAAAAGGAAAAAGCTGGAGAGATGGCTCAGCAGTTAGAGCACTGACTGCTCTTCCAGAGGTCCTGAGTTCAATTCCCAGAAACCACATGGTGGCTCACAACCATCTGTAATGGGATCCGATGCCCTCTTCTAGTGTGTCTGAAGACAGCTACAGTATACTCATATAAATAAAAATAAATCTTAAAAAAAAAAAAGAAAAAGTCAACTTAGTCAGGGTTTCTATTCCTGCACAAAACATCACGACCAAGAAGCAAGTTGGGGAAGAAAGTGTTTATTCAGCTTACACTTCCACATTGCTGTTGATCACCAAAGGAAGTCAGGACTGGAACTCAAGCAGGTCAGAAAGCAGGAGCTGATGCAGAGGCCATGGAGGGATGTTACTTACTGGCTTGCTCAGCTTGCTTTCTTATAAAACCCAAGACCACCAGCCCAGGGATGGCAGCACCCACAATGGGCTGGGCCCTCCCCTCCCCTCCTTGGTCACTGAGAAAATGCCTTACAGCTGGATCTCATGGAGGCATTTCCACAAGGAAGCCTCCTTTCTTTGTAATAACTCCACCTTGTGTCAAGTTGACACACAAAACCAGCCAGTACAAAAGTGTTCCCCAAGGTGTGTCATCCTAGGTTGTGTTGTAGTGGAACAAAAAAGATTTCCTGGCATGTGCCCTGCCTCCCAAGTCCCAGTGGAGCTTACTGAGAAGCCCTTCCTGGCCATTGCTCCATTGGATGCTTTCTGTTTCTACATTGCAGTAAGGTGAGCTCCGTAGGTCCTGAATGAGGTGAGTGTAACCCACAAACCAACAGCAGTGACCATGTCTGGGTGATGGTAAAAACTGCCTCGGGTGAAAGGACACAGTATAGATTGTTTCCATTGGTCAGTGGCACATTGTTTCCTTTTAAAAGAAATCTGAGTGTTGGGGTCGCAAGGTGCAAATAATGAGGATAGGACTGCCAAAGTCAGAATTAAACCAAAAGCAACTTTATTAGTCAGGAAAATGCTTCTAACCAGTTAGGGTCACAGTCAGTCTCGGACGCTGACACGACGATGACCTCAAAAGGGCTCGAGCAAGCAGTTCCTCTTGGAAGCATAAACTCGGGAGCAGATGTTCAGGGGATAATAAAGAATGGATTCATCAACTGAGCGTTGGTTCTCAAGCCCAGGATGGGGCAAATAGCAAGATGGCAGTACAGGTTCAAAGCTACTCAAGGGAACAGTCTTAGCTCTCAACCGTATGGCGCTTCGCAGGCCATGTGGTTAAAACTGTTTTAACCACAATTGAGAACGATGTAGGCCTTGAGGGCATGAAGTAAGACTGGGACAGCAAACCAGTGCTGGGAAGTGCTCTGGGCTCTTAACCGAGCTCTGAGTGTTAGAGCTAACTCTGTAGAGATATTAATATTAATTAAACAAGAATTCAGATTGTGTATGGGCAAGGCAAGTTTGTAAACATATTGTGGAATCCCAAGGATCTGGGAGCCAGGCCTTACCTGGGACATCCATTCATGAGCCTATTGGTTCCTAAAAAACTTTCCAGAACAAGTTCATAATAAATATTTCTCTGAATGGAGTTGGTACATCACGGGACCAAACATGATTGTTTCAAAATATCTAATACATTCCTCTTTGTCTTTGTAAGCTTTGTATATAGGAAAGTAACAGAACTTGTGTCTATAATTGTTTGTACTAATATCAAAGGAGTTAACTCTAAACACACACACACACACACACACACAGGTGACTTCAAAACAGTCACCTTACGCAAGCTGCCCTGGATACTCCAGTGATTTCTAAGAAAAAGTGGAAATTTCTTCCCCAAGTAGAAGACAGACAGACATACTTTCCTGTCTTCCAAATTGCTGTATCTCAGAGTTAATAATCACCACTTCAAGTGGATATACAGAGCATAGTGTGAAAGAAATATAAAAGTTGCCAGAGTCAAAATGGAGTCACTTAGGTCAATTATATTTGTTAAAGTAAATAAGCCAGGCTGGAGAGATGGCTCAGTGATTAAGAGCACTGACTGCTCTTCCAGAGGTCCTGAGTTCAATTGTCAGCAACCACGTGGTGGCTCACAACCATCTGTAATGGGATGTGATGCCATCTTCTGGTGTGTCTGAAGACAGCAACAGTGTATTCATATACATAATACTCATATACATTAAATAAATAAATCTTAAGGACTGGAAAGATGGCTCAGAGGTTAAGAGCACCAGCTGCTCTTCCAAAGGTCCTGAGTTCAATTCCCAGCAACAACATGGTGGCTCACAGCCATCTGAGATGAGGTCTGGTGCCCTCTTCTGGCCTGCAGTCACACATGCAGGCAGAATGCCGTATTCATAATAAATAAGTAATTTTTTTTTAAAGTAAATAAGCCATGAAGTTATGAAGGAAGGGCTGAGTTCTTATCCATGATTATCTGATAACAGTTCTGCTAGCCTGCTAGCCTGTGCAGATGTGGAAGATGCTCTACTGGAACATCTGCCCCAACAACTGGCTTCTCAGCTTCAGACTGACACCAGTCTGACCAAGGACGATTGTTTCAAAATAGCTCATGGGCTCCTCCATTCAGGGGTGGAGGGAGTGGTGGCTTCAAAAACATAGCTGTTTGACTGTGTGTATGCAGATGTGTTCCCACTGCAGGATTCAATCCCCTTCAGGAAGCTAGTCCCAAACACCACTATGCCTTGGAGGAAATTTCCCTTGTTTCTTCTTTACGCTTGAGGTGGCAGTAGATACAAATATGAGCAGACAAAACCAAAATGATATGAAGAGCTCAGACTTCTCCCAACCCCGCAATGCATAAGCTTTTGATCAGCCATGGGGAGGTAAATAAAACACAGGCCTATTGTGGCTGACGGAAGTCAACCTCAAAATTAAACATTAATTTTTTTAAAGCTATCTGCATATGGGCTTACCTCTATAATTAGGAGCCTCTATTTGAGTGCCTACAATAAGAAATGAAAGTACAAAGTCATGAGGATTAACAAGCTGTCTTCAAAACAAAACAAAGCTCACAGACTTTCACAGCACACAGGAGGGATGTGTATGTGTGTGTAGACAGAGTGGGGAGGGGAAGGAGAGGAGGAGGGGAAGAGCAGGGAGAAGGGAGGGAGGGGGAGGGAGGGAGGGAGGGAGGGAGGGAGGGAGGGAGGGAGTCAGAGAGAGACAGAGACAGAGAGACACAGAGAGAGGTTGGTGTCAGACTCATCCATCTGCCGCTCCTGGGATAACTCACCTACTGGGAATGGCGTTAATGTTTTCAGGAGCATGGAGAGGTCAAGACTTAATAATCACTTGAAGGGCTCCCTCTCACCATTGCTACATTAAGGATTTCATTGGCAGCAGAGGAGTTTAAGAAACTCACTCAGAGATGAATGGCCTTTGAGTGTAACCAGGTGAAACAAAGTTGGCTAAGCTCCTTCAGTTGTCCCAACAACTGAAGAAGATCAAAATCTCCTTCAGACCAAATCTGATATCTACACATGCAGAAGCTCAATGGAACCTCTCGACCAGCCCCTGAGGTTCTGTACCCTGGAAGATCACGTTCTTGAGGTCATTAGACCCAGTGCTCAGCAGTTTCCAAAACTGTAGACCAGGCCCTACCATAAGAGGTTTTCTGCTGCAGTTTTTTTGTTTGTTTTGTTTTGTTTTGTTTTGTTTTGTTTTGTTTTGTTTTGTTTTGTTGCTCCTTCGGAGTACTGAGATGGAACCTATGCTCACTGGTGAGCTCACAGACGGAGCTCTCAGCCACCAAGCTTTATCCTCAGCCCTCATTTGACTGGTTATTCTCAGACAGGGTTTTTGTTAGCATTCTGTCTAAACTCCGCCCCGCAGTTACCTGGCAACAGCCAAGTAGGCCTGACCCACTATAAAAGAGGCTGTCTGCCCCCCTCCTCTCTCTCTTGCTCCCTTTTGCTCCCCCCTCTCCATTCCCTTCCCCCCTCTTTCCACATGGTCATGGCTAGCCTCTACTTCTCTACTCTCTCCTTCTCTCTGCCTTTCTCTGTCTCTACTACCCTCTTAACTCCCTTCCCCATGCCCTGAATAAATTATTCTATACTATACCTTCAGGGAGAGGGATGCCTTGGCATGGGCCCGCCTAGGCACCCCTTCCTCCATACCTCACCACACCTTCATAGAACATATCTTATATCTCTCTATCATTTTATAAACACATCAGTTTCAAATGCCTAGACAGGCCCATAACTCACTCTGTAGCTCAGGCAGGCTTTCAGCTTCTGATCCTCTTGCTGCTGTCTTTGGAGCAGCTGAGATTTGAGACCTGCCCCACTATTCTGGGCTTCTCTGACTTTATTTGATGTAAGCAATAAGGGAATGTCCCCCACATAAAAGCTGTATGGAGTCTTCCATTTGCACTCAAACTTCCTGTGCCCTTTAAGAGATGGGCCTTTAGAAAGAAGCCAGCCGAAAGTCAGTGAGAGACCCCTATAACATGTAGCCCTTGAAACTTAAGGGAGCTGGTGAGGCAGATGATAAGCACTAGTGAGTGCCTCTATGACACACAGGACACTGTCAGAGAGGAAGAGGGGACTCAGATGACCAGGATTGCCCCCAAGAAAGGCTTCCTGGCATTTCCTTATTCTGTACATCAAAGTCACCAGACAGGTCTTTTATAGAGAGCTGCTCTGCGTTTGCACTCCGCTGCAGAGCCTTTGGGTGCCAGGGCAGCTGTCACTGTTAGGAAAGGAACTCCCAGTGGCTGGTGCTGGATGTGGACCTCTGGTAGCCCCACCTGTGCACTCAGCTATTCTGATCAAAATCTTCTTCAGACCAAATCTGATATCTACACATGCAGAAGCTCAATGGAACCTCTCGACCAGCCCCTGAGGTTCTGTACCCTGGAAGACCACGTTCTATACAACAACCCACCAGCTTTACCCCGTTCTTCATTTACTGTAGGGGGCTACTGCCTGTGGTCGATCTACATTACAAACTGGGTCCTCTGAAAGATGGTCTCTGGGGCTAGAACGAGAAACTAGGGAGGAAAAAAGAAAAACGCCAAGTTGACACATTCCAATCAAATCGTCTAACTTTATTTTGGATTCTTCCTTGGTTTTGAGAGGGAAAGCCCTGACCCCAGTCAGTTCTGCGCAGGCGCCTGGAATTTGGCACGAAGCCTGAAGTATTGTGGGATGTCCCAGCTGTAGGCAGGTGAACTGGGCGGAGCCAGGGTCCAGGGCGCTCTGGAATGTCTCGGCTGTCGGTCATCCCTGGAGAGGCACAGCGACAGACAGCAGGGCACCAGAGTAGCTCAGGTGTGATTTAGTAAGACAATGAAAGCCACACTATGTGTGGCTTCCTATGGCTGGTCTACACACAGCCTGGGGCAGGCTGGTGGAGGAGGGACGTTACAATTTACTACACACTGCACTGGATAAAATGAACAGAAGTCCCAGGACTGAGCTGCCTCCTAGTCCATCACTCATCTCTTCAGGATGCCCCCTGCATCCTGTGCCACCATTCCACTCTGTGCATCGCTTCTATTGGAACAGTTTGCTCTTTTCCCTTGCCTTGTAAAATGAGACTGTAAGACTCTGGTGAGCCTTAGCTTAGGGGGAGGGGGGACCTCCCTGAATGAACCACTTGGAGCCGGAATCAATGAAAAAAGCAAGAGGAATTTATTGTTCCAGTGCACTGGGTTCGACCCAGACCCAAAGGAAAGGCCAGTTCAGAAAGTTTTTATATGGTTTCCAGGGGCAGAATAGAGCATCAGCAACTAGGCACAATATTATTGGTCTTTAGAGAATGAGGTAGTATGGGCTTACTCCGCCTCTCCTTTCTGGCCTACATGCTCTCTTACCTGTCTCTTCCAGGAGGGGAGGGGTGCAGTGGAATTTTGGAAAATCCCAAAGCTCTGAGCTGACCTCTTCATTCCCCCCTTTTCTTTGTGCAAGCTTCAATCCTGAAGTTATTGCTAGTATTCTGATATCTCACACTCCTGGTCTTCTGTATCTAGTGTTTTGTGTCTTCTGCTTTTAGATCAGTAGCTGTATTGTACCTATATGCTCCTTAACAAAAGCAACCAAGTAGTTCAAAATGTAGGGGCCCAAAGTCAACAACAGCAGGAGAACAATTAGGGGTCCTAACAAGGTGGATATGAGGGTGGTTAACCAAGGGGAGTAGTTAAACCAAGACTCGAACCAGCCCTGACTCTCTTTTCTCTCTTTCTTCCGTTTGGCTAGCCCGTCTCTCACCTTGACCATTGAGTCTTTAACAACCCCAGAATGGTCTATATAAAAGTAACACTCCACAGCTAAGGCAGCACATAGCCCTCCTACTCTGCAGTATTTTTTTTTTTTCAAGACAAGGTTTTTCTATATAGCCCTGGTTGTTATGGAACTGACTCTGTAGACCAGGCTGGCCTCGAACTCAGAGATCCGCCAGCTTCTGCCTCCAAGTGCTGGAATTAAAGGTGTGTGCCACCACTGCCCAGCCCTATTCTGCAGTATTACTTCTGACAATGAAGTCAGTGATTCTTGAAGGTGACAGATGGAAGTTTCTATTTCTTCTACATCTAAATCAATGGCTGCCCCTCAAACTTTCATAATTTTCTCCTTGTTAAGACCAAGGGAAGGTCCTGGTGGCTGCCCGGGCCACCCCCAATCCCAACAGAAGAGAAACAGTGAGTGCTGTAACAGATTTGGCAGATGGGCACATAGGATGGGGGAAGGAACCAGAATGCAAAGGTTCCACCAGGCAGTCATGATCAAGGTCCAGTGACCTTGAGCTTGAGCAGATTGTCCATCTTCTGTACCGTCTAGCAGGAGTCTCTGGG
Source organism: Mus minutoides (assembly GCA_902729485.2). Lineage (NCBI taxonomy): Eukaryota > Metazoa > Chordata > Mammalia > Rodentia > Muridae > Mus > Mus minutoides. The sequence goes on from LR749850.1 coordinate 900,536, forward strand.
GAGCGGGGCATCTGCAGTTTACACATGGGAAGCATGCACTCAGGCCAAAATACTGTCCACCTTGAGGGCTGTAGGAGTCACTAGCAGCGCCAGGAAGGTTCCTTCCATTGGGGTTCCAGCGACTGTGCCTGATGTCTCCTTACATAGATCCAGTCATCTGTCTGGAAGCAGCGAGGGGTCTCTGGCATCCCTGGAGCATTTAAGGCAGACAGTTTTGGGCCAAATCTCATATTGTGGGATACCTTCTAGGAGGGCCCAGTAGACACCAAGGGAGTTGGGGTACCAAACAGGATCTCAAAAGGGGTCAGGTTAAAATGGTAGTGGATGTTCAGGGCCAAGGGAAGGGGCGCCAACCAGTCTAGGCCAGTCTCCAAGGTCAATTTAGTCAAGGTCTCTTGTAGGGATTCTGTTTATTCTCGCTACCTGCCCTGAGCTCTGAAGACAGTACACACAATGGGGCTTCCAATTAGTCCCCAATATCTCTGCCAATCCCTGACTTACCTTAAGAAACAAAAGCAGGACCATTGTCCAATCCAATTACTTGGGCATGCCTAACCTCTGGAAAATTTTCTTTTAATATCTTCTTAGCTACCATGGTAGCTGTTTCCTGCTTGATGGGGAATGTCTCAACCCATCCAGGGAAGACATCTACAATCACTAGAAGGTATTTATAACCATATTTTCCTGGCTTAAGTTCTGTAAAATCAACTTACCAATAACCTCTTAACTTCTGTAAAATCAACTTACCAATAACCTCCAGGCTGTTCTCCCCTAGGTCTTTTGTCCTGATTACTCTTGGCTGCATAAGCATTTACTTGCTGGCAGACCTTACACTTTTCTATCTTTCTGGCCCAGAACCTGATATATATCTATATTAATATTAGGCCTCTTAACTGCTTAAACAAGCTTTTTATCCCCTAAATAAGTTGGCCTAGTAAGTCTTTTGCTTTCTTTCTGGGGAGCATAGTTCCCCCTTCTTGTGTGTGCCATTGTCCTTCCTTCTCTTGGTAATAGTTGGTAGGGTGGCTAGCAATCTGAGTCCTTTCTTCTTCCATATATTCTAAGTGAGGCCATCCCTTAGTCCAGTCCCATTTCCCAGCAGGTGTTTCTTGCAGGCCCATGACCAGGGCAGGCTTGATCTGCCTGGTTATTGCCTTGGGCCAGAGTCTCTTCCTTCTGACGTCTTGGGCAATGAATGATACTCATAGTTGCTGGCTTCATCAGATCCAAGATTTCCTAATTGTTTATTTCTTTTCCCTCTGATGTGAGCAGTCCTCTCTCTTGGTATATAGCCTCATGGATGTGGGCTGTGGCAAAGGCACACCTGCTATCTGTGTAAATGTTGATCTTTTTGCCTGCCCCCAGGTCTAAGGCTTTGTCAGAACTATCAGCTCTGCCTTTTAGGCTGCCATTCCCAGAGGATGCGGTTCTGCCCAGACCACCTGGCACCCGTCCACAATGGTGGCCCCTGCCTTGCACTGTCCCTCCACCAGGTAGCTGCTGCCATCAGTGAACCAGGTCGTCTCAGCATCAGGGAGCGGCTGATCGACAGACAGGTCCTTTTGCCATCCCTGGTCCTCAGCCTGAATCTGCTGGCAATCATGAACTGGTGGGTTGAGGTCTGGGTCAGGTAACAGAGTGACCTGGTTGGGGGCCACTGGTGATGTGAAGGTCACCCGATCTGAATTTAGCAACAGAGTCTGATAATGAGTCATGCAGGTGTTGGCCAGCCATTGATCCAGAAGCTGGTGAACAATGCTCTCCAAGGCATGTCACAGTCAGGTTCTGCCTCAGAGTCAATTTATCAGCAACTAAAACTGCCACCGCTGCCGCCACTATCCATAGGCAGGCAGGCAGGCCACCCAGCAGTGACAGGGTCTAATTTCTTTGACAGATAGGCAACTGGGTGCTTCCAGGGGCCCAGCCACTGAGTGAGCACCCCCTTGGCTGTCCTCCTGTTCTCAACCACATAAAGATGGAGCAGTCTACTGGTATCAGGCAGTCCTGGTGCAGGGACCTACCTTGAGCAGAGACTGCTTAATTGCGTTAAAAGGCTGTTGTTGTTCTTCTTACCATGGAATGGCTGGTTGTTTCTAGTCAAGGGAGGGGGGCAGACAATGCAACCAATCTTGGGATCCATAGCCAGCAGAACCCAGCTGTACCTAGGAGTTCCCGTGCCTGCTTGGGGCTCTGCGGAGGAGGGACACACAGGATGGTCTCCTTGTGAACCAGCGCTGGCTATCTTTCAGCATGTCGCCCAAATAACTTACTTTTCTCTGGCTGATTTGGGCCTTCTTGGCTGAGGCTCTGTATCCCAGTCCTCTCAGCTCCTCCAAGAGGCATTTAGTCCCCTCTCAACAGTCCTCCTTAGTCTTGGGCCCCAGGTTTCTTCACAGGCAGGAGGGGAGTATTCCAAGCCGATTGGCACTTCCACAGGATCCCTTGTTCCAGGAACATGGTAACATGCACCTGATTGCATCCTGGACCTCCCTTAACATCGGATATTGGAGCACATACACCGGGGAGGCTTGGGCATCTGATCTCTGCTTAACCTCACGTACCTTGGTCAAATGTGTGGGTCATCATGCAACCCCCTTGAGACCTGCCAATGGAGTCTGGTGGTGGACCTTTAGGTGCCCCTTACCTTTTGCCATATTAAAGTCCCAGTCAGATCTAGTTAGGAATAGCTCGATGTCCACGACAGCCTGGTCAATCGATGGTGCCCCCCCCCGGCATGTCTGAGGGGTTATTTCTGGTTTCTGGTTTCCTACATTATAAATAAAACAGTCTCAAAGAGATTAATCTGCCCCTTGGAAGGGGTTGGGGATTTGGCATTCCAGTTGTACAAGTCGGCCAAAGGGAAAGGCCAATATTGCATAGCCTGATTGCCCTTTTTCAGAAGCCCATACACCATTAGTGGGAGAGCCACCATGGTATCAGGGGAAGTGGCTCTCAGACTTTGTGTCCCCATGGTGGGACCGAGAAGTTGGGGGTCTCCTCCCGTTCCTCCCTCCAATAAAGGGGGGTGCAATGGCCCTGGTTCCGTATGGGCAGAGGATCCCGGAACCATTACTGGTGCTGGTGGGACCATGGGGGCAAGGGTAGGGGGATATGGAGGAGGAGGGTCCTGGAGCAACAGGTCTGCTGGTGAAGGGTCTTAGAGAATCAACTTCTCACCACGTCCGATCCCTCCTCCCGTGCTTCCTTCTTCCTGACAGCCCGAACCTGTGAGGTGGGTCTTGGGGAAAGAAAGGCTTTTATTCATGAGGGGAGTGTCCTCCACTAGATTTTTCCAGGTAGATCACTTGGTCTGGGTGCCTGAGGGCTCCTGGCTTAAAGACTCTCCTCTCCTGCTTTGATCACCTGCAAGTCGAAGGTCCACACAGATGCTACTCTACTCTGAGAGTGGGCCATTCAGAGGAACAGAGAGTGACTAACTTGTTCTTCTCCTCTTTTTCTAACTTCTCTCCAGTGATTAACTAGGACGTTTAATGGGGTAGATTCAGTCTGTCCAATGTCCAAAGGTATTGTCAGTCCAATGTCCAAGAACATAGAATGAGATAACCAACAAAACAGGGAAAGACAATCAACACACAATTCGCCCCTTCCATGGGCACAGTTACAGTTAGTCCCTTCCACGGGGACTTGCAGGAGAGTTGCTCAGGCAGCTCCAGCAGTGCCATAACAAAACAGGTGCCTCTGCCAATATGGCAGGGGCCAGATAAACCAGGTTATAACAACAAATGAGCACCCCACACCAGCCCACCTCTCCTGACCCTTTTCCCTCCTGTCTTCTCCCTTGGCAGCAAACTCTGAGGTGAGGGTGAACTGTTACCTCCCTCACCTCAGGTTCATCCCTGTTCCTCCAGAGCTTGGTCTAGGCAGGCTCTTGCTCCCTCTGCATTATGGACTGAGAAGGCTAGGCTAACTCCATGGCAGGTTTCAAATTGTCAGTCTAGGAGACTAGGCCTAAGAACTGGGCGAGTCCAGGCAAGTCAGATAAAAGCAAGCAAACAAACAAAAACCAAAACAAACAAACAAACAACAACAAAACAACCCCAGGCTTCCGGCAGGCTTCCGGCAGCAAGCCCTGGGTTGGATTTTCCCAGCACCAAATAAATCAAACAAGGGGACACATCCTATAACCTAAGTGCTTCAGAGGTGGAAATAGGAGGTGCCACGTGATACGCTTGAGGCCAGTCTGAAAGACACAGACCCAGTCTCCAAAACCAGATGAAAATGCCAGGTAGCTAGCTAGCTAGCTAGGTGCGGTATTATGCAGGCTTGGAGGCCACCGAGAAGGGACCCCTCCTTTCTGATTCCCTGGTAACACGAGAGAAAGGGAAGCCCTTTACGTTACCATTCGAAAAGAGAAAAGCGGAAGTGCTCAGGTTTCCGTTGAAGCTGTTGCGGACCTAACTAACGTTCTAAACTACCTAAAAGCTACATACTGTTATCTCTTCCTTTTAAGAGTTAATCCGCGGTGGCGCACGCCTTTAATCCCAGCACTCGGGAGGCAGAGGCAAGCGGATTTCTGAGTTCGAGGCCAGCCTGGTCTACAAAGTGAGTTCCAGGACAGCCAGGGCTATACAGAGAAACCCTGTCTCGAAAAACCAAAAAAAAAAAAAAAAAAAAAAAGTTAATCCAGGGAATTAACTCCCTGGGAGACCACCCCTCCTTTAAAAGCTGGTCCTCCTAAAGTAATGCTGGGAAGGAGTAACTGTCCCCTTAACAAGATAACGCACCTATCTTTCCCAGAGCTCCGTCCCCCCAGGAAGAGGCTTAAGGACCCTCCAGGATGCAGCACAGCTGACCCGCCCACTTTTTAACTGCTCTTTGGCTACTGGCCAAAGCCCGGCACGCTTTCCCCGCCCCCCCCCCGCCTCCTCCCCCACCCCCCAGATATGGGCGTGGCTTCCTCGGTCCCTCTCTAAAGTGCCCCTCCCGCTTCTGGTGTGCCTCTGCTTCCCAATCTCTCTGCAAAGAACTTGGTTTCCCTCTTCTCTTGCCATCTCCTTCCTCTAAGCAAAGATTGACAGCTTGTCTACGCTGTTGTTTTTCTCTCAAACTCTAACAAAATTGTCTCAGAGAGCTTCTCCTTTTGATTAAGGAGACTAAGAATCCAGAAGAAGGAACCCAATTTCGCCCGCGATTCTTCCTTGATGGAACTCCAGTTTCCCCGGGGACTTAGAATGACAGTAGGATCCTAACAATGTTAACTATAAAATACTCCTAACTACTACGGGATGTTTGCTATGGCCTGACTCTGTTCTAAACACATTCTCAGCATTATTTCACGTAATATTAACAGTGACCTGCAAAATGGAGTTACTGGGATAGGCAAGCTGTAAATCTCCTCAGATGCCAGGAGAAGAAAGATAATGAGAGAGAAAACCATGCCTTTTAAGTTCATGTCAAAGGAAGAAGACAGGCTCAACAAGCCACGGGGCAGGGTGAGAGCACAGGCACTTCAGAGAATGAGTAAGAAAAATAAAAACAGACCAAAAAAGGAAAAGTTACGGGCAAACCATAGTGCCACAGGCTAGAATCTCTGCACACAACTGCATAGAAGGAGAATTTCCAAAGAGGAGGAGTATATTTTCTCATTAAGGGGATAATTATTCCTCCCATCTCCTTAGTATGGTCTTAGGTGGTAAATCAGCCTTCCTGAAGGGAGATCTCCTGGCCATGTGACTATCAGACCCAGCAGAATCAAGTGTCAAGCAAGCAGAGAGTAGCATGTAATAGTCTGATCATTGGAACAGATCAGAAGTCATGATCCTACCTGCCCACCCCCACCCCCACTGGGAGCCAGAGTTTGAGCAGAGGCCCAAGCAGTGACAAGATTGATGTTTACTTTGCCAGTGATACTAGAAAAATAAGAAATGGGGCCCAAAGCTGACCGTGAGGGAACAGTCCGCCCTCAATGGCTTCTAAAGCTATTGTCACATTCCCCTTTCAAAAGCTGAGACCCTAAAATCATTCAGGACCCAGACCAGACACCAGCACCTCCAAGAACTTCTGCCCTCTGGTCTTCAGCAAGGACAAGACCAGTAACGTTTTCATCTTCTGGTCAAGGACACAAATCAAGGCCCCTTTTCCTGAACTTCCCAGCCCATTATTTCTAGCACTTATTTCCATCAGTAGGAATACTTATCTTCTCCAGCTTGGGATGAAAAAGGCTTAAGAGCTTGCTCTAGGTCATATACCTTCTGGACACAAGGTTTCTGAACTCAAGAGTCCCAAGTCCCTACTGATGAGGTAAGCTCACTTTGTGTGAGCATTGCCCTAACATTCTTGTGTGGTTTGAATGAAGACGTCTCCCACAGGCTTGGGTATTTTAACACTTGGTTCCCATGGCTGACTGGGAGAGGCTCAGGAGATATGCCAGTGCTGGAGAAAGGAGAGCACCGAATGGGCAGTTTTCTCTCTCTGCATCATGTTTGT
>LR749850.1:907083-985757 GCA_902729485.2 Mus minutoides
ATCGGGTACTAGGTGGGCTTGACAGAAGGAAATGGATGAGATGCATATTAAACAGGAAACCCCAGTGACGACCCAAAGGAAAGAGGGAATCACTGCAGGTGGGCAAAAGCCAAGTCTCAGAGAGACCAGGCTAGACCACACTGCGCCAGGCAAGCACTGGGAATGACCACAGAGAGATCAGGCTAGACCACACTGGGCCAAGCAAGCACTGGGAATGACCACCAGGCCATGGGTCCCCAAGCTTTCTTTTCTGGTATTTTACCAGTGTCACACTTGAAAAACAGCTGTGACCTGGGAACTCAAATGAGTAAAAAACCAGAAAAGGGCAGGTAAGAGGGTAGAAGAAGCTGGGGAAAATAGCAAGAGTTTTACACTAGGCAGTGCGAAACTTTTTTTAATGGTTATTTTGAGACCTGGTACTTCCAATGTAGTCCAGGCTGGCTTTGAACTTAGGACTGTTCTCTTGTTTCAGTCTCTTAAGTTCTGAAATTTCAGGCATATGCGTCTAATGTGTCTAATGTGTATGTATGTATGTATGTATGTGTATGTGTATATGTGTGTATTTATATATGTGTATGTGCGTCTGTGTATATGTGTCTGTGTCTGTGTATATGTGTCTGTGTCTGTGTATATGTATATGTGTATTTGTATATGTATATATGTGTGTGTGTATGTATGTATGTGTATATGTGTATATGTGTATGTATATGTGTGTATATGTGTATGTGTGTGGGTGCATGGTCCTGATGGTCACTCTCAGCTTTCTGGCTAAAATCAAATGTAGTGCTTGACTACAAGCACCACAGCCTTTTCTCTTTACAGTGCTAACCCATTGCTCTGGACATAGGAGTGTCAAAGGAAAAGAGTGTTCCTCTTCTTCCTCCACCTCCACCCATATTTGTTAGCAAAATGTCCAGGATCTACCATGGAACACAAAGGTTTTTCAAGAGGAAAAAAAAAACCCTTCCACTTATGACAAAAAAATCAAAAACTTTTCTCCAAAAAACTGAGCCAGCTCCTGCTTTGCTCAGCACATCTGACAGTGGCTTTGTGCTTGCACAGCAGACCAAAGACTGGCTGGTTATAAGAGGCCAGCGGAGGGCAAGGTGGGGAGGGGGCAGGTTACTTATTGTCATGACCCATGCATATATGGCCATCTTCGGTCTCAGACGATGATTTTAGAGATATCTCTAAACTTGAAATTTTTACTTAAAGAGAAAAGGGCCAGATGTGGTGACACATTTCCTATAACCTCAGCACTTAGGAAGCAGAGGCAGGGGGATTGTTGCAAGTTGAAAGCCAGTCTGTTTGCACAGTGAGTATAAGGCTGGCGAGGGATGCAGCTACTTAAATATGTCTCCTTGATGATCATACAGCTCAAAAGGCTGAAGAAAAATAATTCAGTGGGATTTTAAAAATTTAGTTATGCTGATTTTCTTCTTTTGGTCCTTTTTCTTTAATTATTGTTGTTCATGGTGGTGGGTGTGCGCACACGTGTGTGCACATCTGTAAATGACGACATAAACAGGGCCTGCTGGGACCGTTTAGTATTGCTCACCTGTATGATTTTAGGACTGACCATTTGGTATTGGATAACCAATCAGAGGCTTCATCCTGAGGAAGACTAACTCTTGGCAGTCACTAGTCACCTGTAGTTCTTTATCTGGAACACCCACACTCACTTGCTCATGAGACTGAACATTTTTTCATTCTTGGATTCTGTGCAGGGTTTACCCAAAGTTACCGAGAGCTGCAAAGTTCTCTCTTCCACAGCCCTCCACAGCTTTCTGTGCTCATATTGGGGGGGGGGGGTTGGGGGGGGAATCACAAAGTTACAAAAGCCCTGCTGGGGGAGGGGCACCACAAAATGATTTATTTTTAATGTAACTAAAGATTTAAATCTAACAGGAGGCATGAAAGAGATATAAGGTTTTTTTTTCCCTATTTTTTTCTAACTTCAACTGCACTATATTTTTTTTTCTTTTTCATGATGGGTAAGTATATAAATATACAACAGTGCAAGTGTAAAACCCTGAGTGAAGCCTGCGCGGCAAAGTGCGATGTTACCTACTCAGAGGAGACACAGGAGAGAGGACTGTGGGTGTGGAAGGCCCAGCTCACTGTGAGGGGCACCATTTCCTGGGCAGGTAGCTCTGGGCTGTGTAAGAAAGCTAACTGTGAGCAGCGAGCGACACCAAGCAGCACCCCTCAGTGGTTTCTTCTTCAGGTGGCATCTTGCGCTCCTGTCCTGACTTCCAGCAGTGATGCACTGTGACCCGGAAGTGTGGGCCAAAATAAACCCTTTCCTCTATAAGCTGCTTATAGGCCACTTTATCACAGCAGCAGGATAAAACTAGACCAAGGTCCCTGGAGAAACGTCTAGAACAGAATAGCCGAGGCTGTTAGTTCTTTCTGCGAGAAGCTATTCCCAGGGCTTCCAGGGCCACGAAGGGGAGCTGCGAACCCCAGAGCCAAAACCGATCCCCACCACCAACCTCTTCCCTTCCGATTTGACTCTTCTTTCGTGCCCAGGAGAAGACAGAAGATGAACAATAAGGCTTCTCTGAAGGTTTTACTCTCTCACTATCCATTACAATAAACACCAGACTTATTTTCTCTTCCCCAAAGCAAACAATTGTTTAAGCTTTGCACCAGAGGAAGAAAAGCTAGCGTGACTAGTATACTCCCGATTAAAACTTTTCTGTCAGAGTCCAAGCCTCGGGCGTGCACTGAGAGGCAACAGCTGAGATGCTTATGGACAGGAGACAGAGGGATGGTAGCTCGGGACAGTGTCACAGTGGTGCTGTCTGCACACATGGCAGCTGTCTTCTTGTCCTGCTGGGGGAGCCTGCTGGGGACACTGAGATGTATAGTTTGGGATTGTGCGAGAATTGCCCACAGGCACCACCCACCGAGGTGCCCCTGTGGCCTCAGCTCCACGGAAAGAAGCAAAGTCTAACCACTTCATTTAATCTCCACTGAAACCCGAGGGCACGGAACTGTTTTTAAAATAAAATACGTTATCCTGATTAACCCACAAGTAAAAGCAGCCCAAAGCTTGGTGGCTTGAAGTAGACAACCTTCACAGTCTCAACCGCTTGAACACCTGGTCCCCAGCTGGTGGTGCCGTGTGCAGAGGTTTAGGAGATGGGCCTTGGTGGAGGAAGTGTATCAAGGGAGATGACTGGTTCTGTTCTCTCTGCTCTGTGCTTGATGTCAAGATATGACCCTCAGCCTTCTGGTCCAGCTGTGATATCCTCACAGAAATGACAAAATTGCTAGCTTTCAAACAGAAGGTCTTCTTCTTCAAAACAAGCTGTGTTCTCTGGAATTTGTACTTGCTCTTGAGTACCCAAGACATTGGAAGGAAGCTCAGTAGACCTAAATAGTAATGAACAGCAGGCATCACCTTAAAGTCACACAGCATTCCTGGAGACCAGTGGTTCTCAAATTGTAGGTCGTGATTCCTTTGGGGTTTGAATGACCATCAGAAAACACATGTTTACATGACAATTCATAACAGTAGCAAAATTACAGTTATGAAGTAGCAACAAAAATAATTTTATAGTTGGGGGTCAGCACAGCATGAGGAAGGTTGAGGACAGCTGCTCTAGACACTGCCACCAAGGCAGAGTTTTATATGTCACCAAGCTAAGTAGCCCCAGGCCATGAGGCCATGATCAGCCCAGACCCATCCGATCCACTCCAGTCACCTAGATTCTTCCTGCATTGCCACATATCCCATAAGACACCACGAGCTTGTCACATTATACACACACAGCCTGCTGAAGATGACTGTATTATATTAATGTGCATTAAAGGCTTCCTGGTATTAGAGCTATAGGACTTCCAAATGAAGCACAGATCCATTGTACTTCCCTGGGGTTATCAGGATGCAGGCACTCAGAGAACAGTTGGGCAGCTGAGAACATTATGTCCATTTTTACAGTATTTCAGTTCTGGGTCTGGAAAGACTTCAGTTAGAATGAGAGGCAGAAAATCATACAAAATGAGTAGGAAATTGGAGTTGTCTGGCTGTTTAAATTTTAAAACAGAGAAATCACATTTCTGCCCTGACTCACACAGCACAAGGAACTCCCGTGACTTGCTCAGCTCTCCTTGCCATGGTGTAATGGGACTTGTGGTCAGCCCCGGGGACCAGGGCTTTCATCACGGAACATGAGCACAGAGGTTGTCTTCTGGAATACCTTAGGTCCTTTATCCACTCTGACAGAGTTAGGTGTCTGAGCATTCACTGTGACACTGTGATCTCAGGACAAGCTGGGAGCCAATGACAATGCCCTCCAGGTGATCCAGCTGAAATGACAATGCTCCATCCAGCAGGCAAAGTCCATCTAACAAAAGCCCCAACACTAGGCCTGAGGAACCATCTTTTGAGTTGTTGGTCAGGGTTATTCAAGAGACTCCCTGAAAATACCATCTTCTGCTATTGCTGTGGGTTGCCCCCCACCCAACCCAGCCAAGAGATGGGGTAAGTCCCTATTGCTAAAGACACCATGCACTTCACACAAGGGGCTCAGAGGACCCTGAGCTGTAACTTATTTAAAAGTTTCTTCCCTGAAGACTACCTCACCCTCTCAGAAGGCACCATGCAAGCTTCCAAAGGAGGGAAGCAACCAACACTCCTAGCCAGCCGGGTACCTATGAGCCACATCACTGGTCAGCATGGCACAGTAACCCTAAGGGTGTAGTAGTGGCACACACACCTGGGCTGTAACCAACACCTCTCTAACTGGACTTAGGACTAGATCGACAAGAGGGAAGCCAGGCCTGGTACTGGAAACATATCTAGCTACTCAGGGCTCGTGAGGTGAAGTCATGAATTTTGAAGGGAACCTACAACCACCACTAAACCATCAGAATTTCAGGGATGATGTTGGCTCAGTCATGGCCTTGGGTCACAAAGTAGATCCTAAGATGGCAGTGCGGCTGATAGTGTCATAATATATATAATATATAACATGATATATAATATACAATATACTATACACACACACACACACACACATATTTTCAGTTTAGTTTTAGTAAGGTTCTTTTCTATGATCCTTTTGAAGATCTGGTCTATGCCACTGACTTGGCGTTCTCCTCCCTCATCTATGCCTGTCTAAGGAAGGAAGCTTCGAGTGTTTTTCATGGTGTCCCACATGTCCTATATGTTCGATCCTCTACTTTATCTTCAAGTCCTGACACTCTATCTTGTACTAGATTCATTCTATGTGTAAGGCTTGCCTTTCTATTTTCTAGGTGAGTTATTGGGTTTTGTAATTCCATCTTCACTCCAGCTTGAGTCTTCTCCAATGTTTGTCTCCTGACTGAATTCCTTTCTCAGGTCCTGGACTGCCACCCTCCTTCCCTTCAGTTTTAGGTTTGTGTTTCTGCCCTCATCACTCAGGCATTTATTCTTTCTCCTTAATGTCACTGAGCTGTTTCTTTATGTCCTCTTTAAATTATTTGGATTATTTGGTGAAATTCATCATCAATCTTTTAAATTCTGTATGCTGGGGTTCATCTGGGTGATTCTCATTAGAAACCGGATTTTCATTACAGGATGGGTAGGTTTTGGAGAGAAGATAATAACTTGATCTTTTCCATTGTTTTTTTTTTTTTTTTTTTTTTTTTGAGATGAGATCTGGACATGTAGAGTTTTTTGTTAGTCCTAAGTTTAATATGGACAGAGAAGGTCAGAGCAGAAGAGAAGATGTGTGAATGGATTGGACCTTGTCTTAGTCAGGGTTTCTATTCCTGGACAAACAACATGACCAAGAAGCAAGTTGGGGAGGAAATGGTTTATTCAACTTACACTTCCATACAGCTGTTCATCACCAAAGGAAGTCAGGACTGGAACTCAAGCAGGTCAGAAAGCAGGAGCTGATGCAGAGGCCATGGAGGGATGTTCTTTACTGGCTTGTTTCCCCTGGCTTGCTCAGCCTGCTCTCTTATAGAACCCAAGACTACCAGACCAGAGATGGTCTCACCCACAGGGGGCCTTTCCCCCTTGTTCACTAATTGAGAAAATGCCTTATAGTTGGATCTCAAGGAGGCATTTCCTCAACTGAAGCTCCTTTCTCTGTGATAACTCCAGCTGTGTCAAGTTGACACAAAAATAGCCACTATAGACCTAGAGTTGAAAATGGCACGGGTGGCATGAAGTCATGTGGGAAGAGAGGACTGAGGTGGGATATAAGATGTGTTTCCTAATCCAGGCCTGGAGAGTTGGTACATATGGCTGGGTGGAAAGGTTAAATATGGTATAGCAGTGGCCTGTGGGTTGAGGGGTAAGTAAAGAAGGTCCAGGCCAAGGCCTGGAGATCATTTTCAGTGCAAGCAGTAGAAACCAGATGAGGTCAGAGCATTGTAGGTAGAACCTGGGGTAGATCTCAGGGGTTGGAGAAGGTATGGATGGGGATGTCAGGTTACACCCTCGAAGAGGTGGTAGGAAGTCAGGTTGAAGAAAATAGGAAAACAAATATCAATCAAAAGTATGCTCACCAGCAGGGTATTACATAACCCCAGAGGGCCTTCCCACACCAACATATTAAATATAAACAGAAGGAGTAACTACAGCAAAGAAGCCTTCAGGCATCACCTTAATTAGAGGGCCAAAGTCAACATGGTCAGTGATGGGACAGTCCAAAATGATGTTCTGTCTGCTAAGGTCGTCAGGGACATGAATCCTGTGATACTCCCATAAGAATGCACAACTTGGATTTAGTTGTGATGGAACAGATGACAAACTGTGGGCTCTCCTTCATAGAACTGATGTGAAATCTTCAAAATCTTAAAAGGTGGAGAAAGTGAAGGAGGGACCGAGGGCTGATACAGGCTGTAGAGGATGCACACAACACGCGCGTCTCAACTCCGTCGTTTTGCACCACGGGTCAATTTGTAAGGAACGGTGGCATTAGATGGTGTCAAAGGATGGGTTGTAGTCACCTGTCTACTGATTTGTTGAGCATATTATGTTGCTGAGACGTTCACAGTAAATTCTGGGGAATGGAGAGACCATCAGTGATGATGGATGCTATTTGTACCAAATTTGCAACTTTTCTTTCACTTGGAGATAGTTTTAAAATAATGGTATAGTTCTTGGAATTTTAGATGGGCTTCCACTTTTTATCTATTTCTGATTTAATGTTCCAGTGGTTTGAAGGGAGCCATATAAATAAATAAATAAATAAATAAATAAATAAATAAATAAACAAATTCTTACCTATGCCTTCGAAGTGCAAACGTAGTGTAGTACACAGAGCTCTGTTCCTCTTTCTAAGCAGTATGTTCTAAAAAACACTCCTCACGGGCAGTGCCTCTCAGGCAGTGCCTCGCTGGCAGTGCCTCGCGGGCAGTGCCTCACGGGCACTGGGGCACTTTCTGCTCCACCTCTTGTGACTGCAGAGTGCTCCCTCCACTCATTTAAGTGTCAGTGACCTCCTGACTTCCAAGCCAAAATGAATAACATTCAAGGAGCTACCATTTCACGCTCACACACTGTATGATTAGAATACATTTCTACAAGTGGGATTCTTCAACCAGAGACAAATGTTTCCTTCATTTATACCATTGTCATACTGCTCCGCATTTCTACCATAGATCTCTCGTTCCCCAACAGTCTCACAAATAGAACATGTTTTAGATTTTTTTTTGCCAACCTGACAAGCAATTTACATATTTTACTATGTAGGTGAAAAATACTAAGCTCCCAAAATGTATGCCTTCCTACAGCACGTGAACCTGACCGGCGCCCAAAATATAGGTACTGCTTGCTTGGTGTGATGGTTAATCTCAACTGTTACATGATTTAGAAACAGCTGGGGAGGGGGGCATGATATCTGGGTGTGCCTTTGGAGAATTATGTCTATTAGATTAATTGAAGTCTGAAGATCCACTTTGGGTGGCACCATTCCCTGGGCTTAGACTGAATAAAAAGGAGAATCAGCTAACCAGATGCTTGAAGCTCCTGCTGCCTGACTTCTACTCCATGATACATTGTATCCTTTCTATCTTGAATTGATCTTGTCAGGGCTGTGATTATATCACAGCAATGAGGGGAAAAAAAACCAATAAATATTGTTAGTGTTTATTGCTTTTTATTGACATTTAGTACAAGTCTCTAACCAATTAAAGAATTCTTTTTCAATGAAACACTCTCCAGCATCCTCAATCTGGCCTTAGAGCAATTACCAAATAGCGATATGTATAAAATTGATCCCAAGATATCAGACTTATCTGTTTGAATGATATTTTTCACTTAGTTTTTGACCATTGGGAAATAAAGCACTATACCTCATTCAGTCTCAAATGCTTCAATTCCAGCCTCATTACTAGTACATGATAGGTATTCCTTAAGAGTATTCTAATCAGTGAAGAAGTGATTAACGGCCAGTGTTGAACTCATAGGAGAAGGAAACATGTCCTTGTTCTTTAAAACACACACAACAAAAAGGACATGTTTCTCCCCTCCCCCCGCCCCCCGGCCTTCTAGAAGTCTGTAAGGACTCTGTTCACAGGGTAAGTTCCTGATACCTTTCCTAAGTCAGTGATACATGAAGCCTGGATCCCTTCACAGAAATTCTCCAGTGCTGTTCTCAAATATGATCTAGAAATCTGAACCACTCTTCCAGAACAATCATCACAGGCAGGACATCTCTCTAAAGTTTTTCTTCTTCTCTCCTGGTCTAGGGGTATGTACTTCTGATAACTTATTTCATCTTTGAAATTTTTCTTATGTCATGTTAGAGCCCAAACACTTGGATCCAGAGGGCTATCAGCATAACATCTGCCTAGACTACTATGACTGCCTTTTCTTTCCAAGAGAGGAAAGATCTTAAACACAAAGCATCTATCTGCCTACAATACAATAGGAATTCAAACTCTGCAACAGGCTCCTTAGTCGAGGTCCTATTTATTCTTAAAAATAGTTTGAATCACTCTAGGAAGCTGGTGGTGGTACTTAACCGTAGGATGGTTGGCCCAAAGTGCCAGGAGCTACAGCTATGGAAGAAGCTGTGATTGCAGTTGGGTAAGCTTGACTACATCACGTTTGGGCTCATTATGAATGCAGGAGGCTGTAGCTCTGCTCTTGAGGAAAGTTGTTCTATCTAGTAACAGCTGCATCTACTCCATTACCATCCTGTACTCTTCTGTCTTAGGGTTTCCATTGCTGTGAAGAGACACTATGACCACGGCAACTCTCATAAAGGGTTTGACTTACAGTTCAGAGATTTAGTCCCTTGTCATCATGGGAAGCATGGTGGCACACAGGCAGACATAAGTGCTGGAGTGATAGCAGAGAGTTCTACATCGGAATAGGCAGACAGCAGGAAGAGAGTGATACATTGGGCCTGGCTTGAGCATTTGAGACCTCAAAGCCCATCCCAGGTGACACACTTCCTCCAACAAGGCCACACCTACTCCAATAAAGCCACACCTCCTTATAGTGCCACTCCCTGTGGCCTCCTTGGTCAATTGTGTGTCGGTCTCTTTTCAGGAAGCTTTAACATCCACAACAGTGCAGATGCTAGAAGGAAAGCAGAAGCATAAGAGGTGTGTTTTAAAGAATGCATTAGATAGGATGGTAATTCATCCTATTGACATAGAGGGTTCCTCTCATTCCCAGTGTGTGTTGGCTGGAAGCTGTCCTTGTCCTTTTCCACTGCTGATGGGTTCAGGGTAGGAAAGAACAAAGCCCTGGGGAAGTGGAGACAGGCAGATCAGGATCATCCTCTGCTACATACTGAGTTGATGGTAGTTGGAGTATAGGTGACCTCTCAGGGGGTCAATAAATTAAAATAATTAGAACCTCCACCTGCAGCTCAGACAAGGCAGAAATCACGGAGTCTGGTCCCTATGGGCTGTGGCCCTGCCAGATCTACAAGATGCCCCAGATGTAGACTGAGAGACCCTAAGAGACTGATTTGTTGTCTATCATGACATTTCCATCCAATGACATCTGTCTTGGTACCAAGGTATTGAAGCAGAGACCCAGGAGTCACCAGAAGCCCTCCAGAATTTTTGTTAGCTCTGTGCAGCCAGGGGAGGGTAATGGAATCAGAGCACAGGTTTGAGCAGCCCTCTGGGGCACCAACCTCTGGGTATCAGAATCAGACCACAGGTTTGAGCAGCCCTCTGGGGCACCAACCTCTGGGTGTCAGAATCAGCAGCTGTGCTCACAACTCATCAAGGGCTCAGGGATTAATAAGAACGAACCTGGACCACCAGTTTTGTGACTGGCAGCAGAGAGCCTTGTGGTACACACAAGAAACACTGTTGGGCCAGTTGGAGTGGTGCAAATGGGCACAGAGGCCCTGTCTTCCAAGGAGCTCTAGATAAACGACGTCTCAACTTTCTCTCCCTTAGACTGAACCTGGTAGCCAGGACCTTCCAAGCCTCAAGGTCAGTTTGCTGTGAGACTGTGTCTCCTAGAAGTGTCTACACAAATAAAGTCTCACCAATATGATTACATAAATAGGAGCTGAACAAGGACAACAACAATAGATTTGCCAAAGCAGATGAGGAGAAAGACCGTGAGAGCTCAACCCTACATAAAGATGTAAAGGCAACTAAGGGATGGTGAGAGCAAGAAAAATAGTTTTTCCTAAAGAAAAGCACAGCAACTGGTTGTCCAATACCAAATGATCAGTCCTGAAAACATACAGGTAAGTAACATTATACTCTTTGACCAGGAACTCCTAGGCTGAACTCAGTCAAGATGGAAGCTCCTTGACATTCCCTGCTCTCCTTGCTTTGGGCCCTCACGATCAGGATTACAGCTGGGAGCAGTGCTTGGAGCTAGAAAAACACTTGGAAGTGGAGCCACAGACTGAACTGAAAGTGTCTCACTGCCACCTTCTCTATCCCAGAGGAGAATCCTCAAAAGTCAATAGACCTTTCTTCCCGACACCTGTTCAGATGGTTGGGGTCTGAGTTCCTCCAAGAAACTATTGGATTTCCAACTTCAAGTAGCCTCAGCCAGACTCTATGCATCTCTTTGAAGCTTCCTTCAAGCTTTTACATCCAGAGACTGGTCAGAAATAGAAACATGTTGACAGCTGGTCAATGTTCCAGGCTCCTCCTGAAGGCCCGGAGATTGGTCAGAACCATCCATAGAGAACCTCACAGCCGAATTTTGGATTGGCTACCACACAACATGCTTTTAAATAGCAGAAGAATCCCATAAAGCATGAGAGAAGTGCTATGGTAACCTAACAGGGTAGATGAGAAAGAAACTCACTAGAGCTCATACTCTGGGGCATGGGCTATGAAATCCCAGACAAGCCCCCAAGATCTTGCTGCATTTCTTGTACCTGGGAAGGTGTCCATGAAGCTATAAAGAATAAGTCTCACAGACTTGAGAAAATTTACTCTTGAGCAGCGGTTCTCAACCTTCCTAATGCTGTGACCCTACAACTCAGTCCCACATGTTGTGCTGACCCCCTGGACTATGATAATATTTCATTGCTACTTCATAATTGTAATTTTGCTATTGTTATGAATTATAAATATCTGATATGTAACCCTTGTGAAAGGGTCTTCAATCCCCCATAGACTCATATGTTTGAACGTTTAGCCCAGGGGGAGTGGAACTATTAGTAAGTATAGCCTTGTTGGAGGAAGTGTGTCACTAGGGAGGTAGGCTTTGAGGTTTCATATGCTCAAGCTATATCCAGTGTAGCACAGTCTCCTTCTGCTGCCTGTAGGTCCAAATGTAAAACTCTCAGCTCCTTCTTGAGCACTATGCAAGCTGCCCTGTCATGCTTCCCACCATAACAATAATGGACTAAACCCTGAAACTGTTAAATGTTGTCCTTTATAAGAGTTGCCATGGTCATGTTGCCTTTTCACAACAATTGGAACCCTAACGAAGAGAACCAGCAAAAGGGTAGCACCCCGCAGCTTGAGACCACTGCTCTAGAGCAACAGAAAGTCCTGCTTGTGGGAGGTTCTCCAAGAGTAGGAAAACTATTTAAGCAGTGATGTTTATGGGTTTTGAAGAAAACTGGTGGGGTAAAGGATGGGTGTGCTCTTTCTCTAGCACACAAGATGGCTGACTTCTTATTGACCCCAGACTGCCTGGGGTAGACTGGTAAGTTTATCATAGGGCTAGTATGTAGAGCTATTAGTTTCTAGTTTCTTGTCTTAGGCTTACATGGAAAGTTCCTTTTGTTTGTTTGCTTGGGTGTTTTGTTGTTGTTGAGATATGATCTACATATACATTTCAGCTTGGCTTTGAATTCACAAATTCAATTGACCTAGGCCCTCTGCACACATGTTACAGTTCTGATGGCTACAGGATCTTGCTGGGACCAGGATGACTGAACACTGACAAATCGCTTGTAGACATCACTTCC
Source organism: Mus minutoides (assembly GCA_902729485.2). NCBI lineage: Eukaryota > Metazoa > Chordata > Mammalia > Rodentia > Muridae > Mus > Mus minutoides. The sequence continues at coordinate 919,452 of LR749850.1, forward strand.
TAACCTGCCCTGCAAATGTGTCCTGGATCACAGTCTGGCTTCCTCTCACTCACACCTGTTTGCTGACGTCCTGTGAGCCAGGAAGGAGCTCTGAGTCTGTGGGAACTGGTGCAGTGTTTGCAGACTGTCCACCAAACACCCCCAACAGGGCTCGGAGCCACAAGTAAGAAATAAATGGCAGGATGGTGAACCACAGCTTTGGGGGCCACCATCACAGCATTTATCTCACCGTTACACACACTGACCTCAGGGCAGAGGGCATCCGTATCCCTACATCTGTCTCCAAGTGGTTCATGTTTCTGGAGCAGGTACTGGAGGTCACTGAGCTACATTTCCAAGGCCTGGAGATCTCTCTCTGTATGGCCACTGTTGGAACGTGGTCCAAACAATGACCCATGCTAAACAATTCCTTGGGGAACGCTGAGAGGGGTTCCAGGAAAAAAGGCAGAAGGCCTTTATGTCAGGTCCATTTTGTTTCCTAGATTGCTGGTGGATGTAATTTTAATTCCTCCTACAAGGAACATTTATATTCAATTTATAAGACTTGTTTATCCTTGTTGGATGTCAGATCATAGCTATAGAACCCAATCTGGTCAGTGTAGCCTGAATCTGCATATGGCTTTTTGTCTTGCTTTTGTGCTTTCCCAGGCAATCTATATGTGCCTAGCAGTTGTGTTTAGCTGGGTCTGTTCTGAGAGAGTTTTCAGAAAGGGATGCCCTGTTCATATCTAGCATGTGCTTCCTGGCATTTACTTACATGGTTTTCCAAGCATGTTTTTCAGAACTCAGACAACCTTCCTTCAGTCATCGCTTTCTTTGTCACAGTCAGTATAAAAGCACATTAAAGCTCAAGGGAAGTTGCCAATGGCATCAGACAGTAGTCCGCCCCATTTGTTCAGGTCCTCTCAGACCCTGGGTCTCTCAGTCAGTTTGATGTAGTTGGTAGAAGCCCACAGCTACTACATCTGGCAACTGGAACACGACTCCAGAAAACAAATGCAAAACCAATTCTTGATTTTTTTTCTTCCTAACATTCTCTCTCATATAAATTCCTATCCCATCTCCTATCGCGAATTCCTCACCTATGTTTTACCTTGGAAGATCACTTGAACTCACTGTTCCCTGGAGAAAGTGAGTTCTCTGCCCTATGGACTTCCTTACCCGGTAGCTCAGCTTTCAGCCTCCATCCTAAGACCTCACTGATGACAATGGCTTTCAAAAGAGCAGTCTCTGCCTGAGACTGATCCTACCTTCCCCCAATATGTTTGATTTGTTTCGCTTGGTTTTAAATGGCGCCTCTTCCTGTTAATGAAATAAATGCTGCCTAATTTCCTTCCTCCTGTCCAGCCTAAACTAATCATGACTGATTCTTAATTAGGTGGATTTAATCCTAGTGAGAGCTACATTTCAGTGAGAGTCTGAAAGCGTAGGTGGAAGTTAATCACATTTCTGAAACTAACAATAAAACCCAAGTGGATTCTGGGATTTGAAATAGAAGTGGACATTCCTGTCCCAAGCTCACGTCCAGACTGACAAGCCATGTCTCCGTCCATTTTGTGGTGTCAGACCAAGTCACCTGGGTAGTCTAGGTAGAGCAGAAACTGACTTCTCATAGTTCTAAAGCCTTGGAATTGTAAGACCAATCACATAACATCAGCACCATTCGATGAAACATTTTACAGAAGGTAGACAGAGTCTCTCATCCAAGTTAAGTATCAGCTGGTCTTGGGTAGCTACACATATATCAAAACAGTGTCATCATCAGCATCCAGTGCCATACAAAGAGAGCTCGTCACTTCCGTTTATCATCCATCGAAGGAGCGCTATTGTATACAGCAGCCTAGATGGGGACACAAATCTCAGCGCATTTGCCTCATCTACATTTCTATCATCCCAACTTTGTCTCTCTCTCTCTCTCTTTCTCTCTCTCTCTCTCTCTGTGTGTGTGTGTGTGAAAGAGAGAGAGAGAGAGAGAGAGAGAGAGAGAGAGAGAGATGTGTATGTGTGTGTGTGTATATGTGTGTGTATTTTCCCCTTTAGAAGATGGAAACTTTCCTGTTTTCCTTTTCTCTCTCACCTTAACCAAAATCGCCTTCAAAAAGACTTCCTGGGAACAACACATACATGTCTGTTACTCACTAAAGACAGGAAGCCCACAGATCAAAGTACAATACCACCAAAGTCCAACTTGGTGAACCAAAGAGTTTCATTTATAGGAATATGTATGAGGGATTAGAGACAGGAGGAAAAAATGATTCAAAAATGGCTGCATCACCAAAGCCCATCCCAACACAGGTGACAGCTTACAAAAGCCGGGAACCTGAGCCTGCAGGCTGTTCAACGGTTTAGAGAGTATCCTTTCCATGTGACTCGGGTGGTCAAACTTCTTCCAGGCAGCTCCACTGGGCTCAGACTTCCTTGCAGCTCTGCTTGTCTGAGAATAACTCTGAGAAGTCTCTAATGCTTACTCTGGGAGGGCGGGACTTAATGAATCTGGTCAGTTTCAGGGACTTCCTAAAGGTATTTTAAGTTGTTTACCTTCTGTCTTTAGGAGCTTCCCTGGGAGAGGGAATGGCTCAATCCCAGAAGAATCTGTTACACAACAATCTAAATGTCTAGTCTCTCTCCAATCTGAGGACATTCAATAATTTTAAGTATTTGTCTGAGTGGCTTTCCACTTCTAGCACTAATAGTCTGTTTCAAGTCATTTAAGGTGCTATAAAAAATTATTAGAGATTAGGTGTCCTAGTTATTTTTTCCTATTGTGAATTGGCACCATGACCAAATCAATCTATAAAAGGACATTTAATTGGGCTTACAGTGTCATATGGTTAGAGTCTATGATGGTGTGGCAAATGAATGGTGGCAGGAACAGCAGAGAGCTCACATCTTTTTCCACAAGTAGGAGGCAGCAAAAGATACATTGAGAATGACAAGAGTTCTTCAAATTCGAAGCCCATCCCCAAGGAAACACTTCCTTCCAAAAGGCCACGCCTCTTAATCCTTCCCAAACAGTTCCAGCAACTGGAGACCAAGATTAAAACAGATGAGCCTATGGAGGCCATTCTCATTCTGAAGTGACTGAGGTAACACCATCCTGCCCTGATCTCACTCTGACTCCATTTTGTGTCTTGTGATGCTTTTCAGCCCCTAAGACCCTGAACAGTCATGTCTGTCTTGGTAACACATTCAGGAGTTTCCATGACCCTGATCATGGCATCACCAAACTTCCTGCCAAATACATAGTCAAACCCAGTGTTACCAGGTTCGCCTAACCTACATCTGTCAATGATGTCATTGTGGGTGTCACCTTTACAACTTCTGAGCTTTGGTGCTGAGAGTTTGTTGAGGGCAAGGGTAGATAGCTAATAAAGGGCTCTAACTTGGCCTTATCTGTGTGGTAGTCTGCAACTATCTTACTTGAATGATAACAATTCAGCCCACCACACTGGGTAACTGCTTTACTGCTGTGAAGAGACACCTTCAAGACATATTTACCTCCCTCAGACACAAATCCTAACCCCACACACTGGAATCAGGGTTTCCAGATATGAATGTCAGGATGGGAACATTTCAGCCCATGACACCATTGAGTGTTTCCAAAAGGGTTTTAGATGCCAAGCTTTCTGCACTTGAAAATATCCATCACTAGTTAAGAAGATACATCTGCTTCCTGCGGGCCACGACACTTCAAAGCAACCGCTTTCTAAAGAAATGTTTGATTTACCCATTTTAAAGTCACTGATGTGTCTTGATTGCATCTGAAGAAATAGGAAAAAGAAAGAAGTGACAGGCTCAACTAGGAAAAAAATAATAATACTTAAAATAAAACCCAGCCGTTCCCGACGGGCATCTTCACGTCAGTTCCAACTGTGCAGCTTGATTGACGTGGAGCTGTTTGTTGCCCATCGAGTGCCGTGCGCAGATACTTACCTCAGCCTCCACGCTCCGCAACAACAGTTTGGGACGTGCACAATTATTTCAGCAATTAAACCTAACACGTACTAAGAGTGGCTTAGAAAGCAGCCACACGGAGATTGGATTCTGAAGGATTTAGAAGACTAAGAGTCAAGAAATCAAGAAATCGGAAATGCAACAGGAAGGAAGACCCAGCATTTGAGCCTTCGAGAGGGACAGCGGGGCTGGGCTTCCTGGCTGTCAGCTGGTGCAGTCCTGGGACCTGCTTCCTTCCTGTTAGCAGTTCAGTTTCCATTAAATCTCTAAGGTCCCTGAAAAGCTGTTTATGACGGTCCATGAGAAGCCGCTAAACAGATACTTGCATTTTAAAACTAAAAACCCATTTAAAATGACTGCTAATGTGCCTAATATCCGGCTCCTCTTTCTGCAGGTCTATGTGGCTACTTCTTAATGTTTTTCCATTTTAAAAGTATCAGAGCTCCCCCTCCCTTCCACCCCCAGGAAGCCTTCTGCCAGGCTTTGCTTGATTAATTCTTTTATCTGCCTCCGAGCCCAGGGACCTAGAGAAATCTGGCGGTCCCCATTCGCTAATGCTATGACCTAGATTGGGCCCATTTCATTTAATAAACAGGAGAGTTGTAGCCTCGGGCTGCCGATTCGTCTGAGGCTGCTTCGGGCCTGTAGTTTGTTTATGAAAGATGTTTTTGCCCTCAGTGAATCAGGCATCAGCTGCTGGTTTCTTCTGAGTTTATAGAAACAGACTGAAGTCTGCAAGAAAATTCTAGGCTCCTCAAACACGCTCGTGAAGGTGATATTTTTGTCTCTTAACATCCTGGGGGCGGGGAGCTGTATAGACTTCCCCAGAAACACTTTGACAGTCCCTCTCCCCTTCTGATAATTGACTAGAGGCAAAACACATTGCCCACAGCACCTAGACCTTGGTTCAGATCCATTTCCAAATCTCCTGGATTCGTTCTGATATTATTATACCATACATGCACAACTGCAGTAGTAACTAAATAGCATTGGATGGGTATTCAACTAACTAGTACTGACTGAGTATTTAGCTAACTAGCACTGACTGGGTATTTAATTAACTAGCATTGACTGGGTATTTAACTAACTAGCACTGACTGGGTATTTAATTAACTAGCATTGACTGGGTATTTAGCTAACTAGCACTGACTGGGTATTTAGCTAACTAGCACTGACTGGGTATATTTAGCATACCAGGTTCAGGACTAAGCTCTATGCATTCATTAACTCATTTAAGCCAAAGAACACTATGCAGTAAACACTACCATCCCACTTTATAGGCATCCAAGAGCACATATCTCAGTAAAACCATTAAAAACGAGGCATGTCTCATCCCATGCAGACTTGGTTATAGTCATGATCTGGAATGCACAGAGCCATGGGGCCTGAATCATTGTAACTACTTTAACCTTGCCTGGTCTGTTTCCTGGCTATCTCCCCTGACCTGTTTCCTGGCTCTCACTCTTGCAAGATCTATTCCTTGGCTCTGTAAAGCAAATGTGGTTATGCCCAATGCTTCAAATGAAGAAATAGAAATTTCGAGAGTTGGCAAAGTAGAACTGTCCTATTGTGGGATATTCACCAGAGAAGACTGCCGGGACATGGGTTAAACCAATAGAAAGTATTTGCTAGAAACTACTCAGGAAGTTCAGGATGCCAGTGTAGTGCCAAACCTTTCTCAAGGTGAGCTTTTAAGCACAAAACCCATGTTCTGGGGTGATATACTTCAGATATCAAGAACAGTTAGCCAAAGCAGAACTACAGATGTGAAAAAGGCAAGGTTAATATATTTTGAGACTTTCCCAGAATTGTGGACTTCGGTGAATCAGGCCTTTGGTTTAGTTTTGGCAGGTGGTGCTGTCTACATGCTGAGTTTTACAGCGTGAATGGTACTTCCATCTTGAAGTCCACTGTGCTAATATCTGTCTCAGGGGCTCTGTTACAGTCCAATGTGGGGAGAGAGTGATGGACACAGAACATTTGGCTGAATTAGAATTTCAGATAATGAATAATATTTGAATTATATTTATAGTTGGCATCAGAGACCAGCTTTACAATTGCTGGTCGCCTTCGATTCCAACGATGACGTCACTGCTAGATGACAAGAACCCGCCTGCATCTGTTGCCACGGCAACCGCCACAAATTCCCGGCATGCACCTTGCCTACCCGCTTTACCTGTGCATCTCAACTGTGTGCTGTGGTGCGCATGATTGCCACACAGCCCGAATAAAAGGCAGAGACTCCAGCCCTTCTCCCCTTCTTCTTCGTTGCCCCCCCGCCCCCCCCCGCTTCTTTCCTCCTCCTCTTCCCCGCTTCCCCCAATAAACCTCTTCTTGTGCTGGCCTGGGGTGATCTGTCCAGATCTGAGCCACCTTCTAATACAACATTTATTCTAAAAACAAGAATTATTTGTCTGAAGTTGAATGTCATATGGAATTAATGGTAAGCAGCAAATAACCCTTTAGCATAAATACATCCTAATAAATACAACCTAATTCTTATCCATAATCTAAATCTAACGGGGTACTGCTGTGTGTTCACATATCAACCTTATCCTGAAGTGACTTTGTAGTGGGAGGCAATGCTACGGCTAGGACTGTAAGGCAGGTTTTCTCCCCAGGTCCGGGTCTCCATCCCATTAAGGAGTTTTTACCCTCAAGAAAACAGCCTCATACCCATTAGTCAAACAGTCATGTAAATTAATACTTTTTACTACAGGAAAATTGACCTAAAACAGGCATGAATCCTGTCGAAACATGCTGGTCTCCAAGTTGTAAATGTATTTTCTCCAACTCAGCAGGATTCTGTTTTCAGCTCCCCTCCTACAGAGCTGATGGAAGGTCTGCTGTGAGTGAGGGGTAATCTGATGAACCCCCTCTTGGGAAAGTACCCACAGTGTGTAGAGTGATCCTATGCATTATAGTTGCGGGATTGTAGCCTGCAGAAAGTTAAAGGGAGAAACTGTAGCATATAAACACCTGGTTCTCTAAACAGGACTTATGTCACAATGTGGCAGAAGGCTACTTTAACACCCTGGTGGATTTTGTTTCTCTTCAAATTCCCTTTTGTCTCTCCTTCATTCAATTAGCTTCCCCTGTTTACTTCATCTTCCCCTGGGAGGGGAGAGATGCTCATTTGTGAGAATATTGGGAAACCTTGTCTCTAGGCTGAGCTTCAACTCTGGGTCCTACTTGGTGCCAAGTGCCTTAAGAGAAGAAGGCTTTGGGGTCAGTGTTCTGTGAGCTAAGTGGCTGCCTCTGAGTCCTGCAGAGCACACTTCCAGAAGGGTTGGGTTGCAGGCCTTGGCAGAACCTCTGGGTGGCTGTGCCAGAGAATAGAGGGACAGGACAGCTGGGCTCCTGTCACCTGTCACCCTTTCCTCCACCTGGACACAAGCCGTCGCTCTTCCTTCTTCCACTCCATGGGGAATCATACTTCTCTTCAGTTTCTCTATTCTTCAGAATCCTTCCCGGGTCCCTTGAGGTTGGGGGTGGGGTGGGGTGGGGGATGGAAAGGTATATACGAATATACAGAAGCAATGGAACAAAGCAGTGGTTCTTTGCAAAGATAAACATGAGCCACAAAACATTAGCCAAACAAACAAAAAGAAAGAGAAGACCAAAATTAATAAAAATTACATGTGAATATGGAGGCATTGTAACAGATACCAATGAAAAACTAAAAACAACTAGGACTTACCTTACAAACATCTATACACTACAAAATCAGAAAATCTAAAAGAAAATGGTGAACTCCGAGATGCATCTGTCTATGGTTTTTATCACAGTGAAGCCAAGATGAGGTAAATCACGCAAACTGATCATAACAAATAACAGGATTGAAGTAGTAACTAAAAATAAAATAAAATAAAATAAAATAAAATAAAATAAAATAAAATATCCAACTGGAAGCTCCGGGCCCACATAGATTCCCTGCTGAGCCCTATGAGACCTTTACAAAGGAATAACACCATGTGTTTTAACTATTCCATAAAGGAGGAAAGGGAAGGGAAGGGGAAGAAGGGGAAGAAGGGGAAGAAGGGGAAGAAGGGGAAGAAGGGGAAGAAGGGGAAGAAGGGGAAGGGGAAGGGGAAGGGGAAGGGGAAGGGAAGAGAAGAGAAGAAAGGGATTTTGTTGGGTTCCCTAATACTAATACAAGAAAAACCACGCAATAAAATGTATAGGGGCTGGAGAGATGGCTAGGCGGTTAAGAGCACTGACTGATCTTCCAGGGGTCCTGAGTTCAATTCCCAGTAACCACATGGTGGCTCACAACCGTATGTAATAGGATCTGATGCCCTCTTCTGGTGTATCTGATGACAGCAACAGTGTATTCACATACATAAAATAAATAAATCTTTTTTAAAAAATGTTAAAACATTTTATAGACTAATATCCCTGGTGGACATAAATGCAAAGCCTCCCACTAAACCAAATTTAACAGAATAACAAGGATGTCACTCATCATTTTCAAGTTGATTTCATCCCTTAGTTGCAGGGACAGGTCAACATAGGATAGTCAGTGCATGCCAGACATCACCTAAAGGGACTCAATGACACAAACTTGGTTATCTGAGTCAATGCAGAAAAAGACTTGGACCAACAATTCAACATCATGGTAAAAACCTTGCAAGTAGCATATTTCAGCAAAATTAGGGCTATAATAATAAACCTACAGCAAAGATTATACTAAATGGGAAGGAACTCAGTGTGTCCGTCCACTGCAATCAGGAACAATGCGGGACAGTTCCTTTCTTTACTAAATGTAGCGCTTAGAGTCTCAGGCAGAGCAATAAAATGAGAGAAGAAACTTAAAGCACACACGTAGGAAAAGCAGAACCAAGAATATCTTTATTTGGAGTTCATATGATTCTAGACGTAAGAGTCCCTCAATATTCCACCAGCAAATTCCTACAGCTGATAAACCAGTTCAGCAAAAAGAAGTGTAGGCAATTTCTGTCCACCAGTCCAGCTCTAGAGAAGGAACTAGAGGGAGAACTTCAGTCTTAGGGGGTAACCACATCCAGGAGAGTAAATAGCCCCAGAACAGTAAACCAAAAGGGGGGGGGGGAGAAACCTATATCACAACAACAAGAATGGGAATTAATGAACACTGCTCATTAATTACTCTCAATACTAATGTTCTTAATTCCCCAGTAGACAGACTTAGACTAGGAGACTGGTTTAGGAAACCGGATCCATCTTTCTTCTGCCTCCAGGAAACACACTTTATCAATCAGGATTCTCTAGAGAAACAGAAATTACAGAATGTGTGTGTGTGTATGTGTGTGTGTGTGTGTGTGTGTGTGTGTGTGTGTGTGTGTGTAAAAGGGAGATTTATTAGAATGGCTTACAGACTGTGGTCCAGATAGTCCAACAATGTCTGTCTATCAACAGAAGGTTCAAGAATCCAACAGTTGTTCAGTCCATGAGGCTGAATATCTGAGCTAGCCTTCAGTATGACAGAATCTTAAGGAAGTAGACTCTAATGGCAGTGAAGGAATAGACTTGCCAAGGAGAGTGAAAGTGTGAAAGTAAGCAGGCAAAGAGAGCAAGCTTCCTTCATCTGAGCCGTTCATACAGGCTGACGGAAAACAGAAGAAGATATGGCCCAGATTAAAGGTGGCTCTTCCCACCTCATCAGGTATGAATTTGAAGTGGGTCTTCCCACTTCAAATAATTTGATTAAGAAATAAATCCCTCAAGGCCAAGCCATTTGGGTTTTAGTTCATTCCAAATTAGTCATATCAATAACCAAGAATAGCCACCACAGCCACCTTGTCATCAAGGACAGGCTTCATCTTCAAGTAAAAGAATGGGAAAATGTAGGGGGGTTGGAGGGATGGCTCAGTGGTTAAGAGCACTGACTGCTTTTCTAAAGGTCCTGAGTTCAAATCCCAGCAACCACATGGTGACTCACAATCTGTAATGAGATCTGATGCCCTTTTCTGGTGAGCCTGAAAACAGCTACAGTGTACTTACAATAAATAAATAAATAAATAAATAAATAAATAAATAAATATTTAAAAAAAGAATAGGAAAATGTATTCCCAGCAAATGGACCCAAGAAGTTAGCAAGTATAGCTTTTAAAATATCTGAAACAACAGACTTCAAGCCAAAACCAGTCAAAAGAGATAAGGGAAGACACTACATACTCATCAAAGAAAAATCCACTAAGATGATATCACAATTTTAAATTTTATGCACCAAACAAAAGTGTGCCAGATTCATAGAAGAAACATTACAACTAAAATCACACACCGAGCCTCACACAGATATAGTGGGAGACTTCAGCAGCTCACTCTCGCCAATAGACACATCATCCAGACAAAAACCAAAGAGAAATGCTGGTATTAAATATCACAAATCAAACGGGCCTAGACATCTACAGAGCATTTCATCCAAACATTAAAGGACATTATTTTTCTCAGCAGCCCATGGAACTGTCTCCAAAACTGACCACATATTAAAAGATAAAACAAGCCGGGTGTGGTGGTGCACGCCTTTAATCCCAGCACTCGGGAGGCAGAGGCAGGCAAATTTCTGAGTTCGAGGCCAGCCTGGTCTACAGAGTGAGTTCCAGGACATAGAAAAAAAAAACATAAAACAAGTGTCTTTGCCTGCTTCCTCTCATCATACTAGGAAGCCCATTTCTTCACTGACATTAGAATCTACTTCTTCAGGATTCTGGTATATACTGAAGAACACCTGACACATCAAACTTTGTGGACTAAGTCGACTTTAACCTCCAAACTACCTCCAGCAGAAATGACAGAGAACATAGAAGCCAAGAACTGGGGCTACCCACATCTCAGGGTTCAGGGATTCTGCTACAAGTGGACCATTAGCAACTTTTCACTTTGCATGGAGGGAATTAGGAGAAAGATTACAAGCCCAGTCTTCTCATTAGAGGCCAGTGACGAGGTGACATGGTGTTTGAGAGTACACCCAAAAGGGGTTGATGAAGAAAGTGAAGATTACAGTTTAGGCAAAGTATGAGTTCTGGATCATAACTTCCAAAGGAGAGAAATATTAATGTATAAAGAACATTAATGTCGCTAGCTTTCAAAAAAAAAAATGAATACAGGGGATCCAAAAAGTTCATCCTTGGAGATTTCCTCCTCTCTCATCCATGTCGGTTTCTCCCCGAAAACAAGCTCACCCTCTGCTGAAAGGTGAGCACAGCAGGAGCCGACTTTAGCTGCAAGGTGAGCACAGTAGGAGCCGTCTTTAGCTGCAAGGTGAGCACAGTAGGAGCCGACTTTAGCTGCAAGGTGAGCATAGTAGGAGCCGTCTTTAGCATGCCTGCAAGGTGAGCACAGCAGGAGCCGACTTTAGCTGCAAGGTGAGCACAGTAGGAGCCGTCTTTAGCTGCAAGGTGAGCATAGTAGGAGCCGACTTTAGCTGCAAGGTGAGCATAGTAGGAGCTGGCTTTAGTATGCCTGGACAGAACATAACACCTGCAATCACGGATCCAAGGCACCTGTTAAGAGATGACCTAGGGGAGCTGTGGGAGAATTCCCTGTTCACAGACTGCTGCCTGTTGGTAGCTGGCCATGAATTCAGGGTTCACAAGGCCATCCTAGCATCTTGCACTCCACTTTTCAGAGCCATGTTTGAACATGAAATGATGGAGTACGGGCCACCACTTGTCCGGTGCTCACCCCGACCAGCAGGAATAAGACACAGGACAATCTAAGTTTCTTCTCAAGGCAGTTTACTTAAGAATACTTGTTGTATGTAATAATAGCCTAAGCTTAATGGTGAATCTCTCTCTTCTGGTCTATCCCCACCGGAAGCAGCCAATTAAACCCTATCTTGGCCACTCACAGAATGCCACGTGGCTCCTGCTCATACGCCAGGAATTCTCGGGCTTTAGGATCATAGTCTCGGGCTTAAAATCATGTCACTGTTAACACAGCCTAATACCATATTAGGAGATATTTATGCCAGTAAAGTTGATAAGGCCGAGGCAGGCAGCGCCATCTTTAGGGAGCGGCAGCTAGGCTCCCTACAGGAGAGTCTAAAGAACCGAATTGAGATCGATGACCTGGATCCCCAAGTCTTTGAGGAGATGATGGGCTTCATTTACACTGGGAAGGCACCACATCTCCACAGTCACTCCATGGCCACTGGTGTGCTGACAGCTGCTTACAGGTATGGCCTGGAGAGCCTGAAGCTCACGTGTGAGGATGCCCTCTGCAGGAACCTCTCTGTGGAGAATGCTGCACACACTCTCACCCTGGCTGACCTCCACAGCACAGAGCAGCTGAAGACTCAGGCCCTGGATTTCACTGCACTTCATGCTTCTGAGGTCTCTGAGACCTCGGGGTGGAAGTCAATGATGGAGTCCCATCCCCACTTGGTGGATGAGACATTCCACTTCCTGGCTTCTGCACACAGTGTTTCTTAGAGCCCTCACTCAAACACCTAAAATGGACAGCTATGACCAAAACCTGTCTTCCAACAGCTATAAGCAGTGTTGTTACCACTGATTTCTGGTTAGAGTACAGTATTGCTGGAACATTTACAGTGAATCTGGGAAAAGGCAGCATGTTGTCTCAGGATTTAAAACAGCTGTTGTATGTTAAAATGGTGGGTGGGGGATGGGCAGCACTGGAGTTGGGAACAGTCTACTTGACATCTACTCTGTTAATGTTCTAGTATGATTTTTGTCTGATGCCTTGGAAACTGCGATTTAATTTAGGTGCTGGCCCTAAGGACAGACAAACACGAGTTTCTTCAGAGAAACCTGTTTGCATTGGACTATGCAGAAGAGATGACTGGGGCCCAGAACAAAGGAAAAATCAAACACGAATGTTAACTCACTGGAGAAGGAACAGACAATGAAGACTTTTATTTTTTTAAAGATTCAGTTTGTGGGGAACTCAGCTGTAGAAGCAGGTATGGCTCACTCAGAGAACTCTGGTTAAGTTCTCAGCACACAGGAGAGTTTTTCAACCACCTGTAACTGGTGATCCTGAGGATCCGAGGCCCTCCTCTGGTCTCCACTGCTACAAACAGCTCTGAAGACAAAACCTTAACCAAATAAAACATAATATAAATAAAACTTTTGAAACAATAAACATAAAACAAGTCTCCAAAGTATAAAAAATAAAAAGTGAAATATCTCGTGACAGCCTATCCACTAATGGGGACCACCGCCCACTGAAGATGCTGAACCGCCCACTGAAGATGCTGAACCGCCCACTGAAGATGATGAACCGCCCACTGAAGATGATGAACCGCCCACTGAAGATGCTGAATGACAACAACAGAAATGGCAGGAAGTATACAACCTCATGGAAGATGAACAACTCACTACTGAAGAAAATTGTGTCAAGACAAAAACCAAGAAGGACATGTAAAGCTTTTTGGAATTGGATGAAACTGCAAACGGAGAGCATAGCAAACCTATGGGACATAATGAAGGCATGCATAGCACTAAGGGTCCAACAAGACAAAACAAAAAACAAACAAACAGACAAACAAGAAAACCACACAATTAATTTTAAAACCTGGATAATTTCATATTAATAACACACTCTAGAAAAACAAAAAGGATTAAAACCCCAAAAGAATGCGGGGGGGGGGGGGATAATCAATGAAACAGAAACAATGCAATGAATCAGTTAAAGATTTGGTTCTTTGAAAAGATCAACAAGATTGACAAACCTTTAGCCAAATTAACCAAAAGACAGAAAAAGACCATCTAAGTTAATAAAATTAGATATGAAAAGGGAAACATCACAGCAGACAAACACTGAGAAAGTTCAGAGAGTCATAAGGACATACTTTAAAGATCTGTACTCACTCCACCAAACTGGAAAACCTAAAAGGATATTTTTCTTGATACACACAACCTGCCAAAGTTAAATCAAGATGAAGTAAATAATTTAAACAGACTTGTAACTTCTTGTGAAATAGAAGCAGAAACTAAAACTCTCCCAACTAAAAGGAAAAAAAAAAATCTCAGGACCAGATGAATTCAGTGCAGAATTCTACAGACTTTCAAAGAACTAACATCAACACTTTTCAAATAATTCCACAAAATAAAAACTGAAGGAATGTTTCCTAATTCTTTTTACAAAGCCACTACTTCCCTGAAACTAAAACCACACACAGACCTGAAAAAAGAAAGAAAGAAAGAAAGAAAGAAAGAAAGAAAGAAAGAAAGAAAGGAAGGAAGGAAGAAAGAAAGAAAGAAAGAAAGAAAGAAAGAAAGAAAGAAAGAAAGAAAGAAGAAAAATTGCACCAACTTCCTTACAAACATAAATACAAAAGTTCTAAATAAAATACTTGCAAACTCAATCCAAGAACACATCAAAAAGATCATCCAACATGGTCAAGTTGGCTTCATATCAGAAATTCAGGAATAGTTCAACTTGTATAAATTAATAAATTTAATCCACCACATTGACAGACTGAAAAATAAAAACCTCGTGACCATCTCATTAGTTGATGAGAAGGCCTTTGACAAAAATCCAACACCCCTTCATGATAAAAGTCCTGGAGAGGGCCGGGCGTGGTGGTGCATGCCTTTAATCCCAGTACTTGGGAGGCAGAGGCAGGCAGATTTCTGAGTTCGAGGCCAGCCTGGTCTACAAAGTGAGTTCCAGGACAGCCAGGGCTATACAGAGAAACCCTGTTTCAAAAAAAAACCAAAAAAAAAAAAAAAAAAAAAAAAGTCCTGGAGAGATTAAGGTATAAGACACATACCTTAACATTTAAAAAAAGGTAGTTTACAACAATCCCACTATGAAAATCAGTGTGGCTATTCCTCAGGAAGATGAGAATAGATCTACCTCAAGATCCAGCTATCCAGCTCTTGGGCATCTACCCAAAGGATGCTTCATCCTACCGCAGAGACACTTGGTCGGCCATGTTCATTGTTGCTCTATTTGTAAGAGCCAGAAACTGGGAACAACCTAGAAGTCCATCAACTGATTGATGAATGGACAATCAGAATGGGATGCAGTTACACAATAGGGTACTATTTAGCTGTCAAGAAAATGAAATTCATAGGTAAATGGATGGAGCTGGTAACAATCATTCTGAGTGAGGGAACCAGACCCCCAAAGGACAAACATTTCCTATTATAATATGCAGATATTGCTTTTTAAGCTTTAGATGTGTGTGTTTCGATCCAAATAAACCATGGAGGTTAAGTAGCTAGTAAGGGACCGCAGGTGAGATCTTCCAAAGAAGAGGCAATAGAGTGGTGTTGTAAGGAGATGAAGCAAAAACAGGAAAGGAGAATTAAATACAGAGGGATGGGGGCAGGACACAGGCGGGAAGACGGAGAGGGACAGCGATAAGCCTAATGAGAACCTACTGTTGCAGAAACATCCTAAAATATACATGTATGAAAGTATTTAAATGGAGCCACCATATTGTAGGTTTAGATTTTTTAAAACCCACTTTTAATACGGGTTCTTAAATGTTTTAACCTCTCTTTTATCCCACTACCCACCAGAGGTAGTAGAAAAGAAAGTTATTAGGAGATGGGAGAAGTGGACTTTTTTTAGAAATAGGGTTTTTTTTGGGGGGGGGGTGTGGAGCAAGTGTAATCTGGTTGTCAGGATACCAGCTGTTTAGTTCCCATGAATTAGAAGTGGCAGCTCCATCTACGCGCAAACTCCATTCACAAATCAGTAATGGCAGGTCAATCTAGAAGAAACCACCAAGCTCTGTTGTATGTTGTTTAGAAGCAGTTTCTTGGTTCGATTTCAATCTCCAATTGTCAGGAGGTGAGTCCAGTTTAGTAGTGTCGGAATAGTAAACATGAATCAGCTGTGGTGACATGACCCAGTAGAAATCGCC
The DNA here is from genome assembly GCA_902729485.2 of Mus minutoides. Classification (NCBI taxonomy): domain Eukaryota; kingdom Metazoa; phylum Chordata; class Mammalia; order Rodentia; family Muridae; genus Mus; species Mus minutoides. The sequence continues at coordinate 935,230 of LR749850.1, forward strand.
AGGCCTCCACCAAATCTGCATGAGTCAGCAGGAGCGACCAGGACCAGCAGGGATGTCAGGAGAAGCTTTCTGCCCTGCCTCTCTCAAGGAAGTAAAGATCAGCAAAGACAAGACAATACAAAGCGTGGTAAAGCCAACTATGTGAATCGATTGTCGTTGTCCATTGAGTCCTATCTATACTTCCTCTAAACAGTACGTGCCCTCCTATGGGTCTTGTCTTAGCAAAAGACTACATTGAGTCTGTCTTAGTAAAACTCTGTGATTCTGTATCAGCTGACGAATCTAGAAACCTTTGTCAATCAGTCAGAGTCCACAGAAGTGGCAAGAAGCCGCCAGAACACGACTATAAGTTTTTTGGTTTTGTTTGTTTGTTTGTTTGTTTGTTTGTTTGTTTTTAATGAAGTCATGACAAACAGTGACCATTAAGGAATAGCAAGGCAGACCAATATCATCTAGTGTAATCTATTGCCTGTTGGCTTATAGTTATATTTTTTCTTAGCATCATGTGTCCCTTTGTGTTTTTATTTTAGCAAAACATCTTTCTATTTGTGTCTCTTTTAACAAAATTCTTTTTATGTGTCTAGCAAAACATCCTTTCACCTGTGTCAACTTCAGAAAAAATGGTTTCTTTTGATGTCTGTTTTAACAAAGCATTTTTTTACCTGTGTGTCTCAACAAAACATCATTTGACATAACTGACTTTCCAAAAATTAAAAAACAACCATAAGTTTCTACCTCACCATATAACGAGGGAGATAATGCCCCAACTAGACATCGGATACCACCAAGTTACCACCAAGTTAAGCCTCCAATACCAGGTTATATCTTGACGAGCTATTGGCCAAAGGGATCCCACAGACCCCACCGCCACCCAGCATGATAGACGACTTCCAAGGTTACTCTCTCTACCGATGGTAAACCCTATTGCTGAAGACACAATTTACTTTTGTCACTGAACATGGAGGAATCAAGCTACAAACTACAAGCGTCACCGCTACTGAATAGTATTCATGGTGCTAGAAGGTACTTTTCACACTACCAGAGGAGAAAGGTAATCAATTTTGTTCTAAGGCTTTGATTCAATCAGAAATTCAATCTGTGTGTCCTGACACTGAAGGTCCTTGTCCCCAGTTGGCTTTTGATCAATCAATAAAAATGCCAATTGGTAGTAGTCAGATATGGGGCAGAACACTTAGAGTTGCACAGGCAAGGATGTAGAGAGGAACAGGTCAGATCACCATAACTCGAGGAAGAATGGGACACGTAGTGAGAGGAGATAAAACCAACCAGCCATGTGAGATTTCGGCTAAGTGGCCACTGGCTACTTCCCCAATTGAGCCAAAGGTGACAAGGGAAGGTTTGGGAGTGTCCAGCCTTTGAGGTAGCCAAGACATTTAAAAAATAAGCTTGTGTGTGTGTGTGTGTGTGTGTGTGTGTGTGTGTGTGTGTGTGTTTGATCTGTGGATCAAAAGATAGCTCCTGAGTGGGTACATATGTGTGATCCGCCAGGAGCCAAAGCAGTGAAGCAAAAACTCACCGCAACAAGACAATTTTACCTAAAAACAACCCCTGAGCCCACACAGAGACCTGCCTGCAAGAAATAGTGGCAAAAATGTTATGGGAGTAACCAACCTTTTGCAAAAATGGCCAAGTATCTAAGACTAGATAAGCCTAGGGAAAACCTAGTGCTGTCACTAGTGCTGTCACTAGTGCTGTCACTAGTGCTGTCACTAGTGCTGTCACTAGTGCTGTCACTTTGTTAACGGAACATAGCAATAAAATGACTCCTATGACATATTGCTATATCCATAGAACAGAACCGCCATCAACCGTCACAGGAGCTTCTTACAGTTGATGGTAACCAACACAGAGACTCACAAGTGGGCAATCTGGAGAGAGTCATAGTCCTAGGCACACTCAGTCCTAAATGGGACGTCTGCATCAAATTCCTCCGCCAGAGTTCAGGGAACTAGGCAGAAGAGGAGGCTGAAAGATCATAAGAGGCAGAGGAGATGGATGGTCCCAGGGAACAGTGTCCTCCTGTCACAAGAGGATACGAACTCACAGAGACTGTGGCAGCACACACAAGGCCTGCACAAGTTCAAACCAGACAAAACTCTTAACACTGACAACAGGAAGTGGACACAAAGCCCCACCTAGAACCAAGAAGCTCTTGGTAATGATGGCTACTGTGAAGGAAAAATCAGATTTCTCCATTGAAGCATGACTGGGTATATAGACCACACTCCAGAGGAGGTGCCCTATCTAGGAGTAGTTGACCAACACTAAATGAATTCCATATTAGTGTATTTGTGTGTGCTTTTTGTTTTGTTTTGTCTCATTGGTTTTCTTTTCTTTTTCTTTTAGTTTGTTTTGATTTTCACTTTTAGTTTTTATTTTGTTATTCCTGTTTGGATTTATTTGTTGGGTTTTTTTATTTTGGCTGGTTTTTTTTTTTTTTTTTGAAAGAGGGAGAGAGAGAGAGAATGAAGGTGGGTGGGTAAGGAGATAGAAAGGAACCAGGAGGAACTGAGGGAAAAGAAATAATTCAATCAAAATATATTGTATAAAATTTTTTTAAAATAAGAAGTATACCTAATAAACCTAATCAAGGAGGTAAAAGACCTCTACAATGAAAACTTTAAACACCCCACCAAAAAAGAAAGAAAGAAAGAAGACACTAGAAGATGAAAAGACCTCCCATATCTACAGATTATAAGGATTAATGCTGAGATAATGGCTGTTCTACAAATTCAGTACAATCCCATAAAAATTCTAATGCTATTCTTGATATATACAAAAAACAAAAACAAACAAACAAAAAAACCCTTCAAGATTCATATACGGAAGCACAAAAGACCTGGACAGTCAAAGTATTTTGGAGCACAAAGAATAACACTGTAGGTACTGGCATGCCTGATTTTAAATCATACTGCAGAGGCACACTAACAAAAACAGCATGGCACTGCCCAAAGCAGACACACAGGTCAGTGGGTCGGTGGGATACAAGAGAAGGCTCAGACTGAAACACACACACAGCGTTGTAAAAACAACAAAACAAAACAAAACAAAAATAGTGGATAAAAGACAAATCTTCCACAAAGAGTGCATAAAATGAAACTAATTTCCTCTTTCTCTCCCTGTACAAAAATCTCAACTCCAGATGGCTCAAAGACCTGAATCTAAGTCTTGGAACTCTGAAACTGTTAGAAGAAGAAGCAGGAGAAACACTTGCAGGTTATAGGCAGAGACAAGGTTGTCTGACTAGGAGGGCTCTAGTCCCTCAGGAAGTAATGCCAGCAACTGACAGGTGAGCATTTATGAAATTGAAAAGCTGTTGCGCGGTGAAGGAAGCAATTAACTCAGCAAAGAGACAGCCTACATAGTGGGAGAAAAACTTTGCTAGATATGTACGTGACAGAGTATTATATCTAGAATATACAAAGAACTCAAAGGAAAACTAAACAAGCCAACATTAAATAAACTCAATGAATGGTCTAACAACACAGAGAATTCTCAAAAGATGAAACAAAAATGGCTAATAAACATGAAAACTTCAAATTCACTAGCATCAGGGAACTGCAAATCCAAACAAGAACAGACACAATGAAAACTTAAAAATACATGCGCCTCAGGACCGATGGCAAATATGAGGCTGAGCGCATGCGCTGTCACTATCTAACGCCCATGCGGCGTGCTCGGGCTATGAGGCTGAGCACCTGCGCTATCGCTGTCTAACGTGCTCTGGCCATGTGACGTCCTCACTATGGACTACTCTCAGGCTCTCAAAGAGTGAGCCAAATAACCTTCTGGTTATAAGACACTTAGTCTCTGCTACTGTAGCAGAAAATAGAATAAGACGGGGAGTCAGAGATGCAGCAGCTGACACCGGCGTGGGAATCCCAAGAGGGAATCGCAGTAGCATCAAGACATGGACTCATAACTAATGCCAATTTGTCCAAACTCTGCACAACGTAGCCAAAAGAAAGTGTTTCCCCATGGACCCGGCTTTCAGTGCTTATTCCTACCCCAGCTCCATGTGAGCAGTTCTCATCACTATCAGAGGCATCTGGGCATGAGTTCTCCAAGGGGAAATCAAGTCAGGTATACTGAGTGGCGCCACACTCTCCCATCTGTCAGATCTTCTCAGCACCATAGGGAGGTCTCTGCCCACACTGCCTGTGGGAGTATCGGCAGTTCCTCCCCAAGGTCTTCCAACAAATATTACTGCACATGGTGTCAGAGGACAGGGTCAGGCTGGTAGCAGCTAGCCTTTCCCAACATAATCAATGTTACACACAAACCTGACTTCCCCATTCACTTCTCCCCCTGGCGGGCCTCCCTTTGTTGAGACTCAGTCTTCTCATTCAAAAGGAAGCCCCAGATTTGACAACGTTGTTATTGATGCCTCTGGTGGGAGAGGTACCAAACTGCTGCTGGGTGCGGCCTTACAGATGTGGTGTCCCCTTCTCCACCAACATGGTGCAATGGCCAGAGCCGTGCCGCACCCAATGGCATCCATTGTGTTGTTAACTAGGCTAAGAGCCCGGTACCCCTGCAGCCAGGTTCTGCAAGTCTCCTAGGTCACCCGGCTCCGCCCAGCTTACCAGAGGCCCACCTACGACCAGCCCACCTGTGCAACCTGAGAGATGTCACGAGACTTCAGGATTCCCACTAAACTCCAGAATGCCTGCGCAGAAGACTGGGGGCGGGTTTTCCCTTCCTTTATCCCCAAATGCTTGTCCACCATTAAACAGTCGTTCTAAGCAGAAGCAACCATGTAGCCTCGGAGACCTTCTTTCTTCCCCCCACTCCCTTAGTTTCATTTCAGCTTCGGGCCAATCCTCCAGGAACTCAGTCCACTGCGGGCAGTGGACCCCAACATACAGACACCAACAAGTGTCTGTGGCTGAACAATTTCCCCACAGCAGGACAGAGGAAGGGTCCTCAAAGCCACACAAATCTGGCTGAGTGTGGGGAGCAGGGAGAGCCTGAGAAGCCCAGACAGGGGCAGGAGCCCTGGAGCCTCCTTTTCAATAGATTCACGCCTTGAATACTATTCCAAAAATAGGACCTAAAAGCCAGAGGGCTCCCGAGTGAAGTAGAGATTTAATTTAGATAGCACAGCAGGAAGAAGCGTGAAATCAGAACCGACAGCAGGCAAATGGCTTGGATACTTCCTCCAGGACGTGACCCAGACTCTAAATGAGAAAACATGGTTCTCCACCAGGACAGATCGTCACATTCGCCAGCATTCCCTAACCAGTGTACCTACTGCTGCAGGGCTACAGCCCTGCTCCAATGAAAAGCCCTGCTCTGAGCTGTAGGCAAATGAACAAGAGCTTCTGGTGCCAGGCCAATGAGGACCTTCATCGCCAGGGTCCTTCCTTCAGTCGCCTTGTTGATTTGGGTCATGGGCAGACCTATATGGTTCTGGGTTCTTAAGTCCGCCTGAGATGCATCTTGATTGCTATGTATGTATCTGGGATGCCCACACACACTCCTCGAAACATTTCACAACATCCCTCTCTATCCTGTAGTACACGGGGTGTTCACACCCAGTGATAAACCACAACTACTCTCACTGGCTGCTTTAGTTTGCTTTCTGTTGCTGTGCTAATCACCATCTGCAACAGCAACTTGGGGAGGACAGGGCTTTATTTCCATTTATTTCAATATCAATAGCAGGAACCCAAGAGAAAACTGGGGGGCAGGAGCTGATGCAAGGACCATGGAGGCGTGCTGCTTACTGGCTTGCTTCCCCTGGCTTGCTCAGCCTGCTTTCTTAGAGAACCCAGGACTACCAGCCCAGGGATGGCACCACCCACAATCAGCAGAGCCCACACCCCACTCCATCAATCATTAGTCAAGAAAACACACCACAAGCTTGCTTACAGGCCAGTCTGATAGAGGTATTTTCTCAGCTGAGATTCCTTCTTCCCAGATGGCCTCAGTTTGCATCAAGTTGGGGAGAAAAAAAACTAACCAGCATGCTATGTTGCAAACCCCAGTTATTTTAGTTAAATAGTTTTTACCTTATGATGTGGCTTTTTATGTATGTATGTATGTATGTATGTATGTATGTATGTATGTATGTTTTTGGTAACTGACAGTTTGGGAACTTTGGGTCACTGGCCCCAGAGCTGGGCTCAAACATCTGATTCTTCTGGGTAAGTTCTGATGCTGTACCTCCTCTCCAGACATGATGCATAAAAGCCTGGGTGCTGTCCTTCATTCATCTGCTCAGTAAACATTTACTGCATAACTACAAACCATTCTTGGTGGGTTGTAGGAAGCGGCAGTTGCTCCAGAGCGGCAGTTGCTCCAGAATGACAGTTGCTCCAGAATAGCAGTTGCTCCGGAAAACCCGGGCTCCCTCTTCAGGCTCTCCTCAAGCAATAGCCCCTCCTGGACAGGCAATATGCTAATGAGGTGTATCTTGGTGCACCAATCCTCAACCACCACGATACCCTTCTCCCCTCCCTGGGAGAGTATAAAAGCAGCAGTTCTGCTGCTGTCCAGGGTCCTGAGAATCTACTATCAAGGTGCTCCAGAATAAAGCTGATTGAGAAGATCCCAGTGGTGGCGCGTCTTTCTTGCTGGTCGAGGGAGGCGCGCCGCAGTGGGTAAATACAGTAAGCATATTGGATTGCTATTTGAAAGGAGCTAATATTTCAGACATAGGGAAAAAAAGCATAAGAAATGAATGCCCTGGTACGTAGAAAAGATAAACCGAGTCACAATGCTATGAATGAGGGAAGATAGGAGAGTTCATTCTTCAGTCGGTACAAGGCTAGGACCCTGGATTGGAGCAAGACCGCATCTGATAGCTCTCACTCTCATCCAAGATGACCTACTCCCCAGTTGTTGCTCAAAAGAAGCCGACCTTTCTAGGGTTTGTTTTCACGAGTGGGTTTTTTCCTCTGTGGGAATTTCAGAGAGCCTGGCTCTTGCCTCACCCAATCTGGTCCCTGCTGTCACTTAGAGCAACCCAACCCACAAAGATCATCTTGCCCGGTTCAGTTCAAGAAGGAGAAAGGAGACGTGGCCCTGGGCCTCACCCTACAGAATGTATATAAATGTCCTGACACTGCAGGGCAAAAGGTGTTCCAGCTCTGCACCCCAGCTCCCTCACTGGGTTGTCTCTTTGTGGGGGGTGACATATGTACATGTGTGGGGTGACAGGTGTACATGTGTGGGGTAGGTGTCCTGGCTTCCAATGGCTTCCTCAGTTGGCTGAATGTAGAGATCTCTCCCATCGCTGAAGGACAAAATCTATATAAGACACAAAAGCACCCTTACACTTATGGGCTGCAGTTCTCATTTTCTAGTAACAAATTCTCAGGAGCCATGCTTGATGTTGCTAAAGGACCCAGGTCTGAGCAGGCTGGGAATCTGGCAAAGAAGGACACCAGCTACCAAGAACAATGGACAACAAACAGGCTTAAGCCAGTTTCAGCTCAACATAGTATGCCCAATTCACACCCTTGGGCGACAGGTTTTTCTGAATAGCCGCCAGTCGCACGTTCAGCACAGCAAGCAAGCACACAGGCCGATGTGCGAGTTCACCCTGCCTTGTCTCCCCTTCCACAAGCTGCTGTCTGTCCATCACGGTTCTTTCCAATGGAGGGGCTAATTAAGGAAAAGCACACAGAGCCTGCAAGAGTCTATATGAGCTAGAGAAAACTTTCACTGACTCTTGGAGATGGATCAGAAATTCATTCACTGAGAAAATTAAGTCTATTCATCCAGCTCGTTAGCCAAATTCACTTTTATACAAACATTAATATATGTAATGACAGTCCAGCCCGCTCAACAATAGCTGACAACTCTGAATGTGTCTCTCGGTCTCTGCTTTCTCCTTCCTGGTGAGCTCTTATCTTCCCTTCCACACCTGGAAAAGTCCTATTCATCTTTGAAGGCCTCGTTCACATACCATCCTCTGTGGAAAGCTTTTCAAAATGTTCATCCCACCATCCACCAGGAAGCATACTGCTCCTTGGGTACTGTGTTCTTCCTCAGTCAGCTCCCCACCGTTTATTCAATTATACTACAAGGCCAGTGGCTTGTGTTCCCTGGTGCTGACAGGAGTCTGCTGTCCACAGGAAGGCGAGAGTCCTGCTTCGTTCATGCTTGTGGCCCTGCACAGTGTCTGGCGCTTATGTGTCCACAGTCACCAAATGACTTCCAGGCCTCAGTTTCTCCTCCATAGTGTGTCAAGGCCATCCACAAGCCAGGCTCCGTTCACGTGCAGTATGGCAATATGAAGTTCCGCCTTGTCCTCCACAGACCACCTCACCAGGAGTTGACTCCATTCACCTCTCCCAGCATCCTAATGAACAAGAGGCAACAATCCTGATAGCGTTAAGTTTATACCTCAAGGTGGCGGGGAGTAGAGGCACACGCTAGCAAATAAGTAACTATGCCTGTCTTAGTCAGGGTTTCTATTCCTGCACAAAGCATCCTGATCAAGAAGCAAGTTTGGGAGGAAAGGGTTTATTCAGCTTACACTTTCCACAGTGCTGTTCATCACCAAAGGAAGTCAGGACAGGAACTCACACAGGGCAGGAACCTGGAGGCAGGAGCTGATGCAGAGGCCATGGAGGCATGTTCCTTACTGGCTTGCTTCCCCTAGCTTGCTCATTCTGCTTTCTTATAGAACCCAAGACTACCAGCCCAGGGATGGCACCACCCACAAGGGGCCCTCCCACCCTCGATCATGAATTGAGAAAATGCCTTACAGCTGGATCTCATGGGGGCATTTCCTCAAGGGAGGCTCCTTTCTCTGTGGTAACTCCAGCTTGTGTCAAGTTGACACACAGCATCAGCCAGTACAGTGCCAGAAGATATCAGAGAGCTGGAATAAAATTAAACAGTGTTTAAGAAAAAGTTTCATAAGTAAGAGAAGAAGTTAGCAGCTCTCTTAGAGGAGGTGAGACTGAGTAGGTGGGTGCAAAGGCCCTGAGACAGCACAGGACAGTGCTAACAGAGAGGAAAGGGAGCAAGGGATGCTGGGAACACAGCGACCACGGGAAGACTCGATAAGCATTAGTGATCACGTAAGGACTTAGTAGACTATAAGTAGGAAGCCATATTTGGGGGGCTTCTATGGTTAAGAGTACTCAATACTCTTGCAGAGAACCCCAAGTTGTGTTTCCAGCACCCACTGAATGACTCATGATCATTCATAACTCCAGTTCTAGGGAGCACATATTCTCTTCTGGCCACATGGTGCACATACATACACACATGCATACATACATACATACATACATACATACATACATACATAGAGGCAAAACTCTCATATACAAAATTTTTAATTAATATTTTTAAATTTTTAAAAAGATGTTATATTTTATTAAAAGTGCAATGATATACCACTTACAGATTCCTTTTGTTTTCTTTTGTTATGTATTTTTTGAAAGGGTTTCTCTGTGTAATCCTGGCTGTTCTGGAATTCCCTCTAGACCAGGCTAGCCTTGAACTCAAAGATCTGCCTGCCTCTCTCTGCCTCCTGAGTGCTGGGACTTAAAAGGTCCTGTGCCACCACACACACCTAACTTTCCAACTCTTAATCCAGCAGTGGCAAGAACTGACTTGTGCTTTTAGAAGTTAGGTGGCTGACGTAGGTAAAAAGATGCTTGCCATGAAGGCAAGCTGATCCCCAGATGTGGGGGCACCAACTCCATGGAGTTATCCTATAACCACACCTGTCATTCTCTCTCTCTCTCTCTCTCTCTCTCTCTCTCTCTCTCTCTCTCTCTCTCACACACACACACACACACACACACACACACATTAATAATAAACATTTTTTACGTTTACTTTTGCTGTAGAGAACAGGTTATAGGGACTAGAGGCAAAGAGAACAAACAGCAGACTAGGGAGACGTTGACTTGTAGACTTTACCTCGTTGGTACAGCGAAGGGCTGGGAGCTCATCTAAGTGAGCTTCAGAGAGGGAACTAAGAGGACTTGGGAGAGGGGTGGCATGGGGGCTATGGCACCAAGGACCGTGAGGATTATCTCTAGATCTCTAGCGGTTCAGGCTGAATACCACAGGTTGCGAAGTCCTGGAAGACTCAGTGTCTGGTGAGAGCCTTGTTTCCTCACATGGTGCCTTCTTACTGCCCCCTTGTGGTACGGAAGGAGCAAGGCAGCTCTCAAGGGCTCCGTCTTCTAATCTCTTCCTGTATTTTCGCCTTCCTGGTTGCTGTGATGCCACCTGGCAGAAGCAATTTAGAGAAGGAAGGATTTTTCTTGCGAGGACACTGCCCACTGTGGCAGCGTTCACAGCCTGGCAGCGGGAGCCTCAGGCAGATGCGTGCTCCATGGCGTCAGCCAGGAAACAGCTGGCCTATAACCCTCAAGACCCTTCGCCTGTCAGCTAGGTGCAGCGTCCAGATTACACAGCCCCCCGAAACAGCGCCACCAGATGGAAACCAAATGTCCCGAAACACGAGCCTACAGGAGATGCTTCACATTCAAACTGTAATATTTCCCAGAGCCAGCCTGTCATCTTCGAGACTCCACAGAATCGTGTGGAAGGGACACAAACAATAATCTCTTAAAGAGAGATTATTATGCACTAAGTCTCACCCCAGAAGCTTCTGCCCCTTACTGCCTCCTTACTGCCCCCTTGTGGGGACAGGGATGTTGGGCAAGGAGGTCTTAATCTCACGCCAGAAGCTTCCAGGTGAGATTAAGAATAAGTACTGCTCTTCGGACTTGAACTTGGGCTCCGGCGACATGGCTAAACGCACCAAGAAGGTCGGCATCGTCGGCAAGTACGGGACCCGCTATGGTGCCTCCCTCCGGAAAATGGTGAAAAAAATTGAAATCAGCCAGCACGCCAAGTACACTTGCTCCTTCTGTGGCAAGACCAAGATGAAGAGACGAGCAGTCGGCATCTGGCACTGTGGTTCCTGCATGAAAACAGTGGCCGGCGGGGCCTGGACCTACAACACCACCTCTGCAGTCACAGTGAAGTCTGCCATCAGAAGACTGAAGGAACTGAAAGCCCAGTAGAAGCCCTGCTGTCTGAGACTTGCCTAACCTGCAATAAATGGGCTATTTACAAAAAATAAAATAAAATAAAATAGAAAAGAATAAGTACTGAAGATATATATATATATATATATATATATATATATATATATATATATATATATATATATTTGGTTTTTCAAGACAGGGTTGTCCTGGAACTCACTTTGTAGACCAGGCTGGCCTTGAACTCAGAAATCCGCCTGCCTCTGCCTCCCGAGTGCTGGGATTAAAGGTGTGCGCCACCACCGCCCGGCTTGAAGATATTTTTTTAAATGATTAAAAGTCAGTGCAGTTTTGCATATTTCTACTGCTAATTACAACGGAAAGGGCGTCGTGTATAGATCATTCTAAAAGACAATTCTAAACGCCTGGTGCAATGGCTTACACCTTTAGTTCCAGTACTCGGGAGGCAGAGGCAGGCAGATCACTTAGTTGGAGGCCAACCTGGTCTACAGAGTGAGTTCCAGAATAGCCTCGGCTACATAATGAGGCCCTGTCTCAAAAGGAGGAGGAGGAGGAGCAGGAGGAAGAAGAGGAAGAGGAGAAGGACAAGGAGGAGTGGGAGGGAAAAAAAACTGCTATAAAGTAGAGAAAAGAAGACCGACTATGGGTGGGCGTGGTGGCGCACGCCTTTAATCCCAGCACCTGGGAGGTAGAGGCAGGCGGATTTCTGAGTTCAAGGCCAGCCTGATCTACACAGCTAGGGCTATACAGAGAAACCTTGTCTAAAAAAACAAACAAAACAAAACAAACCGTGTGAATTCCCTGAGCTTAGGGTTAGCCCCACATTCCAAACAGCTACAAAGGCTGCCAACAAACTAGAAACACCAATTGTGTGTGTTGCAAAAAAGCACCTAGGAGCCAACTCTCTCTGGCAGAGGCCTGGGAAGCAAACACCCAAGCAAGACAGAAACCCAGAAAACAGTCTGTCATCCACACCACCAAACGTGGGGTAGACAGTGTAGACTCCTGTGTGTGTGTGAGATTCTAAAGAGGAAGTCCAACGGCCACTGGGCTACCACAAGTAAAGGTCGGCGAGGAGCAAGCGCTGTCCCTACAGAACACAAAGACGCACCTCAGCCACCTGTGTCCCTGGAAACCCCACGGTGCACTGGGAGCTGTGCCCTCTCCCATGAGTAATGAAATACCTTCTCATTCCCAAATGGGGTGGCACGGGTGGCACCAGAGAACCGACAGTCAGGACTTCAGCCACCCTGAAAAGTAAGACAAGGGGAAAGATCTGGGGGAAGCTGGGGAGGAGGAAATGTTTGTATGAAATTTTCAAAAACTAAATAAAAACCTTGTTAAAATAAATAATGAGATAATTCCATCATTGGAGACGGCGTGGAAAAACAGACACCTGGTTCCACCAATCAGCGGTGAGGAACCTACAGCTCTACAAGCTCCGCCCAAGCTGAACTCGATTGGGAACTCCCACTGCAATCTGGCAACTGCGGGGAGTGATGCCGCCTCCTACACACACACACACACACACACACACACACACACACAGAGAAGTGTATACACGTGCGCACATGCACGCTTGCCCCCCCCCCCCCCCCCCCCCCCCCCCCCCCCCCACACATCCTCACGTGTGGGCACACATATGCCCCAGACAGTGTGCAGAAATCGGTTGTCTTCTTTTGCCATACGGGTTCATTTACTGATTGAGCCACCTCGGCAGCCTAAAGGTTTTTTAAATAAAGTTTAAAGATTCAGAAGAGGCCGACTGGAGGACCGCTGGTGGGAAAACAGATTCAGGAAAACGAACTGGACCCGTAGGACTACAAGAAAAAGTCAAAAGTAATTTTGGGAAGGTTTCAGAAGGAGAGGGAAAACTAACATGGGTAAAAGGGTCCTCAAAGAAATAACGGCTGAGTCCATTCCAAATTTTGCAAGAGACACTTACAAATGCAAAAATATGATCGATCCTCAGACATGATAAGGCATACGAAATCTATGCACACACACACACATGATTGGTTGAATTAATTAAACTTACTAAAACAAACAAAAATCTACCTGAAAGCAGCCAAAGAAGATAGTGGATCACCCATAGGGGAATAGCAAGAACTTTTTCTCATTAGCCACCGCGTTGCAAAGAGTGGCGCTGACTGCCCCCCCCCCCCCCAGCATTGAAAAGGAAGGCTGTCAGTCAAGAACTCTGTATCCAATAAAAACATAATTCATTCGACACAGTTTTGGTTTTGTGAGCCTTGTGATTCCACGTAGAAGTTTTAAGCAGTGGTGTCTTTTTAAGTTTCTTTTCTTTTTTTTTTTCTTTTTTCTTTTTTGGTTTTTCAAGACAGGGTTTCTCTGTATCGCCCTGGCTGTCCTGGAGCTCACTTTGTAGATTTTGGTGCCCGACCATCGAGTACCATGTTGTGTTCATTCTTTGATAAAAATAAGCATATCCCTTTTATGAATGTATATGACCCCATTACTACAACTCATTTTATCTAACGTTTTAATGTAGGGTAATGTCAATGGACAGTCGTGTGACGAAGTTCACAATGTACCACCTATGTACTTAAGAGTTTATGGGGTAAACCAACCAACCAGCTTGAATCGTCACCATGGGCTTAAATGAAAAGCACAGCGCCATCTCCTGGTCAGAAGCTAACAGTACAGCTGTTTAAAGGGTGCAGTTCGGGATTTAGTCAAATCAGTACCAGATCTATGAAAAGTAATTAAATTAAGAAAATAAGACTCTTTGGTTTCATATAGCGCACGTAAAGGAGAATGTAATTAAAACCCAGTGTCTATCACAATGGTATGAAAACCTTAGTCCTGAGTTTGGGTCATCCTTAGCTAGTTACATTGACCTGTAACAAATTCTCTGGTTAGTAGTTAGTGTGCCCTAAGGTTAATTCATGATAGCTTTCTCTTGGTGCATCGATCTATCACATGCAGTGACAAATCACGCTATGAGAGACGATGTGGAATGCATGGGTTCCACCTCAATGTACAGGTGGAGCTGATTTGGCCGACTGCATGTCCGCTTTGAGCCTTGGGACTGAGGTGTTAGGATTATTATCCGGGGTTTTGAGGTGGAAACGTGATAGGGTATGTACGTAAGGGCAAAATAAAATTTCCCGGACACACCGCTCCAAAAAAAAAAAAAAAAAAAAAAAAACCTGTAAAGCAGTTGGCCCACGTCAGACCCACTTCCTGCGCACACATCAGACCAACTTCCGGCCTTCTTTCTCTTTCAGGGCTTTGTCTTTTCAAGATTCTCCCATTGTTCTGGACGTGGAATTTCCTCGGCCTCTGCCTCCCAAGTGCTGGGATTAAAGACTTGTGCCACCACTGCCCTCCAACACAATAACCTGACAGGCACCAGGGACATTTAGCCACTGTCCAACCCCACCACCTTCACCACCGTAAGAAAAGAGCTTTTCCACATGCTCCTTCCTGCCTGTATTTTCAGGATATCTCTTCCTTTTCAAAATTCAATATGATGTTTATTTTAAATCAGAGGTAGGGAGTAGGGGTATGAAGTGAAATATATTGGGGATTTGCTTCTTCAAAACACCCTCCAAGTCTCTGGAAAGGCCTGATACACATCTACGTTGGGGTGGACAGACGGCATGCCAGCCCAGCCACGGCTGGACACTGGCTGTGAACCTCGAGCTATGTGCCTGTCTGGAGAAGGCGCCGGGTACTCAGCTTCTCTGTCTGACCTGCCTATGGCCCAAGGGCAGGGTGAGTCCCTCAGCCCTCTCTGCGTGCTGGCTTTTTAGCTGTACCACCATCATGGCTGACACGGATGCAGCCTCTGTGAGATGCCTCTTGTGTAAATGAGAGAACGAGCTGTTTCTGTCACAGCCCCTAATGTCCTCCACCCCATTCCACCCCACCCCGGACTCACTTTGTCTTTTTTCTGAACAACACATTCAAAGGTCACATCCTAATTTTTGCTGTGTACGTGTGATGCTAATCTTGTTTGTCAACTTGACTGCACCTAGAGTCAGCCAAAACCCAGGCTACGGGCATTCCTGTGAAGAATTGTCTTAATCAGATTATTTGAAGCAGGAAGGCCCACCCTGAATCCGCGCTACATTTCTGGTGGAAGCCCACATAAAGGACACAGGAGAAGGAGACTTCGCTCTTTGCCAGCTTGCCCTTGCTCTCCTGGGCAAGCTCATCTATCTTGTAGCTGCTGGCATTCAATCCAACTTCTTTAGTTTCTTTGTGTGTGTGTTTATGTGCGTGCATGTGTGTGTGTGTGTGTGTGTGTGTGTGTGTGTGTGTGTTTGTGTGTGTGTGTAAGTATGTATGTATGTATTCATTCTGACTAATGCAACACACTAAAGACTTACAAATTCAGCAGTCCATCTTACTAAGAAATTAAATTCACTTTCATGGTTGCTAACAAATGTGGACATAATGTGCTGCTATTTTCTGAATGGCCAGCAGGTGGCAGTAATGCCAACAGAACGCCAACAGCCAGCCTGGGGACTCTAGCTGTTGTGTCTTTGTGTTATCAAGGTCAGTTTTTGTCACCCAGTGAAACAGAAGAAAGAACATAGATGTCTAAATCATGGTAGCCTCTGCATGACCCCCAGGACAACCTGTTCTCCTATTATTTTCTGAGTTTAAACATTATATGCAAAGCTCTGGGTACAGTGACTAACACACAGTTGGAGCAGTAACACGTTATCATTAAGTTCATTTGAAGTGGTGTGACCCACAAAAGAGAGTTCTACCTAGAAACAGAAATGCAAATCGTATTCCTTCTCACTCAGTGTTCAAAACACGTTTGAGAGGAGCGGCTCTCTGAACATGATCTTATAAATGAGAATTGAACTAATAATACTTGTTAACAATGAGAAAAGGTCTTTAATGTTCAGACAAGGGTTTTGAGTGCATTCAAAGGCTCTCCGTCTGGAGACCCCATTCCACGGCATTTGGACTCCTTCATTGTTCTCTTGTTCGTGAATATCTAACTTAGCTCTGCCCTGTGGAAGCCACTTTCTATAGAACCTCAGAACCCCACAGAGAGCAGACACTTCCCAGTTCCCACTTGCCTTAGCTCAGGTTTGCTTTAAAAATAATAAACAATTAAGCAGCTTAAGAAGCAAGCATTCTGTTCTGGGGGCTGAAAAGAAAAGATTGTGATATGTAGACGCGGTGCTTGGTGAAGGGTCCTCTGGTCATAGATGCTGTGACCCCGTTCCTGGTGAAGGTCCTACTGGTCACTGATGCTCCAACCTGGTGCCTGGTGAGGGTCCTTCTCCTCTGGTCCCAGATGCTGTGACCCCATGCCTGATGAAGGTCCCTCTGGTTTCATGCAACCATCTGACTGTATTCCCAAAGTGTAGAGGAGAGAGTGAGCTCAAGAGAGGAAGAGGAAGCTGTCTTCTCTTCTCCTGTCCTGTCATGAGAGCACTAGTCTCATCAGTCTGGCCTTGTGACAGATTACCTCCCAGAGGCTCCATCTCCAGATGCTACATACTGGGGCTTAGGGGTTTAATGTACAGATCTGAGGTGGATCTAAGCATTTGATCCATCCATGTATCTAGAGCCTCTGCATTTAAGGACAAGGCCTGATTTTGAAAAAAGCCGTAAGGCACCAGCTCCAGGAAACAGAGCATAAATCCCAGAAAATAGGCTATAAGACACCAGCTCCAGGGACAGACCATAAAATCCAGAACAAGATCATAAAACCCCCTCCCAAAGGAGCCTTCTACAGTCCTTCCCAAAGCAGGTCTGCCACAGCAAAACCCCAATATGCTTGTACTAGCTTGTCTTAGGGCTTCTAAAGGAAGCAGGGGAGGAAAGAGTTTGTTCTGCTCAAACGTCCTCATAGTTGGCCATCATCAAGGGAAGCCAGGACCCAAGCTCACACAGAGCAGGAACCTGGAGGCAGGGACTGATGCAGAGGCCATGGAGGGATGCTGCTCACTGGCTTGCTCCTCATGACTTGCTCAGCCTGCTTTCTTATAGACCCCAGGACCCCCAGCCCAGGGGTTCCCCAGCTACAGTGGGCTGGGCTCTCCCATTGATCACCAATTGAGAAAATGCCCTACAGCTGGATCCTATGGAGCCATTTTCTCAGCTGAGGCTCCCTCCTCTCCGATGACTCTGGGCTGTGTAGAGCTGACATAAAAGCAGCCAACACACCCTACAACCTGAATGCTGCCTAGCTCACCAACACATGTGAGAACTTCTCCATGCCCAGGAACCTGGACCAGCCACACTGTGGCTCTGAGCAAGTCCCGAGGGGGAGGGGCAGGATGGAAGATAAAGAGATAACAAAGGGAAAGAGTCAAAAGCTGAAGGTCAGGAGGTCAGGAGGTCAGGAGGTCAGGAGGTCAGGAGGGCTGAAGGTCAGGAGGTCAGGAGGTCAGGAGGGCTGAAGGGCTGAAGACCCAGGCCAGCAAGTTTATTAACCGAAAGTTCTTTTATTCCTCAAACAGGGGTAAAGAATGTAGAATTATAGGGAGCTCAAAATATCCCAAGTTCCACTTTGGCAAGGTGCATTATGGGATAACAAACAAAGCATTTCACACTTTGGTGTCTGCAACATTCAGTCACATACATACACGTAAGGAAAATGCCAAGAGCCAGTTCATGGACTGCTGTCCCTGCCCGCCCCAGGCCCTAGCATCCGTCCATAGCGGGCCTTGCATGGCACGACCCTGGATTGGCTAATGGCAGGATGCCCACGTCCTATCATCAGGGCCTCTGGACAGTCTTCAATCCAGCCTAGCCCAGAACAGTTCCCCAGGGTCCTAGTTACTTTCCTAATAAAAAAGACTTTGACAGAAGAAACTTCTGAGAAAGAAGACAATGGGTCTACTCTGTGGGTTCTTTCTCCTTGTCCTCAGTCCAGGAGCCCAGTCTGGGAGTGGTGCAACCAACAGTGGGTGGAGCTTCCCGGCTCAAATAATGCAACCAAGACAATCCCCCTGGGGCATGCTCAGAGGCTGGCCCATCTCCCAGATGACTCTAGATTTCATGTTGAAAGTTGAGATGAACCATCACCAGCCTCCTGCAGTCTTCAAAGACCATGGTATCTGATGATACACTATGAGGACCTGACCAGAAAGACAAAGAAGGTCTATTTCCTAATTTTTATTTTATGTTTCCGTGTGTGTGTGTGTGTGTGTGTGTGTGTGTGTGTGTGTGTTGCACTGTGGAGGTTCAGAGGCACTCCTGTGGGAGTCAGTTCTTTTCTTCCACTCCATGGGTTCTGGGTATTGAAACTCAGGTCATCAGACTTGGCCGCAAATACCTTTACCCACAGAGCCATCTCACCAGCCCTTGTATCCTAGGCATTACCTTGAACATACATACAGCCCACTGGATGCGGAACACCAAGTACTGAGAGGTCTTCTCACCGGTCAGTGGCTGAAAGGTTTTTGCTCTGCTTGGAGAGAAACCATGGGTAGACAAGAAATGCTTCAAATATGAATTTCTAGAACTTTCTCACTCCCTTGAGACTTAACAGCTACAAGGGACTAGAGTGGGCAAGTGATATAGGAACAAGCAATGGCCTCTAATATGGCAGCCCTCGTGGAAGCCTCCATACCAGAACCCTTGCCCTTCAAGGGCTATGCTCCCTGTGCCTATAGATTGGCTGCAGGGACCCTTGGCTCCGGCGGTCAGTGGCACAGGTCTCAGCCTCAAGGATGTGCAGTCCTTTGGAACTCTTGGCGAGAAGCGATGCAGATGGTCTTCTCTGGCTTCTCCCAGTCTGCTCTCTCCCCATCTTCCATCTTTTGTTTGTTCTCTTCTTCCTCCCTGGCCTCTCTTGCACTCCTCAAAGTCTATTTGGTTGTTAGTGCCCACTGTGACCACTCGAGAGTCCTTGCTTCTTGGAGACAGCCCGTGAGAGCCAGGGTATGCAGCTGAGGCACCTGCCTCTACTCAAGATCTGAGGCATCTAGAGGGCCCTTCGGGAACTGGACGCTGGGCGTGGCTGGGATGAGTCAGGCATCCTCTGCCACAGGGAGCAGGGACCCATGGACAGGTGGGATTTCTGGGCAGAATCAATGCAATATGAGGCACAGAGGGATTTGCCACACGGGAGGCACAGGGGTATTTGAGCCCAGGGGATATGGCTAGTACCGAGTCCTCTGATGGCTGATGCTTTTGCACCTGTCACATGACCACAGGCCTCCAAGGCTTATGTCCTGCCAATCTCCAGCACCCAAACAACAGTTGTCAGTACTTTGTTCTAGAGAGCCAGGTGTGAGGCTCATGAGCTGGGCAGCATCGAGTCCTAGCGTGGAGTGCTTATGGGCATCTGTGGTTTTCAGCTGTTAAGCTGTGAGGCAGCGAGTGTGATATCGACACTGTTAAGTTCACAGTGGCACCTGCAGGACCCTCGGCTGTCAAGTCAAGGCCCAAGGCCTGAGCTTTCCCAACCACCAAGCTGCTACCTGAAACCAGAGCCAAGGCTGCTGCTCAGCCTACTGTCAAAGCCTGCCTACTGCCACGGTCTCCATGGTAACCACCCTTCTCTGTTTCTCCTCTGTCACCAGCTCAGCCTGCAGCCTCAAGAGCAGGCAAAGAAAGGCCACAAAGAGACGTCTATAGGACCTGATGTGGCAACACCACCAAGGGGGACGGCACAGAGGGGTCCCTAGGCAACTCCCAGCAAGCCTCACTATCTACCCACACTGTCCAAGAGGGGTGCTCAGACCCGTCACAACCCAGGGGAAGTGGTTCTGGGCTGATGCTCACAGAACACGCTGTGTCTTCAGGTGCCAGGGCAATCAGTGCCATCTGCTGCCATCTTTTGTGTCAAGGGATCCACTGAGTATTTGAGATGGCTGGCGCTGGCGCAGGGGAGTCAGGCTGGTGGGCAGACTTACAGTCCCTTTGCCCAAGGCGGTGCAGGCGGCACGAGAGTCCAATAACTGCTCATAGACACTCAAATGACCCTCTTCCCAGCGCTGGTGCTCATGTATGGGAAAACGAAGGAAGGCGTGCTTGCAATATAAATTGAAAGAGTTTAGTACCAACAGTGCTTCAGACCGGCTGAGTGCCCAGACACAGGTGGGTCTCTTCTGCCTCATTCCAACCTCGGGCAAGCACATAAGGTACCTGTGCAAAGGCTGTGCGTGTGTCTCAACTTTATAAAAGCTCAACAGAACAAACAGAACAGTCATGTGCAAAAGAACCTTTTTTATTGCCCCAAATGATTCAACAATCAGTATAAGGAAGTGAGACGAGCCCCGCTATAGATAGTTTCATTTTTCTAAGTGATTTCTCCTTAAAAGTCCTGGGTATCATTCTAAAGTGAATTGACTTAGGGATCCTACAATAAATACCTGGAGTGAGAAAAGGAACCCACTAATTCTAGCCTCTCACACAAGTGTTGATATTCTAACAGATCAGTTTATCAACATTAACTGGACTTCTGTCACTGACAAGGTCAATATTAGCACTAATGACATTTTTTAAAATTCTTTTGATATACAAGCAGCTTCAAGTCTGGCATGTAGCCAACACATTACAGAATGGAAACAGTAACGAATGGAAAGCAAATAAGGTGGACACAGTGGTGTAGATCCACAACCCTGCAGTCGGGCGGCAGAAGCGGGCAGGTCAGGAGTTCGAGGCCAGCTGATAGCTGTGTTAGTCTTAGTCCCCTTCACTGACTGGATCTCTCTATGACCGGCATCAACCCTAAGAAGTCGGCCTCCTCAGCATTATCTTGAATCTACCCTTTCTCCTTCACCTCAAGGAGAGAATACAGTAGACAAAGGCCACCAGGCATGTGGCATGTCAGGCACCTCTGCCCAGTCACTCATTTAGCAGGTGACACTAGGCAAGCTGAATAACCCACATCTGCTTCCATTCCCTTACTTGGAAACAAAGTTTGTGGCTCCTGATTCACTTTAGAAACCTGGCCTCTTTGTCACTGTGCAGAAAACTGTCATGGCCTGGATCTGACCCTCACCCATCTTCCCACAAGGAGACCTCACACTCCTGCTGCTGCAGACAAACCTCCCAGTGGGTCCCGGGCTCGCACTCCTCCTGAAGTCTCCCAGTGGGTCCCGGGCTCGCACTCCTCTCTGCCAGGTGCGGACCCCCTACTCTGTACTTCCTCCCTAGTCTTGATGATTCTTTGTAATCTTTTCTGTCTGAGCCTAGTGTCTTCTCCATGTTCGTGCTTAGGACCATGATCACTGGTGGCTAGGGACTCAGTTTAAATCCTAGCTATAACATAAACAGCCAGTTCTAAGAGAACAGCTTCTCCTGGCTTCCTTCCAATTGGAAGACCCCACGTGAGAGCACTGCTTGGGCCTGTTGTAGTGGTTTGAATATGCCTGGCCCAGGGAGTGGCACTATTAGGGGGTGTGGCCTTATTAGAGGAAGTGTGTCACTGTGGGGGGTGGGCAATGAAACCCTGTTCCTAACCAAGTGGGAGCCAGTCTTCTCCTAGTGGTCTTTAGATGAAGATGTAGAACTCTCAGCTCCTCCTGCACCATGCCTGCCTGGATGCTGCCATGCTCCCACCTTGATGACATTGGACTGAATTTCTGAACCTGTAGGCTAGCCCCAATTAAATGATATCTGTGTAAGAGCAGCCTTGGTCATGGCGTCTGTTCACCATGGTAAACCCCAGCTAAGAACCTGGGCACACAAAGTCCTAATGCTTTGGCACTCACTGTTCCTGCCTCTGGGGGCTTTCCTAAGCATTTCCCATGGACCCCTTCTGCACCACCCACAAGGTGCTCATGGTAAGCAGAGCCTTAGGGCCATCACTGCCCCAGAGTCATGAAACTTCTAAAAGCAAAGTCAACACTAACCCAGAACCTCCCACAGAGAAAAAGGTTTGTAAGTAGGCATGGGTTATAGCATGTAACCTGTAACATGCTTGCTACAGGACTCACGACCAACACTCATGGAAGCTGGACCAGGTCTGACGCCAGAGTGAGGACTGGGCAGGAAGTGCCAAGTCTAGACAGCTGTGAGCATCACAAAGCAGCCCACAGCAGAGCTTAGGACACTGTCTTGGCACCACTGTTGGTAAGATGGTTGCTTTGTTTAGGTGCACAGGAAGGGCGGGAGACATAGAGGAATGTAACTAATATAGCATTTAAAGTTATTTATAAAATGAAATACCAACCCTTACGAACTCATAAAAACTTAATTTATTTGATGCATCTCTCACTAGTTAGGCCACAGAACCCTTACAGTGAATCAACTGACATCCAGAGAGGAGACTTCTCTCAGGTAAGGCTTCACTTTTGTAAAAAGTCAAACACTTCATTTCAGTCAGGAAAATAATATACACAGAAGCAGCAACGTCCAATCACGGACCAACCACGGAGGTCAGCCGCCGTATCTTTTCTTGAGTTCTTCAACACAATCTTCCTTCAGTTCTGACTTTTCTAAGTGATTGAATAATACATTTGTAACTAAAAAAGAAAAAAAATAGATTGTATGTCACTCATTTTAAGACACTATGCAAAACATAAATTCAAGAGATGAATTTGACCCATCAAATAAAATTTTTACCATCTTTTACTAATAATTACCATTTCTCATAAATTCTTGACTGTGTACTTATGGATATTTGTGTATCTGTGTAGCCCTGGCTGTCCCAGAACTTTCTCTGTAGACCAAGCTGGCCTTGAATCCAGATCTGCCTGTCTCTGACTCTGCCTCTGCCTCTAGAGTGCTGGAATTAACAGCAAGTGCCACCATGTCCAGCTAGTCTATACATTTAAAAGTAATCTAAGAAGAAGTTGTTCTTTGCAGACCGCCTTGCTGCCAGTATAACTTTCCCCTCCACCCTCAGTGACACCAATCAAAGCAGCCCCGGGAACTGTCGCTGCTGGCTTCTCCACGCTGAGCTGTCCTTATCAGCAGCAGTTAACAGGTCAGTACAGCTGAGCGCTTAGTGACTGAGTCCACACGCTCCCCATGTTCTCAGCAGATGAGAGATCAAGACCCGACCAAGATCCTGCTGTCAGGGTGATGTGAGAAACCAGCTCACGAGGACGCTCGTGTGCTGTGCACCCTCACACCTTAGGGCCCAGTGCAGAGGCACTTCCTGCACTCAAGCTTGCATTCCTTCTGAGAAAGAAACACACAAGTGCCACACCTATTCACTAGAAAGAAAACGGAAGCAGGGTGAGGGACAGGGGCCATGGGAGGCAGGCAGGCTCTCTAACCAGAGAGCTGTTGGCCATGAGCGACCACTGAAGGTGTGAAGACACCACAGCAGATATTCAAGGGGAAGAAGCAAGGCCTGAGGGAAAAGACAGCTCAGCAGTCTGCTGACCTGAGTTCAAGTCTCAGGACCCACACCTACCTATCTACACACACACACACACACACACACACACACACACACACACAGAGCGAATGCTGCTGATAATTTTAAAATGCAAAGCTAGTGTGGTGATTTTAAAAATGACAGAAAATGAAGTCAGAATATTAGTAACAATGATACTGACCAGGAGTTTGGGGAGATGTTTTTGATTAGGTAAAGATAAGGCTGAGTGACACCAGCAGTTGTGGCGGCAGCACTCCCAGGCCTAACAGGAGGAAGTTCAAGGTCACCCTCAGCTCCGAGGGAACTCAAGGCTGGCCTGAGATGTATAAGACGCTGTCTCCACACAAAGCAAAGGAAACGTCACTCAGAGCCTAAAGCCATGGGCCCTCGTGGTCTTGGATTTGTGCTCTTAGTGAATGTACATCACTATTTCCTAGGCTCCATGAAGCTGTAAGGTCATTTGGTTTTGACACGTTTTCTCTTCATAGTCCAGAATGCCTGACTATACCTAGGGGAGCTCTGAATGTCCTCAAAGGTTTTTCTGTTTTCTATGTATTCTGTCTCCAAATGTCTCTGTGCATTTCTAGCTATGCACGGTGGCACATGCCTGGCATGTTAGCACTTGGCCCTCAGGAGGACTGCTGTAAGTTGGTAAGTTCTAGGCCAGCCAGAGCTACCCAGTAAGACCATGTCTCAAAAAACACAACCAAGGCCTGGAGAGGACACAGAGTTGGTTCCCAATGCCTAAAAGGTGGCTCACGATTGACCCTAACTCTAGCTATAGCCCAGGTATACACACGGTGCACACACATACACAGGCTTACAACTAACCATAGCTCTAGCCTCCCTAGCACCACGGGCACACACAGTGCACACACATATAAAGTAAAAAATACTTTAAAAAAAAATCTTGCAAAATAAAAATTAGCATACCTATAACTGAATGACTTATCTATTGCCTAAAAACAGAAATAGACCTCTGTAGTGGTTGAATACACTTGGCCCAGAGAGTGGCACTATTAGGAGTTATGGCCTTGTTGGAGGAAGTGTCACCATGGGGTGGGCAAGGAGACCCTCCTCTTAACCATGTGGGATCCAATCTTTTCCTTAATGCCTTCAAATCAAGATGAAGAACTCTCAGCTCCTTCTCTAGGGCCATATCTGCCTGGATGCTGCCATGTTCCCACCTTGATGATAATGGATTGAACCCCTGAACCTGTAAGCCAGCCCTAATTGTTTCCTTTATAAGAGTTGCCTTGGGCCGGGTATAGAGGCACACACCTTTAATCCCAGCACTTGGGAGGCAGAGGCAGGCGGGATTTCTGAGTTCGAGGCCAGCCTGGTCTACAGAGTGAGTTCCAGGACAGGCAGGGCTACACAGAGAAACCCTGTCTCGAAAAACCAAAAAAAAAAAAAAAAAAAAAAAAAAGAGTTGCGTTGGTCATGGTGTCTCCTCACAGCAATGAGACCCTAACTAAGACAATCCCAGAACTCTGACTAACTGAAGTGTTCAAAGTTTGATGGCTCTGCCAGCTATAGTGTAAGTAAGGAACGATTTGAGGACCACTATCTGCACTCTTGGCCCCAGCCCGAGGCCAGGCACACTGCACTGGTAAAGCTCTCCGTGCTAATCACTGAGACCGTGCAGAGCCTCAGCTTGCACTGACCTCTGTAAGGTCCTGTTCCCCACCCTAACTAACTGACTTCTGAGAAGACTCAGAATTCAGCTGCAAGAGACTCAAGGACAGCCTCTCAGAAGGAATCACACATACCCTGTGCCCAGCTCTGCAGCTGGACCCTTTGCTTGCTCCACAATGGCAGAATTCAAACAATAGAGCCTTTGTAGCCCTGACCACCATCTGAGAAGGACCCAGAGCACAGCTGTTTCCTACCTGTGTGGCCTCACCGTGACCCCCACGCCGTGGCTGCCTCATAAGGCAGAGCCTACATTGGAAATCCTGCCAGGAACTACAACACAGTCTAACTGCGTGGGATCCAACGGCACAGGCTGCTTCTCTGACATGGATGTGATCTGTGTTTGACTGTACACATCTTGTGCATGGTAAACAGTCAGATACCAGCGCAGGAGGATGAGGGAGGAGCTGGGAAAGCCTGCTTTCTCAGAACTTACGCTTCCTCTCAGGTCCTGACATAAACATCACCGCCATGTCAAACCTTCTCAGCTGAGAAAGTCGTTCTAAGACTTCAAAGATGAGAGTTGGCTTTTCTCTCCTGAAACAGTCCAAATATAAACACAAGTGATCAGGTACGAACAGCAAAGTCTTCATTTCCCCGAGGGAAGACTGTGTTATCATAGCATAAACAAACAAACCAGCCCACTGAAGACATCATAGTCTCCTCTTTAGGAGCCCAGCGCCCTATAGTGCTACTCTCACACACTTCCTAAGAAGTCTTTCCCTCATCTACACGTTCCCACATCAGGGTCTCCAGCAGTGAATCTTACCAGGAATCTGATGGTACCAAATATTAACATTAAAGAATTAATTTTCTGAAGCTAGAGAGGGCTCAGGGGTTAAGAGCACTGACTTCTCTTCCAGGGGTCCTGAGTTCAATTCCCAGCAACCACAGGTGGCTCACGACTATCTGTAATGGGATCCAATACTCTCTTCTGGTGTCTGAGGATAGCTATAGTGTACTCATACATATAAAATAAATAAATATTTTAAAAATATATATATATTTTCTAAATCATTGGACATAATATTACAATGGGAGAATACAACTAAAAAATTCAACTTACTCAATGTAAAAGTCGTGTAAAATCTTAATGATTTGATTAAAGACATCTGGATCTAGGTTTTTCTGAAACAACTTCGGATACAAAGATGGTTCGATTTTCTTGGAAAAAAAAGAGAAAGTTGAATTCAACAATATTCATATTATAGGTTATATAATAATTGCTCAAATAAAAATATTATGAATAATTAGTAACACTAATACTTGATGCGACAGTGAAATACTTAGAAGGTTGGAGTGATGGGGACCTAAGACAGCCATGGCTCCAGCTGGAGCGAGGACCTGGGTTCAATCCCCAGGACCCACACAGCAGCACCCCTGCATCTCCAGAGCCAGGGGGCCAACACATTCATAGACACACACACACACACACACACACACACACACACACACACACACACATGCATAATTTAAAATAACAAATAATTATAATACTTAGAAAATTCCATGAAAAGAAGAGAGGGACCCTCATGAGAGAGCTACCAAATTATAACTACAAATAGAGATAATAGCAGACTTGCTTGAGATATTACTCGAAGTGATTGTTAATTACAAAAGTCTAAGACACTATTACTACACTTGAAGAAGACTATACTAATCTATGATTTGCTAAATTCACATGACCTAGCTTATTTTCTTGAGTTCACTTTCAAGAAACAAATGCCCAGATAGTGCTAGCACTGCCTGATGCACAGAAGACCAACAGGAATTTCGGGGTCCCCTCCCCGGAGGAAGATTGAATATTAAAGCTAAGGTTTAAGCATAGGCTATGAAATTAGACTTTAAGTCATTTCATACACAGTTCACTTCCCAGACAGAAAATCAGGGTTCCTGATTACAGTCCATCTGAGACAGCGCACAGCCAGCAAAGAGAGATACGTTCTGTTGTATTACACAAAAGGCAAGCTTGGCACTGCTGCAGCAGCCAGAAGCTACTTTCCGACCTACGTCCAGGCGCACTGCTGGCTCCCCTCCCCCTCCCGCCCCTGCTCACCTTTACATACTGATAGAGCATCTCTGGGGAACTTCTCAACTGTCTGAAGTCAGACTCTAGCTGAAAGGAGTTGGCAGGAGCTGGAGGCAGAGCAGCAGCAGCCAGCTGACCCGGTGTCTGTTCTACCCTCGCGGAGGCCTTCTCACTCACAGGCCGACGCACATCCTCCTTCACCTCCACCTGGACTCTGGAGGATTTCAGAGCATTAGCCAACCAGCAGCAGAATGAGCAGCCAAAACCAATAAAGGAGAGAGCAATGGGAATTCTAACATCGGACCTCGATGATACTGTGTTTGCTATCTGCATCCTGACAGTGTCCAGTTCTTTCAGTGTGTGTGTGTGTGTGTGTGTGTGTGTGTGTGTGTGTGTGTGTGCATGCATGTCTGGCTATGCAATGGCTGCAGTCGCCTGCTGGCTGATGGATGAGCTGGCCCACTCTGAGAGGATCATCTCTACCTAGTATATGCCAGCCTTTCAGAAATCTGAGTTATCACAGCTTCAAGATATTTCAAGAAGGAAGAACTACTTCACTTTATTCAGCATTTCTGAATAATCCATATAATACCTTAAACAAAATTCTACTATAGTCCAGTGTTTAAATACAAACATCATGTGTTTACTAAGTGGTAATATAAGATTAACCTGAAGCCGGAAGCCACCCAGTGGGTTTGCACCTCCTCCACAGTCATCAGTAAGGATGCTGTGTGCATTATATGTTGTTGTTGTTAATAACAATAATTATTAATAATTCTGAGTTGGAAGACAAGTGCTAATGTTTCACTGAAGACTTTCCACAGACATCATCATTACAGCCCACTCTGACCATGGCCCTAGGCCTGCATCCCTGGCTCTGACCATGGCCCTAGGCCTGCATCCCTGGCTCTGACCATGGCCCTAGGCCTGCATCCCTGGCTCTGACCACGGCCCTGGGCCTGCATCCCTGGCTCTGACCATGGCCCTAGGCCTGCATCCCTGGCTAATGCCCTCCTAACAGTCTCTCGTCTTTGTTTTTGGCTCTCAATTCTAAACTATATTTAAAGACTGTTCAACAGTCTTCTTCAGTATTGATGGATATAATAATGGTAACACTTAAATTCTTAATTTCTTATGACGCTTCTCTCCTGTAAGCAGGGAAGAAGATGCATCCTGATGTTCTAGAGAAGCAGAAGCAGCGTCAGCCTGGTCAGGAATCCACCCTTGCTCGTCTCTAACTCGCCTGTCAGCTCCCTGGTAAAGGAATTAGGATGGCCCTTGAGCACAGTCTCCCAATGCAGACAGAAACGCTCACTAGACCCTTGGGTTAGTTAGCTGCTGAAACATCAAGTCAGAGCTCTTCTCAGTAAGCTGACTGCCAGTGTGGTTCCTGTCCTTATAGAGACAGGGACAGAACTACTCACTGTGGGGCTGAAGTGTCACTGACTGCTTCTATTTTCAACACTTTAGCTCTTGGCCTATCCCCTGCGGGCAGAGAGACGCCCTGGCTTGAATTCTTGCTTCCAGTGCCCGCAGCCGCCGTTGCTCCATCACTCTTGGGGACAGTGGCAGAACTATCTGGTGCATCAACAGGCTCTATCAAATTGCCGGTTTCTTCAATAAAAACCTTCTTGAGTGCTTTCTAAAACAATTAAAATGGATTTTTTTGATCAACATATTAAAAGTTTTCCCATCTTAAGGTCGCAAATTTAAAAAGACTGCTATGTTCTTACAGCTAACATCCCAGTTAAAAGTAAATTCAATTTGTCAGCCAGACAGACTTAGGAACATCCTATGTCTGAGAACACAAGCAACAAAAGTCCCTTTGCCTTCCCAGGTACCTAAAGGTGAGAATCAAGGGATGCGCACAGGAACAGTTACAAGGTGAAAGGTCAACTGCCAAGAGCAGGAAGGGCAGGACAGACAGGCTGCCAGGCAGTCCATGGGGTAGGGAAGGGAAGTGCAGACAGCCAGGACAGGACCCTCCTGTCAGTGAGCGAGCGTTCTATGGGTGGAGAAAAGTACGGCAAGGGAAGACAGGGGCCAGCACCACATGAGAAAGTCCAAAGTGAGTGAAACTCGAAGCATTCTCCAGGCGTGAAACAGCTGGATAATCCAGTCCAGGCTACAGATTTGCCAAATCACATTTACGATGTTGGTAGGGGCTATCTAGAGTGGGTTTCCAGTTTAATAAATAACCTTCCCTATTATCAAGCAAGCACCAAACAGACCGTCTCTCTTGCTGCTGCTGCTGCTGCTGCTATACTGTCAGACCAGCTTCTGTCAGAGGGCTAAGATTCACACGCGCATCATAGAATCCTGCTCTATGTGGGTTGCAGGGACTAACCTCAAGTCAGCAAGCCTGCACGGCTGGTGCTTTTGTCACCGAGCCCTCTCCCTGGCCAACTCCACTTCTGTCTGTATTACTGTAATCACTTCTTATGTTTACTTGTTGGGAGGGGTCATGTGGAGGTCAGAAGAGCTTACATGTCAGTTCTTGCCTCCCACTGCATGGATCTCAGAGAATGAACTCAGAGGGTCAGCTTGGGACAAGCACCTTCACCCAGGGGCCATCTCGCTGGCCACTACTTTAATCTTTTAACTGTTTTTTTTTTTGTTGTTGTTTTTTTTTAATTTTAGTATTTATACTTCTGTACTGTGTCCACTGTGTTGTGTGTCTCTTTGGAAAAGGCACTTCTGTCTGTCCTTCCTTTCTCTAAGCTAAGATGCACTGTTTTCTCTACTGCTGTCCAGACCTCCAACCTCTCCTCATTCTTTGCCCCTCTTTTCTGCTTCCCCATCTCCCTCATTCACTGCTTAAATGCTGATGCTCTCAAATCTGAAACAAAAATGCTATAAACTACATTTTCCCCAACTAATGCCCCAGTGGCCTTCCTAACACAAAGCAGTCTTCTCTTGCTGTCAGCAGTTGGGGAAACTAAAATCCAAATGACACACAGACACAGTCAAATAAACCCCGAAACCACGGGAGCACGCAGTATGCCCGCTCCCAGCAGGCTAACACCCTCTCAATAAAGAGAACTAAGATGAGGCGCCTGACATTCCAGAGAGAACCTGAGCTCTACCCTAGAAGGATTGAGGACCATCAAAGGGACCCAAATAAACAAGGACGTCAGCTCAGGCCCGGACAAGAAGTTACCAAAGTGGAGGAAATAATCAGTCCCTTAAGGAGAGATTCGCCCAGGAAATTGACACCAACAAGGAACCAACAGAGAGCACAGAAATGGAAGGACCAGCAGAACAAAACCCGTCAGAAAGCATCACCAATCGCCAATATCTAACAGAACTCCAGACATGGAGGACAAAGTTGAGCTGATAACAAAATGTCAAACTGACTCAAATTTCCACTATGTAAGATCAGTATGCTAAACTGTGTAACTGAAACATAAGTTACTTTAGAAATCAAAACAGGTAATTCTTTCTAATATTGTCTATTGGGATTTATTAAAAGAGTGTTAAATAGGTAGGTACATCAGGAGTTTTCAATGTTTTAAACTTTCTAATTCAACGTTTGTTTCCAGTACTACTAACATAACAGTGATTCTAAATGGCAAGGAAATGAGAGGGACTTACAGGTGACCCCCAACGACGAGGAGGAGGGCAAGGAAATGAGAGGGCTGGACTTACAGGTGACCCCCAACGACGAGGAGGAGGGCAAGGAAATGAGAGGGCTGGACTTACAGGTGACCCCCAACGACGAGGAGGAGGGCAAGGAAATGAGAGGGCTGGACTTACAGGTGACCCCCGACAACGACGAGGTGGAGGACAAGGAAATGAGAGGGCTGGACTTACAGGTGACCCCCGACGACGAGGAGGAGGGCAAGGAAATGAGAGGGCTGGACTTACAGGTGACCCCCGACGACGAGGAGGAGGGCAAGGAAATGAGAGGGCTGGACTTACAGGTGACCCCCGACGACGAGGAGAAGGATTATCCACAGCTTTCACCATGTTGTGTCTCTGTGTGGAGTCAAGGAAGACATCATCCCAACGGCCTTTCTCAATTAATTCCTTGAAACGAAATTTGAAGCAACTATCAAAATACTTGAGTTAATTATATTAACCAACAAGTTTATGTGTCCAAAATACGATGGTGTTTTGGTGAAGAAAACGCTACCTTTTTAATTCTGGAAAGCTCGGTTACCGCTTGTTTATTTCCAGGTTCCAGAAGTAAAACAGTTTCAAAATCTAATGAGAATGTTAACAAATAAGAGTAAAATTACTTTGATGACATCATTAGTTAATAGTCCCTTAATTTTATTTACATACTTTGGCTGTTTGCTACAGGTTCTGTGTAGCCCAGGTTGTCCTGGGCCAGCTATTCATGATAACCTAAACCCTAATCATCTTGTCTCAACCACCCAAGTGGGGGTTGAAAGCACACCACCACACCCAACAGACAATCCTATTTCTCAGTAAGGCTTACTTGGGACCCTGGGAGGGAAGCAATAGTGAGAACAAGTGTTTCTTAAGCTTTCACATGCACTTTCTCGGACCTCTTACTGCACCTGTGATTTGCAGATGACACAGAGATACTTAGGAAGCACTGCACACTCACACTTAACTCCTCCAAGATGAGAACACCATACCCAGGAATATTACTCAGTTTCTAAAAGGCAATGAAACCAGGTGTGGTCACACATACCTGTAATCCTAGTACTTGGGAGGCACTGGCAGGACTGCTGTGATTTCAAACCTAGCCTGGTCTACATAGCAAATGCTAGGCCAGCCAGGGCTAACGCAGCAAGACTCTCTCTCTCTCAAAACCCTGAAGCTGGTAAAGGCACCTGCCACAGGCCTGACTGATCTGAGTTCTACCTCCAGGACCCACAGGGTAGGAGGAAAGAGTTAACTTCCTGCAAGTTGGCCTCTGACTTCCACATGTATGTCTGTGACATGCATGCATGTACATGCACATGTTCAGTAAAATGTAAAAACAACTCTAAGAAGAAACTGTGATGATGGCACCTGAGCACACAGAAAGCTTAGACGCAGCAACATGGCCAGGAGATGGCCATGGGCCTACCAATCCACAAAGCTGACATGACTCAGGGGGCTGAGGAGTTCAAGTCCAGCCAGGCTAAACAGTAAGACCCTGTCTCAAAAAAAAAAAAAAGTAATGACTATTAAAATAATCAGGTTAATAGAAAACAGCGGTTGCCAGGGGCTAGCTAAGGGAAGAGGAAGATGAACAATTAGTGTCTGATACACAGTTTAGAATAAAGACTGACAGGGTTGCACAACACTGAAAATATATACTTGAGATGGTAAAAATATCAGATTACTGCTGTGCAATCTTACCAGAATTTGATAAAAAGCAACAGGCTGCAGCTATGCCTGGCTCGGAGAGCAATCGACAGATTTCAATGTCCACATCAGAAAAGAAAAGCCTGAGATCTGCTATAACTACTGATATTGAGGAGTTGGGAGAAAACTGGCCCAGGGCCTGTTTTAGGGTCTTAGGGTCTCTTAGTGTCGCTGTGATAAACACCTTGGCCAAATGCAGCTCAGGAAAGCCAGGGCTCATTTCAGCTCACAGCTCTCAGGTCACACTCCAGCACTGACCAAGTCATGGCAGGGACTCCAGCCCAGGGCAGGCATCAGTGGTTTGCTCCGGATTGCTCTACTTTCACAGCACCCAGGACCTCCAGGCCAACAGGGGGCACTGCCCACAGTAAGCTGGGCTCTCACAGATCAATTAACAATCAAGAGAGTGCTTCACAGAATTACCCACAGGCCAAACGGTTAGGGGAGTTTTCTCAGTTGGAGTTTCCTCTTCCCAAATGTCGCTGGCTTATGTCAATTAGATAAAACTTGACAGCATAGGTTCTTGTCTTGTCTCCCTCGCCCCCTCCCTCAGCATAGATTTCAAAGGAAACAAAAAAAAAAGAGAAAAAACAGCAAGTGAGACCAGAGATGACAGAACAAAGGACGAAAGCAATGAGGGAAACACAGGCAGGACGACCAGGCCAGTTCTCTGAAGACTGACAGCACAGGTCAAAGGGCAGGAAGAAAAGCAACCAAACACACACACATCAGGAATGAGAACGGCCAGGCAGGGCACCGGGGCAAGCCTTTAATCCCAGCACTCAGAAGACAAGACAGGGTTCCAGGACAGCCTGGTCTGCACACTAAGTTCCAGGACTATGTAGAGATCCTGTCCGCAAAACCAACCAAAACAAAAGGAATAAGAAAGCAATCACATTAGCCCTCACATTAACCTTGATGCCCAGCTGCTGACGCCCACTCTTCCTATTTCTTGTTTTCCCTGTTCTCCTACAATTCAAAGTTTCCTTCCTTCCTTTCAGTTGGCGATTAATCGCAGTATGTTATAAATAATCAAGCGCACTATGGAAGGCCTAGGTTTCAGACTCACCATTTCCAAAGTGTGCTTTGCAAAAATCAGGAGCCTAAACTGTGGGAAGCTACAGAAATCTATGCTTCTACACAATGGGAGGGTGACAGGTGAGCGTGTCAGGTACTCTGCAGTCTGAGCAGGTGAGTGTGTCAGGTACTCTGCAGTCTGAGCAGGTGAGCGTGTCAGGCACTCTGCAGTCTGAGCAGGTGAGTGTGTCAGGTACTCTGCAGTCTGAGCATGTGAGCGTGTCAGGTACTCTGCAGTCTGAGCATGAGTGTGTCAGGTACTCTGCAGTCTGAGCAGGTGAGCGTGTCAGGCACTCTGCAGTCTGAGCATGTGAGTGTGTCAGGTACTCTGCAGTCTGAGCAGGTGAGCATGTCAGATTTTCTAGTCTTACCTTGCTTGGCCTCATTGATCTTTCCCAAAAATGTCCTTGCGGTTCCTCTTCTGGCAAACGCTTTTGAATATGAGCCATCTAGTAAGATCGCTTGTGTGCAATCTCTCTCAGCTTCTTCATATCTGTTTAACACAATACAATTACTAACTGGACAACATGAAGCTTACAGGAAACAGAATCCTGGGACTGGGGAGAGGGCTCAGCGGGCAAAGGTGCTTGTTACCAAGCCTGACAACCTGAGTCCATTGCTGGGACCCACATGGTGGAAGAAAAGAACCAAGATGTCACAAGTTGACTTCCACCTCACATGTCTCCTCCCAAGTGCTGGGGGCTAAAGGTACATGCCACCACAGCCGACACATTACTGAGTTCTTTTTGTATGTTTTACTGCAGTCTGGTACCTCAAGAAGAGAACCCAGTTTGTTCAGGATCTACTCTCCTCAAGTACTGAAGTCCTGCCTCCAAGGTCTGGCCACTTCTTTATTATCTCAGCACCTTCTGAAGCTGACCACTCAGCGAACCACGCTCCACAGCTTCCCTGCTCCCCACCCTTCCTGGCTGCAGCAATTCAGGTTTGCCTTGCTCATCTCCCTGAAACCAACTAGGAATACAATGTTTCTTACATGTAGTGGCTACACTAACAACCGGGAGGTCTTTCTTTTTCTTTCTCTGCTGGGTGTGTAATTGTTCCTAAGTGTGTGTGTGTGTGTGTGTGTGTGTGTGTGTGTGTGTGTGTGTGTGGTCAGCAGGAAGTGTCTGTGATCACTTATGAGAAGGAGTCTTTTGCTCAGTGTGGAGGTCACCAACTGATTGACTTCCTGGCCTGGCAAGCTTGAGGCCCTCCTACCAGGGCTAGGATTATAGGGTGGGACACCACGCCCGGAGGCATGTGGGTTTCTGTGGGTTTCTGTGGGTTTCTGTGGGTGGTAGGATACAAAGCAAGGCTCTCACGCTGGAGCTAGCTCTCTCCCCACCCCACTCCATCCATCTAACATGACACAGTTATGGGACTTAAACCACAAGACTGTTGCCTCAACAAAAGTTGATCATGCATTTTATGTTCTACATCAGCCTCTAATATGTCAAACTGCCTTCCAAGTACAGAAGGCTGTGATACTGTGTGTGAGACCCTAAAGCATATACCAGAAAAATAAACACAAAATACAAGTAAGAGCAGTATATCCTGCTACTTCTCTACATGTGACCCTATCTCAAAAATAAGGTGACTCAGCAAGTAAAGACCCTTGCCGCAAACATAATGACCCAGGTTTGATCCCCAAACCAAGGTGGGAGAGAGAGAACCAGTTTCTGCAACCTGCTCTCTAATTTCCACACAAATAAATGTAGTAATTTAATAACACACAATATACTCAACTCTGTACAATT
Organism: Mus minutoides; assembly: GCA_902729485.2. Classification (NCBI taxonomy): domain Eukaryota; kingdom Metazoa; phylum Chordata; class Mammalia; order Rodentia; family Muridae; genus Mus; species Mus minutoides. Next base: position 970,408 of record LR749850.1, read on the forward strand.
CTATTAAGAATGTAAAGATAATAACACTCACATGATACATACAGTACCACATGCACACACAATCCTTCTCTCTGCATTTCACTCTCTTATTAACCGTAATGAAATTACAGTTAATAAATCCCTGCTGGGGCTTGGCTCACCACGGAAGCACTTCTCTAGTATACAAGAGGTAGGTCCTGAACTCTAACCTAACACTGCTGCAAAAAAAGAAACTTGAAGAAAGAAGGAAGAAGGATTCAAACACAGAAGATATATGCAAAAATACTAAATCAACTAAAGTTAACTTATCTACAGTAAATGTTCATCCTGAAAGCAAAATGTAGGCAGAACTTACTTTTGAATCTTGAGATAGGCCATTGCCCTGTTAGCTGGGAGCAGGGCGTTGGTGCAGTCCGCGGCCATCCCGCGGGTATAGCATTCAATTGCTTGCTCGTATTTACCCTCTTTGAAAAATCCATTGCCCTGTTATTTTGGAGAGAGGTATGAAAGTCAAAATGTGCTGAACATTACTTCAATTCAGATCTTTAGAAAACACTGATATTAAGTCAGTGGTTATACTATATTCTCATTGTAATGGAGTCTGGAGTTGGGGACAGCCAGTGTGTACAGTGCTGCTCGAGCAAGCACGAGGACCTGAATTCTGATGTCCACAACCAGAGAAGCAGCCAGGAGCTCAGGCTTGCCTACCCAGCAGGTCTGGCCTATTAACCTCCAAGTGCCAAAGAGATCATGTCTCTACAGTAGTAATTCAAGACAGAGTAACAGAGAAAGAGGATCTCTGGCCTTCACACAATTAAACCCAACCTCACATACATGTACACACACATACCACACATACACAAGCACACACACTTAAAAATACAGTAATAAATAACTAAAGTCTAGTTTGTGAGACATCTAGAATACATTAGCATGGGTTCTCTTAAATGACAGTATTCTCTTTTCAGCACAGAAAACACTACAATTACTACAACTTCGTCAGTCATCTACTGATTAAACATTTCACCATGTCTTTACTGACATCAGAAACTAATCAAAAACTGGCTGTCCTGGAACGAACTCTGCAGACCAGCTGGCCTCAGAGGTACGACCTGCTTCTGCCTCTAGAGTAACAGGGTTAACAGCGTGTGCCACCATGCCTATGAAATTAAATTACACTAAAGTATAATTAGATCATTTCCTCCCTAAAAATTCACTAAATCTTCTCAATTGAAAATATATAAATTTCAGTCAGAAAGTTTTGCCTGAATTATAAGCCCTCAGAAGACAGGAATTACAGCTCCTATAACTGAAGTTACAGTTGTGAGTCATGCAGCCAGATCCAGGTCCTCTGCAAAGCACCAAGTGTTATTAACTGCTGAGCCCTCTCTAGCCCCTAATTTAATGAACTTATAGCTTTTTGTGGGTCCACAGAGGTTCCTAAATGTACGTATGAGGTTACTGGCTGTAATTTCTTTTCTTTTTTTTTTTTTTTTTAAGATTTATTTATTTATTATACGTAAGTACATGTACTGTAGCTGCCTTCAGACACACCAGAAGAGGGCATCCGATCTCATTACAGATGGTTGTGAGCGACCAACTAGTTTAACTTACATTGGAGCTGGGAGATGGCTCACTGGGTAAGAGCATAGGACCTAGGTTCGAGTCCCAGCACCCATATCATGGCTCACAGCCATTTGTAATTCCAAGTTCAGGGGACCTGACACCCTTTCATAGCCTTGTTGGGCATCAGGTGCACACATGATACATAGATAGGCACACAGCAAAACACTCGTACACATAAGATAAAAATTAATAAATCTCAACATTAAAAAAATTACATTTAGGTATATTAATGCTACTTAGAGTGGGCTGAGTAATCCGGTACTGTGTTCTTTCACAAAAACTGACTTTGGAGCAGACCCGCAGCTCAGAGCCCCATCGATCGGATGGCTTACCAAGTCTTTCTCCGTGATGGCCTTCTGCCTGCTCTGCTGATCGTCCTCTGGTTTTCTTTCTCCTGCAGCTGGCTTACTCTCGGCAGCAGCTTCTCTGGGACCCGAGTTTTCCTTGGATGTTAAAGCCTAGGAGACACAGCACTCAACTAAAATAAAACAAGTTTTCAAGATGCATCCATATTAGACTTGAAATGTAAACTACTTAAACATATTAAAATTTCTTTATACTCAGATAATTGGAATACTTTGTATTCTAACTCATTCTTTCTACTTACTAAAGTAAAAGCAATATATATGTATGTAATAAAACAAATGTAATATCCTCCATATTTCAGTTAAAATAAGCAGTATCCAGCAAATATAGTTGGTATTTACTAATCTACAAATATCTGCCAAATCTCTACACAGTCCAGGCATTCTTCTAGGTGCTGTTTTAAAAACATAAAATAACTGAGATCACATTACTACATTTCCCAAATTTATTGTTCAGTTATTATTTGACCTAATACATAAGAAAGCACACTTGGCAACTATAATGAAGATGAGATTTTAACCAACAATTTATGTGAAGTAAATGATATTTACAACAGGTTTCCTTGGTCACGGGCACTTCCCCCCTAACGTGCCAAGATGGCAGACCAGCTCCAGCTTTAAGGAAGGCCAAGCAAGAGGAGCCTGAGCCGTCAGACACTCACTTCACAGCTGAGCACTGGCTGACTGACACCCCTTTCCTTTTGAGACGAGCTCTCAGACTAGCCTCAAGTTCATTATGGAGCACAAACTGGCCTCAAACTCAGGCTCTGCCACCTCCCTCCTCCTGGGCTGGGATCACTGGAGCGATCCGGAAACCCGTGTCCCTGTGCTCCTACTGTTAGGAGGCTAGGCCCTCACTAATGTGCAGCTCACTGAGCACAGAGTGACGTAATATGCTGATCACAGAGATAAAGTGCACACACGGGTCAGGGTGTAACCCAAAGCTGGGCTGGAGACGCTTCAGTGGTCAGAGTTCCTGCTGCTTTTACAGAAGACCTAGGTTCAGGTCCCAGGACCCACATCAGTGGTCCACAACCACCTGTATGTAACTCCAGTTCCAAAGGATTTTATGCCCTTTAATGAACACAGACATGCACATAATTGAAAATAACATAAATCTTAAAATTTTCAACTAATAATAAATTTCTAAAGAAAGAAGAAAAACAATTTAAAACTATCCTTGGAGGAAAAGCAAGCAACAGCCCTGGAAATCTCAGCCAACTCTTTTCTTAAAAAACATACTTTATTTTTATTTTATATAGCAATACAATTTACATATAAAGAAATGTCTTGATGCAGTTGTAGATAGAATTCAAAGAAAATAAAAATTTAAAGATTCACTTTCCCTAAGTGGGTCAACAGCCAACCAGTGAAAATGCTTCCCCATGAGGGGGACAGCGTCACTGTGTCACTGTGTCACTGCATGGATCACTGTGTCATTGCATGGATCACTGCGTCACTGCATCAATCATGGAATCACTGCATTGATCACTGTGTCACTGTGTCAATCACGGAATCACTGCATCGATCACTGTGTCACTGCATTGATCGCTGAGTCACTGTGTCGCTGCATCGATCGCTGCATCACTGCATCGATCACTGTGTCACTGTGTCAGTGCATCAATCACTGCGTCACTGCATCGATCACTGTGTCACTGCATCACCTCTGCCTTACCAGTCTGGTTAAACTGAATAGTACATGAAATAAAAATCATAAAATTTATGCCTCATTCCAATACCTGGGTGACTGAGGCAGGATGACTGTTTAAAGTTTGAAGCTAGCCTGGGCTAAATATGGTGAAATCATAAAAAGAGAAATGTATTTGGAGGCAGGGAGCTGATAAAACAGCTCAGTGGTTAAGAGTACTGGCTGCTCTTCCAGGACCCAAGTTCAATTCCCAGCACTTACATGGCAGCTCTCAACTGTCTATAGCTTCAGTTTCAGGAAATCTAATATTCTTTTGATTACCATAGGCACCAGGCTCACATGCACACAAGCAAAATACTCATACACAGAAAAATAAACTTTTTTTAAAATCTCAAGAATATATAAAATCTAAGGAAAAAATTTCACCGTCATGACATAAAACTCAAACCTAATACACTTAAATGGTTATAATTTACCTGATTAATTTTCTTGAGTTCATTTGTTGCTTCAAAGTTATCTGGCTCCAGTTCTAACACTTTCTCATAATCTACGGTGAGACAGGAGAGACAGTGTTTGGAAGAGGAGGATGGTTTTACAACCTGCAAGCCTCAGCCATTAGCCACATGTGACACTGAAGCAGCTACTCTGAGGTTAAATGACTAATGACAACTATTAAGCTCCTAATCACTCTTTATTCTCTCCCAGGGCAGACAAAACCCTAAGGAAGCCCTTTCACAAACCATGGTCCACCAGACCCAGGTGGTTATGCCATCAAGAAGCACAGAGCAAAACCCACTCACATTCAGTTTTAGTCCTACTTTGTCACCATTACGCAGGTCTTGTTGTGGGATAACAAGACAGAATTTACTATAAACAACTGTGCTGTGCTGCCTCCTGATCACTACAGCCACCAAGATGACGTCATCTCTATTTGCAGATGAGACCTGAAGGTCAGAGGCATGAGTCACTCGCTGTGACAATGTCCAATTACATAAAAATGAAACAAAGTCTGACCAGCGGCAAACGTTCTTTCCCCAAATAAGATAGCTTTTAAATTTCACACAAAAAAAGGGGGGGGGGGGGGCTGGGGCTTAGCAAGTCGGGCATCACCTGTCAAGCCTGAGCCTCTTCCACCCGTGGGAGGAGAACTAACTTCCTCCAGGCGTCCCCTGGCTTCCACTCACACTGTGGCACCAGCCATGAATTTACACGCACCTGTATGTTTTTTAATTGTAAAATGAAAAAAATTAAAATTGCCAAAGCTTTCTTTAAAATGTTCTGTAAAAAGAGCACTGTGCTGACTTGGTGTTTGTGTTCTCTGTGTACTGTGAGCTAAGTCACTGAAGAGAAGTGTGAGGAGGACCTGAGGAGAGGAATACCTTTTTTGGCGTCTTCAAACTTCTGCAGAGCAAACCGAGCTGCACCTCGTCTGGCGTAAGCCTTGGTGTAACTCCTGCTCAAGGCAATTGCCAAGTTACAGTCAGACTCAGCAACAGCAAACCTGAAATGCAGAACAATTAAAAAGATGATTTACTTCCCAATTATACGCACTTCTCCACCTTCTTTTATTTAATTAAACTTAAAAATGATCTCTTCCCTCACCCTACCCCAGTGCAGGGAACAAAACCCAGGACTTTGCATATACACTACTATATATGCTACTATATACTCTACTATAGTCACTACTGTATACAATATTATATATATCCATTATTGTATGTGATACTATGTATATTCACTATAGTGCACTACTACTCAACACGCCCATCTATAGAAGCAGTGGTTTTGGTTTTTTGGAGACAGGGTCTCACTAAGTAACCCTAGGTGACCTAACCTGAAATTCAACATGTAGACCAGACCTGCCTTGAATTCCCAAACTTAGAGATCCGCCTGCCTCTGCCTCCTGAGTGCTGGGATTAAAGGTGTGTGCCACCACGCCAGGCAATTTCTGGTTTTTGTGGGATTTCAAGAGTCTATAAGAAAAGAAGAGACAAACTACAGAAATGTCAGAAGACAGCTGTCTTTAACAAGTGCTGCTGAGCTGCTCGTGGGCCAGCACTCAGGAAGCAGAGGCAGGGGGATTTCTAAGTTTGAGGCCAGCCTGGTCTATAAAGCTAGTTCTAGGATAACCAGAACTACACAGAGAAACCCTGTCTCAAAAAACAAAAAAACAAACAAACAAACAAAACCCAAAATATATAAATAAACAAATGTCAAAGAGTTATGCTTCCAGAGTAAAGAACTTTTTTTTTTTTTTTTTTTTTTTTTTTTGGTTTTTCGAGACAGGGTTTCTCTGTATAGCTCTGGCTGTCCTGGAACTAACTTTGTAGAGCAGGCTGGCCTCGAACTCAGAGATCGCCTGCCTCTGCCTCCAGAGTGCTGGGATTAAAGGTGTGTGCCACCATGCCCAGCAGAGTAAAGAACTTTTAAAAATCAATATACATCTAATAGGAAATGGGCAAAATATAAAACAGCATTTCACGGGGAAATTTTTTTAACATGACTATGTTAAAAGATGTTCAACTTCATTAATAGCTTAAAGAATACATAGGCTAAGCTAGGCATGATGATATATGTACACCTTTAATCCCAGCACTCAGGAGACAGAGGCAAGATTTTTGAGTTCAAGGTCAGTCTGGTCTATATAATAAATTCCAAGCCAGCCACAGCTGCATAATAAGAACTTATCTCAAAACCACAAAAGAAAAAGAAACTATATCTCCCACCAAAAAGAAAAAACAAAAACAAAACCATCCCAAACAAAAACAAAAACAAAACAAAACAAAACAAAACATAGGCTTGACATACAGCTCAACAACAAAGTGCTTGCCTAATTAGATTGCATGAGACCCTACATTTGATTGCTTCAGAGGACGGGAAGGAAGTCAGCACAGGAATGAGCTCATCTGCAGAGCGCCTGCCTGCCTGCAAGCACAAAACCTGGGTTCAATGCCAGCCCCACAACTGGGCATGATGAGGCACACCGGGAAAGAAAGGTGGAGAAAGGGAAGCGGATCTCTGAGTTCCAGGCTAGGCTGCTCTACAGAGGGAGTTCCAGGACAGTCGGGGCTACACAGAGAAACCCTGGGGTGTGGGGGTGGGGATGGGGGGGGGATCAGAGGTACAAGGCTATCCTCAGCTACACAGAAGGTTAGAGGCCAACCAGGGTTAGAATCCCTATCTTTAAAAAGAAAAGAAGTGAAAAGAAAAGAAAAGAAAAGAAAAGAAAAGGATAAGAAGAGAAAAGAAAAACCATTTTATACCCAGTAAACAACTAAGAAGTCAGATGTGTGCCCATGCTGCTAAGGAGTCAGACAGACCCTTAATGGAAACAGGAAGCAGGACAGTTACTTCTCAGCCCAGAAGGCTACAAGGGCTTTTGCCACCTTTGTCACCTGCCAAAGTGCTCAGCACGGATGAGCAACTCAGCACTTCTGGCCTTTATGCTGAGGCCGACCCTTACAAGTTGCCCAGACAGCCCTTAAACTTAGGGTCCTTCTGCATCTGCTTCCCAGAGCATCTGGAATTACAGGCCTGTCAGCAGGCCTGCATTATCCTCCATAACTTAAAAATGTGATATATGTATTATAGTTATCAAATTTTGTAACATGTAAATACTCCCCTAATTTATGATATAACATATTTCAATAAATAGAAAAATCTCAAAGCCTAGCTAGCATGGTGATAAATACCTTTAATCCCAGCACTCATGAGTCAGGGCAGGAAGATCTCTGTGAGGCCAGCCTGGTCTACAGTCAGTTCCATGCCAGTTAGGGGCACAGAATAAAACCTTGTCTCAAAAAGGAAAGAAAAAAGCAAAGAATAAAAAGGAAAGGAAAGAATTAAAGAGAAGAGAGAACAATGTCATTTCTATTTCCAAATAACTACAACAGTAAAAATGTCTTCCTTCTTAATGTTTGCCTTTAGAAACGCCCATACTAGGTCAGCTTATGTGCATGTAATGTTTCCCAACATTAAACGTGTACTTAAGAGTCCGCAGAATGTAAAGATAAGGAAGTATTGGAATATAATTAAGTTTACCATAGAAAGGTCTGCTGAGTAAATAGCAAATACAGTTTCTCAAATAATACGAAGAAATTAACACCTAAGAACTTAAGGAATTAGTTTTTCTTCTCTTTTCTGCCTCCCTCTCTCTGCCTCTCCCTCTCCCCACTTTGCTAGTGCTGGGAGCGAGTGAACACAGGCCTCAAACACGCTAGTCAGGAGTCTCCAGCCCTCTGCCACAGCAGCTTTTTTTAAATGAATTAGGGAAAGAGCATCACTACTTGACTTCCGTGGGAAGAGACTCCTTGGTACACCAACGTGGAGCGCTTGGTCTAAGACCCAAATGTTTACAATGAATTAAATAAATTACTCCATAAGGGAGTAGCTTACAGGAATTTGCAGAGTGAAAGAAATGCGTTGTGCTTTCAGTCTCTCCTGCAGTTTATTAAAAGCCTCTTGGAAACCTCCAGGCAAGCATGCTGGTGCTGCCTTTGATCACAATAAGGAGGCAGAGGCAGGTGGATCTCACGGATACACAGAGTTCCAGACTGTTACAGAATGAAACATTGTCTCGAAGAAGAAAAAGAAGAAAAGAAAAGAAACAAAAGCAAAGCAAAGCACGCAGAAAGAAGCAGGAAGAGCAGATACACTCGACCACACACACAGAGCCCTCACTTTTTCAGTCTGAAGTAAGCGGAGGCTCTGTTGGTTGGCAGCACAGGATTGTAGGGGTCAGCGTCCATGCCTTTCGTGTAGCAGTCAATGGCTTCATCGTATTTTCCTTGCTTGAAGTACTTATTGCCCTGCAAGAAAAGAGAATCAGGCAATAGGGTACAATCCAAGCCATAGGGTGCACTCTGCCGGAAGACTGAGCCGCCCACTTGGACAGTCAGCGCCCGCCTGGACAGTCAGCGCCCGCTTGGTCAGCCCAGGCTTCCCCCAACAGTCAGCTCAGGAAATCTAACAATGGCAGTGAGCGCTACAGTGTAACCTGAATGGGATGGAGCCTTTCAGAGCCCTGAGGATGTAGGACTAAACACCCAGTATTTTACTTTAGATTCTGCTCCCAGGCTGGACGGTTCTGGGGACCAGGGGACAATAGGACACCTGTCTAAGTGTCCTAAAGCTCCATAGGTCACCTGACTTCAGAAAGAGGTCACAGAGATCAGAGGCCGGCCTGTAAGCAGTTCACTCTACAATGAGAGTACCAGTACCAAGAAGCCACGTCTTCAACAAGACCTTGATGTGTGACAAAAGATGCCACTGTGATAAAACACTGGGAATTGGGACACCATAACTTAAAGAAAAAACATTGATTTTTATTTTTGTCCACCTGTTTGATAGAAAATATCTTGTGTGATAGGCCAAACACCTAGCAGGAAGTTCATCCAAAAGGCACTATCATTGGTAATAATAAGAGCCAACGGGATAGACTCTTAAACAGACAGACAGTAATGCAGGTCCTTACAGCTGTCCCCCTTAGCCCTGAGGCAGTAGGACACTCACAGCAACGCCACAGTACTAGAACCATCCCCTGCACTCCTGCCTCTGCTCACAGCCTTCCTTACATCTGGGCTTCTTCCACCATCTCTCTTCAAGGCACTTCAACTCACTTCAAGGCATGGATCAGCGACTATAATCTCAAGCTGTTTTCCTTTAATTATTCCACTTTTCAGAACTGTTCTTAGGTTCTGCCAGAGCATTGATATATAACTCTGACTATGATCCTTTCAGTCCATGGGCTCTCAGTTAAAGATGCTAAAACCACACGTACTAGAAACCCGTGGCTCTAACGCGTTATTAAAGGAGGCCGTTCGCTGGCCGGGCATGGTGGTGCACGCCTTTAATCCCAGCAGGCAGGATTAAATCTCAGGAGGCAGAGGCAGGCGGATTTCTGAGTTCGAGGCCAGCCTGATCTTCCAGGACAGACAGTGGTCCTAGTCCTCTGCACTGTCAGACACGCCGTCGCTTTAATGATTCACCGACATCACAGCTCTGAGGACCACAGGCCCTGCTACTGTGAGTCCAATGTCAGGAATAGCAATTCTCTATGCATTCTATTAATTTCATACAGTTTGATGTCTCAAGTAATGACATCCCTCCTCCAGACTGCCTTCAAATGACAACCTACCAAGCTATAAGCTCAGGGCCTCTCATGTCCCACTTGGGAAACACAGGTAACACTTCTGGTCCCTGCATAAAAAAATCTCCATGACCCTGTTCAGCATCAGACCCTGAAGATTAAGGAACTGACATCTCACAGGAGCAAATAAGGCAGGACAGAAAGATGGAAAATTATTGATACATGAGACAGGAACAGAACCTTTCACCCCAGAGTCTCTGATTAAGAGATATTTTTGCTAGCTGAGAGGCAAAAATTCTAGGACAATTAACGTTTGCTGTGAAGGTGGCTAACATAAAAATAATATTCTATTACATTAAAATAGCAATGTCCCGGAGCTGGTGAGATGGCTCAGTGGGTAAGAGCACCCGACTGCTCTTCCGAAGGTGATAAGTTCAAATCCCAGCATCCACATGGTGGCTCACAACCATCCGTAACAAGATCTGGCGCCCTCTTCTGGAGTGTCTGAAGACAGCTACAGTGTACTTACATGTAATAAATAAAATAAATCTTTAAAAAAAAAAAAAAAATAGCAATGTGCCACAGTTAAAGCCTGAATGTCTATGACCTTGGGTAGGGTCTGATTTCTTCCCTAGACAGGATTTCCTGAGGATCCATTAGTAGTCAGCTACTACAGTGTTACTGACCACTGCTCTGCTTACAGTGGAGATGGCCTACCGTCCTGTATCCCTGTGTGATTCATTCTCTCCCTCATCAATAGCACTTCTGCAGGGGCTGCCATCTCATTTACAGTTCTTAGCAGTCCTTCAAAGGCACCTTCAAACCCACCAAAATCCTGCATCTAGTCAGGATATGTTAAGCACATATCCAGGTTCTGGACGGTGCCTCTCCTCCTGAGCACCCCTCTTTTTCTGAATGCTTCCGCTTAAGCCTGTGCTAAAATATATGTATTAAAACCTGCCTCTCCAAAGAAGAAATGATAGATCCTGAACATCACAAAAGGTAACCAGAGATGGCGCAGGGTACGGAGAAGTGGGAGGTAATGTTTAAACCAACAATCTCATACTCACTTCGTTACTTCTGTCTACCACTAAAAGCATGACTAATCACGGGTGCTGTCCAAGCACTTGGAATCAAGTCAGCAAACACATCAACTGCTGAGGTTTAGCAACGCTCTGTTCCCTTTCAACAGCTAAGAAAGTGAGCTACAAAAAGCTTAAAGAGCTCATCACAGATTAGAACCAGGTAATTAACCTGGCTCTAGAACAGGCTCCTGGCTCCGTGGCCCCCCAGTAAGGAGACAGCCAATACGCCGTAAGTGTGAAGATCAATGCTGAGAATTTCACAATTCATTTGACTTTACGCACAGCCTGCCTCCCTGAAGGAACCCAAAACTAACCTAGAATACCTTTTCTTTTAGAACAAGAGCCTTCTGGGAATCCACACGCACGCCATCTTCGTCCGACTCTGACTCCTGGGACAGAGATTCGTGGGTGCTGTCTTCTTTGTCGAGCTCGTCCAGAATCCTGTCCTGCAAGCACAGGCTGATCAGTGTGCGTCCATCACCTCGGTGGGGCTGAAATTGTTAGGACATGGATGGAAGCCAAAAGCACCTCCTGCAGTCAGGTGCCACAGTCACCACATCCAGCTCTTACACAATACCTTTTATAAAAAGGTCTTAGAGTGTGTGAGAAGGAGATAGTGAGACAGACAGAGGAGGAGAGGGAGAGGGACGGAGGGGGAAGTTGATGGTGCCCACCCTCATCTCCGTGGAATAGGACAGAAGGCTTTTACCTGAGTACTTGCTCCTTACCAACTGGCTAGTCTGCACAGGGGGAAAGGACTAGAGTGTACAGAGGTAAGAGACTAGAGGGGGGTTCCATCTATGTGGCTATGGGGACATCTTCATTGCTGGATAAGGCTTTCCAGATTCAGCTGGTTTGGCAAGTATTGCACAGCCGTGTAAGGAACCCCTCCCCAAGGCTCTCTAAGGGATGCCCCAGAGCACCCTCTGGCAGAACTACACCTCAGTTTGTCATCTGTTTTACATCTTTCCCCAAAGAAAGAATCCAAACAACACAGAAAATAAATCTTTTTTTAAAACAGACATAAAGACCAGGTATGGTAGTATATGCTTTCAAACCCAATACTTGAGAGGCAGCAACAGGCATATCTCTTTGAGTTACAGGCCAGCCTGGTCTAAAAAAATGAAAGGAAAGAAAAGAGAAGAAAAGAGAAAAAAGAAAAGGCAAGCAAGAAAATAAATCAATGGGGGCTGGAGAGGTGTTTCTGCCCTCCAGAGTGCTTGCTGCTCCTGCAGAGGATCGATCCAGGACTGGTTCCCAGCACCCAGAGGTTCCAACCACCCGGAACTCCAGTTCCAGATCTGACCCCCTCTTCTGGCTTTATACAAAGTGGGTATACTTACATACTAGCAGGCAGAACACTCACTCATAACTTAAAACTAAATAAATCTTCTTAAAACAAAACACCAAAGAAATGTTTATTCTAACCACACAGCTTGTACACCTCTAACCACACAGCATGTAGCATGCACACCTCTAGCCATACCACTTTAAGAAGTATGAGTCCAGAATAAGGTAGCCTTCACAGGCTAACGTGCCACTAGCTATCTGGAGCTTTGGGAAAGATCCTGAGGTAGAGGCTGTCTAATCACAGCAAGCGTCATGTGGGAGATGGGACTTGCACAGCAGCAGGGTCTATCTCAGATCTAGGAAAGAGAGCCCTCCACTGTGCTGGCTGGGTTCTGTCAGCTTGACACAGGCTGGGGTCATCTGGAAAGAAGGAACCTCATTTGAGAAAATGCCTCCATCAGATTGGCCTGTAGACAATTCTGTGGGGTAATCATTCTTATTAACCCCCGAGGGCCCAGCCCACCACGGGCAATCCCACTCCAGGGCTGTGAAAGAAAGCAGGCTAAGCAAGCTTTCCAAAGCAAGTCAGTGAGCTGTGTTCCTGTCTGCTTCAGTTTTCCCCTCCAGGTTCTAGCTGAGCTCCTGCTCTGGCTTCCTTTGATGATGGAGTCTCTAACCTGGATGACAGAGTAAGTCCTTCTCCTTGAATAGCTTTTGGTCAGTGTTTTATTACAGTGATGAAGCACATTAGAACACCTACTTTCAGATGATATGGTGGTATATACCCATCTGTAATGCAGCACTTCTGAGGCTGACGCAAGAGGATCACAAGTTCAAAGCTAGCCTGGACTACATATGAACCCCTTTCCCACCATTTAAAAAAAAAAAAAAAAAAAGGGAAAAAAAAAAAACACACAAGTCCTAAGGACACTGTTACTTTTTACGTCACCTGTGACTAGTAGCTGACTCCAAGAAACGTTTATCTATGTACTAAGACGTACATAACTAGATAAACTTACCACATCAAGTTTTGCCCAGGCATCATAATCGTAAGATTTTATTCTGTTTTTCGTGTTTTCTTCTTTGGTTTTTCTGGAAGAATCTTTAGGTTTACCTTTCTTCTTTTTTCTAAAATTCCCATTTCGAATAGGAGGTAAATTCTAGACAGGAGAACAGAAGAAAAAAAGAAAGAAAAAAAAACTTTAGCATTTTGCTCGGTTACTTCTGTATAACTAACAATGTTTGAAATGGTAGTTTCTTTTTTCTTTTGGTTTTCTGAGACAGGGTTTCTCTGGCTGGTCTGGAACTCACTCTGTAGACTAGGTTGGCCTCCAAACTCAAAGATCAGCCTGCCTTTGCCTCCTGAGCACTGGGATTAAAGGCGTGTGCCACCACAGCCTGGCACTAAATAATATTTTCAAATAAGAAATTCTTCTTTTAATTTAATTTTCAATTTCATTTTATACTACTGATTACGTGGACTAGAGACACAGCTCAGTGGATAAGAGCTCTGGCTATGCAAGCAAAAGGACTTGAGTTTGAATCCCCAGTGCCTGGGTAAAAGCCAGGCATGGCCACACACCCTGTAATCCTGTGGGAAACAGACTAGCAGATCCCAGGAGCTCTGGGGCCAGCTCTGGGGCCAGTCAGTCTTCAGGGTATGTCAGTTCACTGAAAGACCTTGTCTCCAAACATAAAGTGCAGAGCAATGGAGGAAGGCACCTCCACATGCACCACATGGGCACACACACACACACACACACATACAAGTGCACACGTGTGGGCATACGCCTCTCCACCCCACCCCCTACAAAAAGGAGTAATTATGTTTATAAGTTCAACTCACTACTGATGAATGCTACAGACTGTTCAGTCACAGGAAAAGTATTAACTTGAAATCTGAATTTATGTTTAAATTCACAACTATAAATCCAAACTTCAAAAACTACCTGATTTTCCCTTAGCACGGTAAATGAGCAGATGTTCAAAGGCAACCTGGCATGCCTCCACTGGCTACACACAACATAAAAACCTAGCCAGATTCCAACACTCTGGCTTAACAAGAATAGTGCAACCTGAGTCTTATCTGCATTTTAATGCCAATACTGTTTATAAATTATTAAATATGATTGTATTATTTTCAGATATAGACACACCTACATATATTAAGATTATTTAAGTACTATCTATGACCATCCTTTCACTAAATACCCACTAAGACTTAGAATATCTTACGATAGGTTAACACACAATTATTCAGTAAGAAAGCAGAATCTCTGAAAATATTTCCAATGATGCAAACCACTATAATCTCAGCATTTTTTGTTTGTTTGTTTTTGAGACAGGGTTTCTCTGTGTGCCCTGGCTGTCCTGGAACTCACTCTGTAGACCAGGCTGGCCTCGAACTCAGAAATCCGCCTGCCTCTGCCTCTGCCTCCCAAGTGCTGGGATCAAAGGCGTGTGCCACCACTGCCAGGCTAATCTCAGCATTTTTATGTAACAAGATCTTATATAGCCCAGGCTAGACAGGGTTCCTCCTTGTATAGCCCAGGCTAGACAGGGTTCCTCCTTGTAGTTTTGGCTGTCCAGGCATTTGCTCTATAAACCAGGCTGGCTTACAGAGGCCTGCCTGCTTCTGCCTCCCACGTGCTGGGTGAGATAAAGTGTGCGCCGCCATCACCACCTAACTTAAACTCTAGATCCTTCTGCCTCCACCACCCGACTACTAGGATTACACAGGCAACCTCAGGACTTCACAGCACATTTTACAGGGCCATGCTTTATTTTTAAATGTTTCTATAATTTAAATTTAACATTAACATGGCTTGGCAGGTCAAAGTGCTTATTGCAAGCCTATTGACTCAAGTTTGATTCCTGGAGCCCACAAGAGAGAACCAACCCCAGGGAGTTGTCCTTTGACTTGTAATCCTGTGTTGTGGCATGCTGGTGTGTGTGTGTGTGTGTGTGAGCAAGCGCACGCATACCCACATCGTACACACACTGATGGTAAGTAGGTTCCGCTGCACATGAGCAGAGACCCTCCGCTCACCTCCTCGGCAATGCCACCCTGTCTTCTCAGCTCCAGGTCCTTCTCCTTCATGTCCTTCTCCCAGTGCTCCAAGTCCCTCATGAAATCCTGCAGCTCCTCTGCATTGTGCTTCACCTGGAGCTGCAACTCAACTGTCTTACTCGCCGAAGTCATCGTGTCCTGCCAAGTCCCAAGCACACAAAGTTGTGAGAATCAGAATGGCAGATGCTTCTATTTACGG
>LR749850.1:985857-1057639 GCA_902729485.2 Mus minutoides
TGGGGCAGTCAGTAACACACCAGACCTGGGGTGTTAGCCAACATTCTAAAAGCCATATAAAGGTATTGTCTGGTAATATAAAAATAACCCAATGACTGATTAGATGGAGACATTGGGAAGAAGAGAAATATTTAAACGATGTTCTAGATTTCTGCTTGGTAGAAACTGGTGATATCATTTTAAGTCAAGAAATCCAGTTCTGAGGGACTGGAAAGGTGGCTCCTGCCGAAGCGCTCACCACTCGAGCCTAACAACGTAAGCCTTGGTGATACCTATGTGGTACCTACACGATCCCTGGCACCCACACACATGTGCAAAGGGAAAACTAACTCCACAGAGTTGCCGTCTGATGTGTGTGCCATGGCACATGCATGCACCGTGTCACACCTCACATATGCATAGAGTGAAAATAAAACTTTGGCAAAGCAATGCAATTGTAAAACGAAAACGCTCACGTTGGGGGAGACGGCAGATGAGTAAGAGGACTGTTCCAGTCTGGAATAGGTTGAATGTGAGCCCTTAGCGGCCATCAGAAGATATCGAGTAGGTAGTTAAGGACGAGTGAGAAGTGTGGGTGACACCATTAATAAACAAGGTAGAAACTCATCTTGCATTTGAACATGCTCAGACACTGTACTGACAGAAGCTGGGCCGGCCTTGAAGAATGGCAACCTTAGGGACCAGGAAGATGTCGACGTCAGAAAAACTAGGTAGCAGTACCTAGGGAGCTGGGCCGTTGTGAGAGCTGCCACCCACCGCCTGAGAAAATTAACATGTTAAGTACGAAAGGCTAGCAGCTGCACGTATACTTGCTCAATTGTTCATGGCGTTAGGTCATAAGAAGATTGAGAATAGTCACGGTTTTTAAGGATAGAAATGAGTTAAATGAATCACGTTGTATGGGACAGGGGTTAACGTTGTCTTTACTGATGTAAATCCATCGGAAGTACATCATGCACTCAGAGGGGCACAGTAGATCACTGCTTCTGATGCCTGCTACTCAGGAGGCAGGGGGGGCCTCACAAATTAAACTCAACATGACACCTTAGACCTTAAGAATAAGTTTTAAAGAGCTAGGACATAGCATTTGCCAACATGTGAAAGATGCTGAAGACTACAAGAGAGAGAGAAAAGATAGAGAGACAGGCAGACAGATAAAATGGGTAAAGTGACTGGACTAGGTACCTTAAGATAGGAATACTTGGGAGAGGGAGGTTATAAGAGCTTTATTTTTCCCGGTAAAATGAGACTGTTAAAAGTGTAAACGGATCTTCTGACTCAGCCTTGACAAGGCAGTTTAAGCTTCAAGCAGTGTCAATATTTAGTTTTACGCATGCATTTCATTCATAAACAAATCCAGCATAGAGCTTCGCTAGACACAAACCAGTACACCTACAAAAAAACAAAAAACAAAAAAAAACAAACAAACAAACAAACAAAAAACCCCGAGACCCTTAAACGCGGCACGCCTTCAATCCCAGCAATCAGGAGGGAGGCAGAGGCACGCGGTTCAAGGCCAACATGGTCTACTACACAGCCAATTGCAGGGCAGCCTGGGTTACAGAGAAACCCTGCCTCTAAACAAACAAATAAACAAACAAACAAACAAACAAAGAGCTGCGGTAGGGGCGGCAGCTCTCCTTCCATAGACCCACCCACCCACCCATCCACCCATCCACCCATGCTGCCAGGACGGGGTTCGTTCCACAGGCAACCAGAAACTTCCAGAGCCTGGGGAAACACGTTCACGTCCCTTATCAAGCCAAGCCTGCACACCCTGGCCTGACTGAGTCGGCAGGTCCGCCGCCCTCGCGGGACGCTGGCTCCGGAGGTCCCGCCACCGCAGACGACCCGAGCCAGGACGCAGAGCCAGCTCAGGCCGAACCCTGGGCGGCGCGCGAAGAGCGCACTCGGGAATCAGCCCCGCCGCCCCGCCGCCCCGCCGCTGCTCCCGGCCCGGGCCCAGCCCCGCTCTTTCGTCCCACACCCCTGCAGCCGGTGGGAACCGTAAACCCTGCTCACCCGCCACGGCCGCCACCACCCTCACCGGCTCCAGGGAGACGGACGGCGTCCTACACCACCGCCGGAGGTCTGCGCCTTCCCACAAGGCCCCGCGCGCCGCTGGAGCGTGCGCAGAAGGTTCGGCTTCCGCGCTCGGCTGCTCTGGCTTTGCTGGCGGCGAACGTAGATTGATGCTCTAACCTCTTTTAATCTAAACCTGAGGATCCCCCAAAGTGCACCCATCTTGACGTATTCCGACCTCCAAAGCATAAGGCCTTTGACTCCCCTAGATTGTGTCTCTGACAGCTGCCCTGCTTTTCACTAACGAGCTGTTTGTAGCCTCTGAGGATCCTAGGAGAAAGTTACTGTAACTTTTAAGAACTGTCTACGCTGGAATTCTGCTGTTTTCCCTCTGAGTCTTGTATGTGGCTGCTGGGCTTCCTTGTGCTTTTTTGCTACTAATCTTTTTCCTTTTCTAAGATTATCTGTAGATCTGGGGCTTGTGTCTATCTTCAGATAGACCCTGGCTTATCCAAAAGAAAGACTGAAACCTGTAATACTTGCTTCTGCTTTCTTTGTGAGCGAACTTTTCCTGCTGTAACAACTCTGTTGTAAAATGCAGTGGGCATAATTTTTAAAGTCCACAAACCAACCTTTTCAAATTGAATGGGAAACATATCTCAAAGTAAAATCAGTTATTCATTCACAAGTTTGACTGAAACTTCGAATCACAAGGAGGCAGGAGTGCATGCTTGTATCCCACACATGCTGATTTGTGAATCTTATCCCAGAGATTTGACATAATTAATCTGCGATCCAACTTCAGCATCAGTCATTTTCAAAGCTCGGGGTACAGCTGTGCAGTTCAAGCTGTGAACCACTATTCTACCTGCCAGTCAATGAAAACCCACCCCCGGTCCTTCCTCACTAGGCCTATCATTAGGATCTTTCCCTCATGGAGTGACTGGTTGTCTTTTAAGTTCATTTAAAAGTAAAGACCAGAAGCTGGAGAGAAGTCTCCATAGTTAAGAATGCTGTTCCCCGAACGACAAGATGGCTCAGCACCAACTGCTCTTCCGAAGGTCCTGTGTTCAAATCCCAGCAACCACGTGGTGGCTCACAACCATCTGTAATGGGACCTGACGCCCTCTTCTGGTGGCATCGGAAGACAGCTACAGTGTACTTATGTATAATAATAAATAAATCTTTGGGCAGGAGTGAGCAGGAACTGAGCAAGCAGAATTGACCGGAGTGAGCAGGGCTGACCAGAGCAAGCAGAGGTCCTAAATTCAATTCCCAACAACCACATGAAGGCTCACAACCATCTGTACAGCTACAGTGTGCTCACATACATAAATAAATAAATCTTTTTTTAAAAAAAAGAATGCTGTTCCCTGTTGCAGAAAACTTGGGTTCCCAGCACGGGTGTGGCAGCTGACAATTCGGTAACTACAATTCCGGAGGATCTGACGCCCTCTTCTGGCCTCTGTTAGCACCAGGCATGCATGTGGGGTGTGTGTGTGTGTGTGTGTGTGTGTGTGTGTGTGTGTGTGTGTGTATATGCAGGCAAGCACTCTTACTATAAAAATAAAAGAGCATTATTTTCTGATGATATTGTAGATAAACTAGCTTTTAACAAAGTGTAACCAAGGCTGACCTTGAACTCATAATTCTCCCTCCTGCTCCTGTTTCTGTAGCAAATCCTACTGTGTGTACACAACCACACACAGCAGGTGCCATTGCAGACAAACTAGGTTTAAAAAAATGTTTTTAATGTGGATGCTAGGGTACACCTTTAATCTTAGCGTTAAAGAGGCAGAAGCAGGTGGATCTCTGTGAGTTCAGGGTCTACACAGCAAGTTCCTTGCCAACCAGAGTCATGTGATGATGCCCAGTCCGAAATAAATAAAAATAAATAGAAATGGGGCTGGAGAGTCGGCTCACCAGTTCAGAGCACTGGCTGCTCTTCCAGAGAACCTGGATTTGATTCCTAGAGGTGGATCACAACTGTGTGTAACTCTGGTTCCCAGAGAACTGACATCCTGGGGCACCAGGCACACATGTGGTGCACAGGACTACATGAAAGCAAAACACTTGAACACATAAAGTTTAAAATACTTTTAATTTTAAAAAATAAATAACAATTTAAAAGAATCTTAGTGTGTCTAAATTAACCATAATTGTATTTAAAACAGATGTTGACATTCACAGGAAAGCAGCTACATTTGCTGTCTCACTTTAGGGCAGGGTTGATGGAGAAGGGAAACAGCAAGGGTCAACCAGCTGCCCCCCTAGAGCTCCATAGCACCCTTGGGTGGTGAATCCTTCCCCTTCCCCCAATATGTGTACTGAATACAATCAATTGTAACAGAACGATCTCCATGGCCATTGCTTCCTAACTTTAAGGTGCTGTTTTCCCACTTGTGACAGCCGTCCCCTCTGTGAGCTCAAACTGGACCATCCTCTCTGAAGATAGCCTCTCTGCTTCT
Organism: Mus minutoides; assembly: GCA_902729485.2. NCBI lineage: Eukaryota > Metazoa > Chordata > Mammalia > Rodentia > Muridae > Mus > Mus minutoides. Next base: position 990,348 of record LR749850.1, read on the forward strand.
ATTGACAATTATCTCTACATAGGCTTCCATACAACAGGCAAACCATGTCTCCCTCCCCCCCCCCCCCCCCCGTGAATAAACTGTAGTCATCTCCATTGAATTTATTGTTAATTTCTTCAACAGTTGTTCTCAAAGAAATAATCTCTTTTTTTTCTTTTTTTTTAAGATTTATTTTATTTTATTATATGTAAGTACACTGTAGCTGTCCTCAGACACTCCAGAAGAGGGAGCCAGATCTCGTTACGGATGGTTGTGAGCCACCATGTGGTTGCTGGGATTTGAACTTAGCACCTTCGGAAGAGCAGTCGGGTGCTCTTACCCGCTGAGCCATCTCACCAGCCCCCAGAAATAATCTCTTTATGTGATGTATATGTTGAAATTGTAATAATCTTTGGAAATAAACGTAAATATTTATTTATCACTGTAAAAGTGAAACACTGCAGTGACTACTGAGAATGCTATTGATTTCATGTCACAATTATTGATCTCTTTCAAACAGTTAAGTATGGAAGGAGTCTGACCAGTGTTATGAGTCTTAGGAAAGGATGTATTAATTACCTTATTTCCGGGTTAGGTTTGGTGTTTTGTTTTGTTTTGTCTTTTGGATGTCGGATTTTGTTGTTGTTTCTCAGGAAGACTCACTATGTAGCCCAGGCTTGCTTATCTCAATCTTAAACTCATGATCTTCCTACCTCAGTGATGTGCATTCACTCACACAGACTCAGTCCTGCCGGGACTAGGGTTATAGGGATGAACGACCACACCCAGCCGCTAAGTGCCCTTACAAAGACAAAGGGCAAGCCTTGAGACTCTGTATCATTTGGCTGTGAAAGGAAGCCTGAAATCAAAGTAACTTAAACAAGAGATGTTTCTCTTTTTTTAAAGAAGACTTACTTATTTTTTCAGAACATCTGTGTGAGTGCCAGCAAGTATATATGTCTACCTTATGAGTGCCTGGCACCTGTGGAGACCAGAAGAGGCTATCAGATTGGAGCTGGAGTTTCAGGAGATTGTGAGTCACCTGGTGTGGATGCTGGGAACTTAACTCATGTCCTCTGCAAGAGTATCAAAAGTGCTTAACTGCTGAACCAGCTCTCCAGCCCTGCTATTTGTCTCTTATATAAGATCAAATATAAACAATCCAGACTGGTATAATAGCCAGCATCAATCAGATAGAGGGTCCTAGTAACCTCTGTGTGTGTGTGTGTGTGTGTGTGTGTCTGTCTGTCTCTCTCTCTCTCTCTCTCTCTCTCGGTGTCTCTCTGTTTCTCTCAGTCTCTTCCCTCTGCCCCCCATAGTTTTTACTCACAGGACAATCTCAAGCTCCAGCAATCTTACCTAAAATCAGATCAGCAGGGAGGGACAAAACCATGACTAGTACAATACAACCCTCTGCTTATTAAGATGGCTTCCCTGGCTGGGCAGTGGTGGCACATGCCTTTAATCCCAACACTTGGGAGGCAGAGGCAGGAGGATTTCTAAATTTGAGGCCAGCCTGGTCTACAGAGTGAGTTCCAGGACAGCCAGGGCTACATGGAGAAACGCTGTCTCGGGAAAAAAACAAACAAACAAAGAAAGTCTTCCCTAGAGTATGGAGAAACGGGTATGGAGAGGTGGTGTGGCAGTTAGAAGTGCTTGCTGATCTCTGAATCAGCTTTCTGTTCCCAGCACCCACACCCACGCTGAGCAACTCAAACCCATCTGTAATTCCAACTCACTTGCACACAAGCGGCGATCACTTGCACACAAGCGGCGATCACTTGCACACAAGCAGCGATCACTCACACAGATACAAACACGTACATATCAGTAAGAGTAAGTAAGACCCATCTTTTTTTTTTTTTTTTTTTTTTTTTGGTTTTTCGAGACAGGGTTTCTCTGTATAGCCCTGGCTGTCCTGGAACTCACTTTGTAGACCAGGCTGGCCTCGAACTCAGAAATCCGCCTGCCTCTGCCTCCCGATTGCTGGGATTAAAGGCATGCGCCACCACGCCCGGCTAAGACCCATCTTTTTTAAAAAAAATCCAAATGAGATATTGCATATAGAAGGGCTGCTTAGTACAGCTTTAACAAAGGTTACTTCAACCCTTCAGTTACTTCACCCCTGACCCCTGCAAAGCTTAGCTCTCGACCCTGGGATACAGCAGCATCATTGGGTCTCCAGTTATCAACTAAGGAGGACTTTAAAGAGACCAATAAGAGCTGAGAGGATGAGGGACCCGTGGGCGGAGGTTAAAGTTAATCTGGCAAAGGTGGATTGCCTCTCCTAGAGCAAAGTAAAATCTGCATAAATCAGACAAATAGGAATGACAGCCTTGGGCTGGAGAGATGGTGCAGCAGTTAGGAGGACTGGCTGCTTTTGCAGATGTCCTGGGTAAAGTTCCCAGGACCCACATGGGGGTGGAGCCCACAATGGCCTCCTGTTCCAAGGGATCAAACACCCTCTTCTGGCCTCCACAGGCACTGAACAGGCATACATGCAGGAAAAAAAAATTTACATGTAAAATAAAATTTTCAAAATGTGGTATCTGATAACTTTAATCCCAGCACTGGGGAAATAGAGACAAGCAGATCTCTGTAAGTTCAAGGTCTACATAGTCAGTTCCAGGATAGCCAGGACTACAACTACCCCATCTCCAAAAAGTAAAATAAAATAAAATAAACCAAGAACAACAAAAAGCTGAAAAGAATGGCGTATTGTTTTCCGTTGCTAATTTCACACTGGTAATTAGTAGCTTGTGTTACTGTTAAAGACACTGATCTGCATAAGAAGTCTGTCCATGTGGGCAGACCCTGGTTAGACACATGGCGACCTAACTTCAGTATCTATGCTTGGACTACCAAGTCCCCCTAACCCTTCTCTTGCCCACTGGACCAGAGACACTCCTAAGGAGGGCAGGACAAGGCCCTGCTACATCCATCTTTGGCTCTGTGCCTCGAAGGAGTTAGTTCTGCCTGACATCTTCCTCAAACTGTGGCCTAAACAATCGGATCTGTCTCTCCGGCACCCTCCCTTCCTTCCACTGCATCAACCCCTGCAGCCACAGAAGCTGGCTCTGAGCATCCTTCATGCTCCTTACGTATGTGGTCAGGGGACGGGTTACTGGGGCTGAAGCCATCAGTCTCCATCCCTTCCTCACAAGCCATGTGGGATGCTCTTTCCTTCCTCCCCAGGATAGAGACTTTCTGAGCCCCAGTTGCGTCATCTAGAGCGCACATTCAGGAGCCAGACTGCAAAGCGTCCCATTCCTGCTCCGGGGAGGAGGCCAGGAGACTGACAGTCAAGGCCAACATGGACAAGGATGAGACACATTTCAGGGTTTCTCCAGTGGCTTTAATTGGAAACTTGACGCCTCTGAGCTGTGGTACAAGCCTGGCTCTGCGGGGCCCACATCTGGCTTCTGAGCATCAGGCGCAAATGAACATGTCATTTGGGGTTGAAATTAGAAAGCCCCGGGGTCCCTCTTCTCCCAGCCCAGAATGTTTCAAACTGTGGCAGCTGAATAAACATTAATATAGTTGTCAGTGACACCAAGTTATAGATTGTTGTCCCCCTTTGATGCTCAGCCGTCCTCCGATGAGGGGAATTCTTTTGAAATGAAACAAAACTGTAGGATCAAACGCATGTCTGTAACTGCACTGAACATCTGCAAGCGGGAAACTTCTGGAAGCAGATGCTGAGCTGGCCACACAGACGTTTAGGACTGAGGAAACCACATGCCCTAACCCACTTACCACCCAACCCGTGACTCTGCACTGTCATAGGCTGATTCTCTAAGAGTCACCTGCTTGGTTCCAAGGCTTGCTTCTTTGGGACCCAACTCAAGGCTGAGTCACAGCTGTGGAGTGAGTGTGTGCACTGGTGGCCACTTGGTAATCCTGAATTTCTACTACCTGTTCTTCCTAAAAACAACTGAAGACAACTTCACAGTTATAATACCTTCAGCCTCACTGCCCCCACCCCATTCCCAAGCCCCAAGGAGGGAAAGGGGAAGGCCCCTCCCCTTCACATTCGAGGGAAGTGTGAGGCGACACTTGCTCTTGGCTCCACTACATGGTAAAGAGCACTTGAGGGCCGCACCTTTCTCTAGGCAGAGAAAGCTGTTTCCCAGTTCATGTTGCCAAAATACAGGAAGACAAAGGTTTGGCTGATTCTCTGCATTTTTCTAATTTAATTATATCTTCTCTCTCTCTCTCTCTCTCTCTCTCTCTCTCTCTCAAGTGGGCATTTCTAGATTCAAGATTCCTTTTACAAAACTGAATTCTGGGTTTCCTCCCAGACTCCTCCCTCCCCTCCCCAGTAAAGAGCAAATAGCACCTGGACCCTGCTTGGCCCTCTGCCCTCAGACCCCAACTGGCTGCAGGCTCTATGGGGAAGAAGACACCACGTAGGCTGTGGCAATATACTTCTTGCCATTTCCGTAGGTGGTCTTATCCCAAGTGTAGGTCTGGATGGCCAAAGGATAGCCACCCAGGCTCAGATGGCACCTGTAAGGAAAGATCATGAACTGAATTAGCAGAGCCCACAACTTCACCTACCTCTGTTCCAGATGGGAAAGCTCTAGTCATCCCAGCAGAAGGGCCCCAGACAGCCTCCCAGACAGCCTCCCAGACAGCCTCCCAGACAGCCTCCCAGACAGACAGCCTCCCAGACAGCCTCCCAGACAGCCTCCCAGACAGCCTCCCAGACAGCCTCCCAGACAGCCTCCCAGACAGAGCGACAGCATTCCAAAGTTCCTGCTCCAACTCCCTGTTTTCAGCTTTCTCAGTCCAGACCTTGGTGTCTCTCTGCCTCTGGGACAGCGCCCTCATCCCTCCAGACCTTGGTGTCTCTCTGCCTCTGGGACAGCGCCCTCATCCCTCCAGACCTTGGTGTCTCTCTGCCTCTGGGACAGCGCCCTCATCCCTCCAGACCTTGGTGTCTCTCTGCCTCTGGGACAGCGCCCTCATCCCTCCCAGAGCAATACTCTGCACGCCTCCAGCTGGATGCTTCAGAAATTAGGTGTTTGCTTTCTGCTTCAAAAGTAATAGGACCAGAGCAAGGTAATGGGGCACACATCAAGAGGCTGTGAGGCAAGAGGATCTGTAACCCCAGGTCTGTGGTGAGACAAAGCCCCCCCCCCCAAATAAATCAAAAAGTATTAGGACCCAAAACAAGCTCTCAAGTGACAGGGACCAGTTATTATCAACTGTTCTCTTTGGGACTCTTTGGTTCTCCCAAACAGCCTCATATGCCAAAAAGGGAGGCTCAGGGAGGCAATCGCGCTGCTGGCTTCTCGAATGCTCCACTCGAGGAGGGAAAAGGGGGGAGATGGTTCCACTGCTCGATGAAGACTGGCCGCTACCAAGCTAATCTAACGACTTAACCACTCAAGGGGAGAACAGTGGCTTCCGAGTGCCCTGGCAGCCTCAGATTCTCCTGATGCCATCCCGGATGGCAACAGTCGGAGACACCCCTCCTGCCACAGTCCCTTGGTCACCCAGCACTCACTTTTTGCCTGGCCTGGTGATGAAGCACAGAGAATAAAGGGCAAACTCAAACTCGGGGCTGCTGCCGATGAAGACTGAGCCCACTTCTTTGTAGTAGCCATCCCAGTTGAACTGCATGGCCAGGACATCGGGGTAGGAGTCCCACTGCAGAGGAAAGGACAGCCAAGGTTACGTGACAGAACCAGGCAGGCTCCAACACTCAGCTAGTATGTATGCAGGCTCATGAGGAGACACTGGCTTCTTTAAAAAAGACAGAAGGGGCAGTCTACTGTGCAGAGCGTCTGGGTCCCATTCAGACCTATTGTCAGAAGCTATGAGCTGCAAGGTCACTGTAACATCCACGGGCTCAAGCCAGAATACAGGGACATCTGTTCCCTATGGTCCTCCACATGCAGGAGGCCAGTTCATTGCCCCCAAATCATCTTCTGGTGTAGGACAGCAAAAGTTTCAAATGAAACATGCAATTTAGCTCAGTTAGCCAGGCTGAAACACTCCGGTCACCCTTCAAGGACATCCAGGCTGGGAATGGGGGGTTGTGGGGGGGAAATGCATGTCTTTGTTCTCTGCTCTAAAGCCTTGACCCTTGACCTTGACCTTCCCCTGGGAGGTGGTGCCCTCTGCCTCCTGTCCCCAGCAGGTTTGGAGACTTTACTGTTGGTATTGGGGTAGAAACCTGCTCTCTAACAGATGAGGATGTGATGTCCCTATCCCCTGTTGGGAGGTTGTGAGGGCCAGAGTGAGAAGCAGGTCTGACTGCTTGGAAGGCAGGGGAAGAGCAGGAAGTCCAGGCACCACCCAGGCTCCTCCAGCCCAGGTACTCACAGGCCCGTCGTAGTTGTGACTGTAGTAGTCAAGCAGACCCTCCTTCTCCTGCAGGTAGAAGCGGATCCAGTTATGGAAGCCGGTGACCTTGCCTTTCTTCACTTCACCTGTAAAGAAGAGTGCAAGGTGGGTGGGTGGTCTGGGCTCCCTTTCCATCCTCTCTTCCACAGTCCCCTTTCTACCGCTCCACGCCAAGCCTGTCTCTAATGCCCAGGCTCTGTCTTCTAGAATATTCGTCTGCTCACTTGGCACCGTGCCTGACACCCTCATATGCTTGTCCTTTCTATTTTGGCTCATGACCTCAGGAGACTCCCTTCTCCTAGACAATCCACCTCCCTGGCATATTCCTCTGACTGTTTGCGAAGGATCAAGCCAGGCTCTGTGGGAACTTTCAGGGATGAAGGGACACAGTTGTCTCTGTAGGAAGTCCCTAAGCAAGTGATAGAACCAGAGAACTGCTCAGAGGCAGATGAGCCATCAAACACTTGTTCGCACTAGACAGAGCCCTGGAAACCCAAGGACTGGTGTTGCCCTCTTAGATATTCTAAAGCGACTGGCTTTCCTCAGCATGACTTCTCAGATGCCTTCACAGTTGGCCTGAGAGTCCCTCCCTGCTCTACGGCTTGGTGGCCTGTTAGCCAATGCTCAGGGCTGTGCAGACCCGAAGCAGACATCTTTGTCCCTCCCACTCTTCCCGGCCAAGCAGAGAAGCCTACCAGAGAAGACATGTTCAAAGCCACTCGAGTCTCCTTCATCATTGCCTCTCGAGTACAGCCCAAACCACATGTTCTTCAAATCGTCCACGAATTCTTGTTCTGAGCTGTAACGGTCTGTGGAAAGAAAATCAGAGAACTCTTCAGGAAGGAGGTGGGTCAGGTCCTGGGAATCGAGGAAGGATACCTGTTCCAGAGCATCAAGAGAGACAGGGGTTCAATGGGTGTGGCCAGACACTCATTATACATGGTCAATGGGCTGAGGAGTATGCACATATGCATGTATGTATGCACACACACACACACACACACACACACACACACACACACGGTGTGTCTCTACAGCATGCTTTTCTTTTCTTTTTTTTTTCCTTGCTCCGGTCAACCCTGCTCTCTCCACTCAACCCTGCTCACTCACTCTGGCCGGCTCTGCTCGCTCCGGCCACCCCCCCAACCCCGTACGGCCCGCTTGCTCCGGCCGGCCCCATTTGGCCCCGCTCGCTTGGGCCAGCCCCACTCGCTCCGGATGGTCTCTCTGGTCCAAGGATTCGTTTCTTATTATTCTTCATAAGTACGCTGTAGCTTGACTTCAGACGCACCAGAGGAGGGCGTCAGATCTCATTACGGGTGGTTGTAAGCCACCATGTGGTTGCTGGGATTTGAACTCATCACCTTCGGAAGAGCAGTCAGGTGCTCTTACCCACTGAGCCATCTCACCAGCCCCCTACAGCTTGTTTTTCATGGAAAGACACGAATAATAAACAAAAACAATAACTAATGCCTCAGATTAGTACAAAGTCGATCCTATAACAACGTGAGGAGGAGATGGGAGTCAAATCTGTGTGTTTTAGGGTTTGGGTTTTTGTTGTTGTTTTAGATGGGGTCTCATTAGGAAGCCCTGTGTGTTCTGGAATGAGATATGTAAAACATATAGGCCTTGAACTCACAGAGCTCTACCTACCCCTACCTCCCAAGGCAAAGGAGTTGGAGAGATCCGAGGAGACATTTCCAGAAGACAGTGAGCAGGAGGGGAGAAAATCAAGTCAGAGAGGGAAGCAGCACCCAGTTCCTTCAAGCCATAGCAGTAAGGCCAGATCTACTCCAGAGATATCACTCTAGCAACAATACACCAACAGTGCAGCTCTATGGAGCACTAGCTGCATTCACACTAGCTGTATTCACACTAGCTGTATCCACACTAGCTTTATTCACACTAGCTGTATTCACACTAGCTACATTCACACTAGTTGTATTCACACTAGCTGTATTCACATGGGCTGCATTCACATGGGCTGCATTCACATGGGCTGCATTCATACTAGCCACATTCACGCCAGCCGCATTCACACTAGCTGTACTCACACTAGCCACATTCACAATAGCTGTATCCACACTAGTGCACCACGTGAATCTGTAGCAACACTGAATCTTCACATAACTAATGAGACTTGTCAGCCTGAACTTAGAGATGCAGAAAATGAGGTAGACAAAAGTCACAGAACTCAAGCAAAAGGACACACACTGTTAGCCACTGCACTTGACCCCATAGAATATGGCTTCAAAGATGGAACTCTTACATTGTGGCAGGTTCTTTGTGGTAGACAGTGGCCTGGTTGGTTTTTTATCACCTTGACATAAGCTAGAGTCATACGAGAAGAGGGAACCTCAACCTAGATAGTGCCTGTCAGATTGGCATGAAGGCATTTTCTTAATTGATGATTGTCCACTGTGGGCAGTGCTGGCCCTGGGCAAGTGAGCCTATGGAGCAAGCCAGGACACAGTGGCCCTCCATGGTTGGTTTTTGGGGTTTGTGTGTGTGTGTTTTTTTGTTGTTGTTTTGTTTTGTTTTTTGTTTTTAGCAAAATCCTGCCTTCAGTTTCCTGCCTTGACTTTGCTCAGCACTGGGCTGGGAGTGTCAGATGAAATAAACACTTTCCTTCCCAAGTTGTCTTTGGGACAACTTTATCACAGCAACAGAAATCTAACTAAGACAGTGGATGTGACAAGAATGGACAAGACAATAGACATGAAAGGGTTTTTGGGGGGGGGACAACCATGTGACATAAGCTGTGTTTAAGGGGCCACTCTGGCTATGTATGTAAAAAAGGCTAATGGTGTCCTGTAGGCAAAAACAGAAAGACCAGTTCTGAAGCCATTGCTTTCTCCAGATGTTGGTGGTAGCTTTAGCTAGTGGCAGCAGAGAAGAAGGGGTAAGAAGCAAGCAGATCTGGAACATGCTTTGGAAATGGAAGCAATGGAGATGGGGAAGTGGGGTAAAGAGAAAAGTCAAATCTATCCACTGTGCTGGGGCTGCAAGCTCAGGGTCAAACTGACTGCCCAGCATGCACAAGCTAATCAGATATAATCTCCAGCCACACACACACACTCACAGACACATACATACACACACATAGACAAATATATACACACACTCACAGACACACACACAGATATACACACACACAGACACATAGACACGCACACTCACAGACACATACAGACACACACATAGACATAAACACACACATACAGACATACAGACACACACATACATACACTCGCAGACACATACATACACACACATAGACACATAAACACACACAGAGACACACACATACATACACACATATATACACATAGACACACATACAAGACACATACTCACAGACATACACATATATACACACACACGTATGCACATAGACATACATATACACATACATACATACATAATAAACATATGCATATACACATACACATAGATATATACATATATACACAGATATAAAAACACAGATATACATATACATACACACATATTAACATAGACATACATATACAGACACACACTCACAGACATACACACACACACCCTAACTCCTCGGCTTCGGGCATGAGAGCTGATGGATTATGGCGATGTTTCTGAGATGAGAAGACCAAGGGAGGAGCAGGTCTGGGGAAGAGGTGGGAACAGTGAGTTCTTTACACCGTGTTATGTAAATAACAGATAGCTGAGTGGAGTTGTTGAGAGGGCCACTGGGCCCCAAGGGGGAAGGTCAGAGCTGAAGCTTTAAATCAGGGACTTCCAGAATTATGTGGAGGATCCAAAACAGATACCAGGAATATTCTCTCCTTTCAAGGACTTAGAATGCTGATGGGAAACAAGCCTGAGTAGACATGATAACAGACCAAATAGCTACCCTTATTAGTACTGGCTGGGCTTCCTCTTTGATGCTCTGCAAACATCAGTCCTCAAAGACCTCCTGTCACAGATAAGACTGGGAGAGGTGACATCCAAACTGCGCAGGTCTGCCATGTACTGCCAAACCACATCCCTGCCACCACATGATTTATATTGAGTAGCAGTTTGGTTAACTCACATTCTGGAGTTTAGGAAATCAAATATTGAGTGCTGGCATCTGAGGAGGGCCAGGCAAAGCAGGTATACGAAAGAGAGGTGGTGTCTATAATAAATGATAATCCATGAATCTAAAGTTGAGTCAGTTCCCAAAGTTCTCACCTCTAGTTACCATTAACACACAGCACTAGAGATTATGGGACTTGTTGGTTTGTTTGTTGGTTGGTTTGTTGGGGATCCAAGACAGGGTTTCTCTATGTAACAGATTCCTAGGTGTCCTGGAACTCACACTGTAGACCAGGCTGGATAGGAACTCACAGAGATCTGCCTGCCTCTGCCTTCTGAGTACTAGAATTAAAGGCGTGCACTGCTGCCGCCATCACCCCACCAGCACCGCCAGCACCACCTGGCTGAGATTACGTTTCTAATACATGAAATTTGGGAGGCTTCTTGACACTGTAACACCACAATTGCACAGGTGGTAACAGAACCAAGAGTCAAACCAAGTCTGTCTGGCCTGAGTTATTTTCAGCCATATTCTAACCTCTCAAACTCCAAAGACATGCTGGCTTGAGCCATTGGAGCCTTCAATAGGGGGATCTGGGGTGAGGGAGAGGGGATGAGTGCCGCGAAGCCTGATCTAAGTAATGGAAAACTGCTTCCGGTTCCTTGCTCTCTTAAGGACTTTCGGCCTGGCTAGACTTCCGGTTCTCTTACTAAGAACCAAAGGCTTACTTAGCCCAGTGGTTCTCAACCTTACCTCTTTGGCAAACCATCATCTCTAAAAAATTTTTACATTATGATTCATAACAGTAGTGAAATTACTGTTATGAAGTAGCAAGGAAAATAATTTTATGTTTGGGGGTTGACACAACTTAAGGAACCGTATTTAAGGGTAGCAGCGTTACAAAGGTTGAGAAACACCGGCATGCCTGTCTCTCATGTGTTTACCACAGAGCAGGCACCAGGGGGCATCCCAGGATTGCATGTATCTTAGAGAATCCCTCCCGTGTTTCACTGCTAACAACAGTTGGGAACTGTTGTCTAAGGTTGCAGACAGGTTTGCCTGGATGCTGTCCCCAGGGCCAGCAACGGAGACCCATACTGATCCGCCTCTGAGAATCCAGCTTGCCAGAGTTCAGGAAAGGAATCTGGAGCACACTAACAAACAGAATCCAGAGCCAAGAAGTCCCAAAGCCAAAACCTTTTTTGGTCTGATTTGCATGAATCTGTGTCTGAGGTTGTCCAGCCAGACCTCTTACCAAGAGAGAGACTCTCTGAGCCTTGGCTGGTTCCCTGTTACTGCCCAGAAGGAGGTGGCAGGAACCCAAAACCATGGCTTCTAATGTGACACTGGGATCGGTGAGGTGACTGAAAAGTGCCCAGAGTAGGAGAAGAGCTGGGGATGGGAACCCTCAGCCCCTTCAGAAGGTGGAGAACTCACAAGATATCTGACATCCAATCAAAAGATGGGAAGCTATAAGCAAGCCAGAAGGTCATTCTGCTCCTGCGAGGGCCCTGATCTCAGTGGCTTTCCTTCTAGTCTTGTCTGTGGCCGTTTCTGGATGTTACTAGTCTCCATTGCTTGTTCTCACACCCTGCCCCACCCCACCCCACCCCTACCCCCACTCCCACAGAGACCTCAGTGGCGTCTGGTTCTCCTAGAGACACCTCATCCCACAGCGTTGAGCAACAGAGAAGGCTCACTCACTTTGTTGATGGAGAAAGCTATAGAGTTCTTTCATGACAGCCGTCTTCATGACCTCCCTGAGGAAGACACCCTGCTCCTCCAGCTGCTGGGCACTGAAGTGCTCCCCGTGGCCTGTGGCCCGCTGGTAATTGTTGAGTAAGTTGATAAAGGCTGCATAGGTAGGCTTGGAGAACAGCCTCTCGTTGACGTAAGTGAAGAGCCTGGGTAAATGGATAAAGACCCATTGAGAGACCTGAATGTGCACTTGAAACTCTCCCCCAATCTTCCAGAAAGACCAGGGGCAGGAGATAGAGATGGCTTCAGGAGCTAGGGGCAACTTGAGGTGTTTTTTGGGGGGTGGGTGGGTGTTGTTTTTGTGGTTTAGTTTGGTTTGGGGTTTTGAATTAGGGTTTTTCTATGTAGCCCTGGTTGTCCTGGAATTTACTTCGTAGACCAGGCTGGCCTGGAATTCATAGAGATCCATTTGCCTTGGTTACCCAAGTGCAGGGATTAAAGGAGTGCATCTCCGTCACCGGACTGAGTTACTTTTGACAGCCAACCCTGAGGTCTGTTTCCTTCCATCTCACCTCTTGGAAGGCCACAGCCACCTAAGCTCAAGGTGATTTCTTTGTTTCTGGACACCAGTTGTCCATGTCAGAGGGACATCCTCTCCCTTTGCATTTGCCTGACTTGAGGAGATAGCAAAGAGCCAAGGCGTCAAAGGAAGTGAGGGTGGAGGAGAGACAGGGTGAGGGGCACTCACGGCTCTGGGCATCGATCCACTTGGTTCCCTGTCTCTGACGGGGAGATCCGGTTTTGACTGTTAAGCACAATGTCTTCCTTCTGGGCTTTGTTGGTATCTACCCTGTAGATGGTCTCAGAGATGCTCTCAAGCTCCTCCTTAGTGACAGCATCGCTGCTGTGGGAGAAACCCTCTGAGAGGAATTGGGAGGCGGCATGAGAACTAGAGAGAGGCAGAGCAGTAGTGTCCCCCTCTTGGCCCCCTCTGGAAGCTTGCTCTAGTGACAGAGAGCACTGCCCAGTATTCTGTAGTTAGAGGGCAGGACAGTAAAAGACCCCTAAGACCAGCATGTGTCCCGGCCACGATGTGCCCAGAATGTCCATATCACCCTTCCGCACCAAGGCTCCCAGACCAAGGCAGGCATCAGAATCGCCTGGAGGGCTTATCCAATTGGCCAGCCCAGTCCAGAGTTTCTGAGCAGCAGGTCTGGACCATCCTCTCCTAAGGGTTGTCAGCTGCTGCTGCTGGTCCAAGGACCACACTAGACCGTTCCCGCGTGTCTGGGGCTAGGCTGACGGAGCAGACTGACCGTGATCACCACCACACAGGCTGTCAAAATCCTCACAGCAGTTTCCAAACTCTGGGCAGCGGTCATTACAGTGGCAAGGGTGGTGCTTGTCGTAGGCTTCCCGGCAGCGGCCCTGGCAGGAGCTCGGTGCAGAGTACAGGTCTAAGAGGACAGAGAGGGGGGTTGGGTCCCTGGCAACCTCTAGAGGGTATGCTAGGAGCCTAGAGACCAGCCCTTCTACCCACACCCACTCCTTACTAAAGGTGTCCTGGAAAAAACCACCACCACCAACAAACAAGCTTAGCTTCTCGCACACTCTGCAGGCAGGAAATCCTTCGCTTTCTGATGCTGGGCTCTACTCTGGCCTGTTGTTTTTATAATCTCTAAAAATAAAATCTCCTTCATTTCCCTCCTCAGTCCTCAGATGCTTTCCTGGCCACCCTACCCCCTCCCCTTGGCTGTTTGGATCACGCCAGTGTCTCCCCTGGACAGATCCAGATTCATTCTTCTGGCTTAGGCCTGTGTCCTCGCCCCTGGTGAGGCACCCTCTCCCTTTGTCACCCACGGGTGTCCCCATCTGGGCTTCAGGCTTACTACTGGTTGGGATCTCGTCCTCTGGATCCAGGAATGCCTTTGGCTCTGGGGGTCCTTCTTCAGCTATGACATAGGAAAATAAAGTCACCATCCATGCTGGGATTTCCCTCCAGCTTTCTCCCTCCAGCTTTCTTCCTACCCTGGAGGCAAGCACGTGTGTTGAAAGGGTATTCGCACATCCCTCCCCAGCCCCGAATCTGACACAGGAGACTGAGGACTGAAAAATGGAAGGCTTTCCAAGGTCAGATGACTGAAAACTTAAACAAAACAAAACAAAAATAATTTCCCCGGGTGACAAATTTCCTACCATTTTAGCATTTGGTGCCCACTGCGCCCAAAAGGTGTAAAAAGAAAAATACGTTAAAAAAAAAAAAGGAAGAGACAGGGGAGCCCCTTCTGGATTGAAAACCAGCTTGAGTTGCCCCATATGAATAGAGCAGTTTAGCATTCTCCAAATGATGAGAGACTCTCAGTTGAGAACATCCTGTTCCTATTAAGAGGGTGAGTGGGGACCCACCTCTCCCTGGGGGGCTGGGCAGGTGTTAAGTATTGTTGAAGCATGGTTAGAAATCTGTTCTAAATCACGGCTAATAGTAGGATGCATTCTTCTAGTTGTTTCTGTAAGCACTCCTTATGACGTTTGCCCGTAAATCAGCGTGGGATGGGACAGTTTGACTCCCTAACTGGCAGCCTTAGATGCCTGGGGTTAAAGGACTGTTCTCAAAACAGCTAGCCATACCAGCTGTGTGCCAGTTCCAGAGTGTGGAGGAATCCACCAGATGATGGCAGCTGCTTACTCTGGATTCTGAAACCACAGTCCCCGTCACAACCATTTCAAACGGTTAGCGCCACACTGTACAATCACCAGCTTCTGAGGACTGTGACAATTTATACCCAAGCCAACCAGAGGCAGAGCCTTTCCCCTGCTGGCCTGACCCAGCTTAGCTGTGGGTCACACACAGCCTCATATAGGCTCACATGACTGAGTATGGGGTCATGGAGAACTTGCCATCAGTAAAATGTCTCTGGACAGGCAACAGGTGGGGAAAAAATTAAACCCAAAATAAAACATGTAATGAATCTGAGGTGTTTCTGGCAGGATTCAATCACATGTCATGTGACCTCACTGCACGTTTGGCCCTGAACATACAGCATACACTGTGCGTGTTGCCACAGCAGGCAGGCCCAACAAGTCTGTTCTAGTTCAGGACTGCTGAGTGCTGTGATTTACATGGCCCTTTGCTTTCCTGGCCACCCCTCCCCTCCCCATGATGGCTTTGGTTATCCCAGTGTCTCCCCTGGTCAGATCCAGACTCATTCTTCTGGCTTAGGGCTGGGTCTATTAAGTGTTGTGAGACAGGCCTTCAGGTAGACCAGGCTGACTTTAAACTCACTATGTAGCTAAAGATAGCCTTGAACCCCTAGACCTTCTGCTTCCACTTCCCAAGTGCTAGGGGTTGCAGGTGTGTACCACCATACTTGGCTATTACAGTGAATGTTTGATATACCTGTTTTATATAGCTATGTGCCCAGAGTCATGTAAAAGTCTCTCAAGCATAAAGGAGTCCCAAGTGGAAAACAGTTGAAGAAGCTTGGAGGGAGGAATGATCGCAACTATCTCAAAAGGCCGATGCCATAACTGGAGTAAAAGCCAAGCTCTATCTGCACGCTGTGGCTGGTGCCAACACCCCTTCTCCTCCAACTACAGCATCAGGCTTCAGGAGCTGGACAGGAGACGCCCACCTGTGCTGCCCGTCCTGGAGCTGTGACATTAAACCTAGAAAAAATGCCTCTCCGAGCATCCTCTCTCCCCTGTGAGAGTGGGCTGACCTGAACCCAAATTTAAAGGCAGCAACTGGGCCGGAAAAATTAAGATAGCCATCACAACAGCACGAGGACAGAGATCAGGCAGGCTGGAGTGGGGAAGGGCATGTGTGCAGAAGAGAATCATGGGAAATGTGTGTTGCTTTTAAGGCAGGCTTTAGCTCCTGGGAGAAAGTAAGGTCAAGGCCCATTGTGGATTATGAGACATATGGCCACTCTGTTCATTGGACCATTAACACATGATTACCACTCCTGTTGGGTCAAAGAACCGTGCAGAGAGTAAGTGAACGTTTCTTACTGGTTAGGCCTGTCATGCGCTCAGCATTACCAGTCTCGGTAAGAGTGACCTCAGTTCCAATCTTGTTCTCACCCTAAGTTTCATAAAAGGTCACCAATAAGGCAACATGGTGGTATGCTTGGTCCTTGGAACTCCTCTGTGGTGGTTTGAATATGCTTGGCCCAGGGAGTGGCACAATTAGGAGGTGTGGCCTTGCTGGAGTGGTCTTGTTGGAGGAAGTGAGTCACTTTGGGGGTGGGCTTGGAGACCCTCCTCCTAACCATGTGGGAGACAGTCTTCTCCTAGCTACCTTCAGAATAAGTGGTAGAACTCTAGCCCCTCCTGCACCATGCCTGCCTGGACGCTGCCATGTTCCCGCCTTGATGATAATGGACTGAACCTCTGCGCTTGTAAACGAGCCCCAATTAACTGTTGTGCTTTGTAAGATTTGCCATGGTCACAGCATCTGTTCACAGCAGTAAAACCCTAACTAAGGCACCATCCCGGTCTGTGGCATCTTTCTCACTTTGCCACATTCATTTTCTTCACTGGCTCCTCGTTACCCTTTCCTTACCCTTTGTAGATGTAACAATGAATACCAAAGCCACGAAGCTATCAGCTAGAGTTGGCTTAGGGGGGACAATGATTTGCTCCCCCAGATCCCCTAGTTAAGTTCTGTCACATTCAAGGGATTCATTCCACCTCTGCAAGTGGCAGAAGCAGGCGATCGAACAAAAAGAGAGACAGTAGGTGCTTCTTCAGCGATAGACTCCTTGATACAGGCCAGAGCAAATTGCAGGGTCAACTTCAGTTAAGAGCCATATAACAGATGTGGGAACCTGGCGCTCAAGGCCCCCACAAAAGCTGTAACACTTACAGAGCCCCGAGGACCAGTACCCTAGACCCACACAAGAGCTGTAACAGTTATAGAATAAAAGTCCTGGCACCAGAGGCCTGCCCAAGAACTGAATCCTAGAAAGTACCTCCTGCTGTCCCTCCCATCTGCTGCCTCAGTCACTGCTGTCATATAATGAGGCACACAGAAGCTGCCAAGGACAGTAGTTGAAATGCTCATTATGTACCCAAGATAGAAGAAAAGATTTCCACGCAGCTAGGGGCAGCACCCCCCTGTCAGCCAGACTCAAGAGAACGTTCTCAGGCATTAATGGATATGAGATGCCATCTTCCCGTTCTTCTTGGCTTCACCTGGCAGAACACCATGTTTGTCTCACTGCCCATTCCCTTACCAGAAAGGCTGTGTGACTGAAGCCTTGGTTCTGGACAGAGGGGGATCAAGTAAGAATGGAGAAGAGGAAAGGCTATTTGCAAGGGTCTGAACTCCTCTTCTCATCACATGGTGGAGCACGGCTGCCCAGACCCACAAAGAAAGGGCAGCACTCCGGTGGCTCTGAATCTGTCGGTGAGATTGCTGGCTAGCCCCACACACCATCACCATCAGGACCACAAGTCAGGTTATCCACTCAGATAAGGCTCAACCCATTGCTGAGTTAGTGCCAGGCTGTGTTGCAAGTATTGGAAATCTACAAGCACCTTAGCTACATTCTATGCTGAATAGACTTGTGAGCTGAGCCAGACTTTCAACCAGTCCAAGATATTTTCTATAGAAAAAAAAAAGTTCTGAGCTGCAGATCAGAAAGTGGGGGCTGAAATGGCTCTCAGGTTGGCTTTGCCTCTGTCAGCCAGCATGATGGCACAGGATGAAGAGCCCTTTCTGTACCTGCTGAGTGATTTGCCCAGTGAGCCGGGCACAGCAGGAAAAGCTGGGATCTGATTCTGCCAGTGAGCTCTGGGCCTGAGCCTACTCATTAGGACCTGTGCAAGTAGATATATAGGTGCATTTTGTGTAAACTGAAAGCTGTTTCATGTGAGTGGAAGCAAACTTAGGAGGAGCACATGGCTGGGTCAACAGAAGACACCTTTGAGCAAATTAAGAAAAGGCGTTCCGCCAGGCGGTAGTGATGCATGCCTTGAAGTCCTAGCACTCAGGAGACAGAGGCAAACAGATCTTCAAGTATGAAGCCAGCCTGGCCTACAGAGTGAGTTCCAAGACAGCCAGGGCTACACAGAGAAACCTTGTGCCCACCGCCAATACAAAAACAACAACAAAAGGAGCCCGGGGGTGAAGGGGCTCTTCTTAGCAAACATGGGTCTTCTCCAGAGCTCACATCTTGTGAGAAGGATGCACACTGCATTTTGTTCTAGCTTGCCAGCTCAACCAGGTAACCTGGCACAACCTGTATAACCACACAGACCTGTCATCCTGTCACCTACGACTGGGCTTTCCGTCCCCCGTGACTATGCTTTCCTCGCTGGTGTGGGGCGCATGGTGTGACAGCAAACCCAGAAAGGCTTCCTGTCACAACAGCAGGTGATTCTTCTTCACGGGAGTCTGCAGTACCGGAAGCATCTAAACAAGGAGTCTGTTCAGCTGATATTTCCAGGTCTGGAGAGCAGCGTGTAACGGAGGAAGTTAGGTCCCCAGTACACATGTCAGGCGGCTTGCAGCTAGCTGCCTATAACTCCAGTTCCAGGGAGCTAACACCCTCTGGACTTCTTAGCTAAACACACACACACACACACACACACACACACACACTCAATCACACATGCTCACACAAATGAAAAAAATATTAAAAAAAAACAATTTGTCAACAAGTATTCCCTTAGCTGGGCCTGGGCGTGAAAAACCCTGTAACCTTAGCATCTTTGGCAGGCTGAAGAGGAAGATCATAGTTCAAGGCCAGCTTGTGCTACATCGTGAGTTCAAGGCTGACCTTGGAAACTTAGTCATAGTCTGTCTCAAAACAGAAAGTAGAAAACAAGCTGAGAATACAGCTCAGTAGATCTTCCTCACAGGTCGGAGACCTGTGGTTCAATCTCCAGTACTGAGGAGGGAGAAATGCATTTGGATTTGTGCTGGTAGAGAAATAAATGGCCTTTTGGGGAAGGGCATGTCTTGCTTTTTTTGTTTTGTTTTGTTTGTTTGTTTGTTTGTTTGTTGTTGTTATTTTGAGACAGATTCTCACTATGTAGCCCCAGCTATCCTGGAACTCACTGTATCTACCATGGTGGCTTCCAACTCATGGAGATCCACCTGCCTCTGACTCCCACAGGGTAGGGATTTAAAGCTGGGTGCTACTCCACCCGGCACGGGAGAGGAAGCTTAAAGCCATGGCTGTTCAGTGCGTGCCCTGGAGAAGCACGGTCTTTGTTATGACATCACAGAGGCCCTGCTGTTTTTCCTGGTTCATGAAGATTGTGAGTGCTGCCAACCACTTATGCGCGTGTTTTCCATTGTGACCGATAGTGAGTATTATCACATATTCCAAACCATCACTTTGTTCTCCGATTTTGGGGAAAAAAGTACTTAAGCTTTCAAGATAGTGTTAATCCTGATGGTACCCACAGATCGCCCACGTCAATAGCGTCTACCCTACTTTGCTTTAGGAACTTCTGGGAAAACCTGAGACTAGCGATCACCAAATCCCTGACCCTCGTATCCTTGTAATCTCTGCTCTCCGCGGCTCTCCTCCTGGGTCCTGGAACCCTCTCCTCGGTCTCCAGCATTGCTCTAGACATATGGACACCAGTTCAGACGTGCACACAGCCTGGCCCGCTGTGTCTCCGACCATTCATCCCACAGATGTCTCACCAGTGCACAGATGTTCATAGTCGTCACAGCAGTCATCATGTTGGGGACACCGGCAATCACACTGGCAGGCAGCATCCCGGTTAAATCTCTCATTACAGCGAGATGCACACGACTCCAGGTTTCCTGTGACAGTCAAGGCCACCAGTTCAGCGCTTCAGGGACCCCACACTTTTCCTAAATCGCCCCTGCAGGAGAGCTCACAGAGCTCAGGGACAGAGAGGGGAGGCCGTTGCTGCCTGCAGGACAAGCTTGCTTACAGCCTCCCAACTCTTTATAGACATTCTCCACTCTCAGTCTACCCGGCATGATCCCAGGCTCAGAGCACCAACCAGGACCTCAGACTCGGGTGCCTGTTGACTTGATGGACCACATGACAGAAACGAGCAAAGAGGCAGTGTGTGAGCAATAAGAAGACGGTCACAAACTCCACAGCCATGGCCTGACCAGAGTCTACCGCCACTTCCCAGACACGGCGGGTGTAGCCAGAGCCTCCAGATTACCAAAAGAAACCTTCATTTAGGGGTGAAAATTCTCAGATTTTCAACTCCCACCAGGCTGAAGAAAGAGGTCAGTGGCCAGAAGGAGAGTCCCTGCAGCTGTCTCCAAGTCTTCTGCCACTCCCCTAGGCCGCCCCTCCCTGCTCTCCCCCCTCACCCTTCTTTCCACCCTACTCCTCTGTCACATCCTTGCTCCTTCCAGCCTCTGGAATGCATACTGTGCTTGGGTGGGGAATGAGGCCGATGTGGGTGAGAACTGGGCTTCGGGACAGGATTCTGTTATGCAACCGCAGACCACATCCCTTGCCCCAGACAAACCGCTTACAGAGGCAAGCTTTTGGTCACAAGGGGCATATGACCAGGACTTTTGTTTTGTTTTCTCGGTTTTGTTTTGATTTTCAAGACAAGGTTTCTCTGTGTCGCCCCAGCTGCCCTGGAACTCACTCTGTAGACCAGGCTGAACTCAGAGATCCCCCTGCCTCAGCTTGGATTAAAGGTGTGTGCCACCACACCTGGCAATGACCAGAACTTCTGCAAAGGACAAGACAAGCGCACAACCACTCTAAAAGAGAATCCAGGTCCCACTATGCCCACTACTACAGCAAATGGGGAGCAGAAGGTGGAGGGGGGTCTCCACTCTTGACTGAGGATGTTTTTGTGGTGGCTCCTGAGGTTTCAGGGTCAAGAACACTGAGCTGGGGGATTAGCTGAGGACTGTGCAGAATGTCAGAATCAGAGTCAGAAGCCAGACACTTTATAATGCCAGGACTTATGAGATAGAAGCAGGAGGATGAGGTGTTCAAGACCAGCTTTGATCACAGAAGTTCAAAGTCAGCCTGAGCTGCATCAGATTTTATCTCAAAAGAAGGGGGGAAAAAGAAAAGAGAGAGGGAGAGAGAGAGATGCCATGAGCGCCTGGATTGGTTCAATGAGGAAATAGAAACCTAACTTAGACCACAGGGCTGGAGTTGTCCTTGAACTTAGAACTACAGCAAGGAGGGGCTTGCACTAAATTGATTGATAAAGTAACACTTTGGTATTGATATTTGGGCAAGGACTGGAGCAAGATGAAACTTGACATTTACAGCTGAGCTTGTACCCAGACTAGAAAGGGAGAGGGCATCATTTTCGCCTCGAGTGAGACGTGGAGTTGGGGTCATATCATGCCTAAGGAGGGGTGCACAGCGGGGTGAGGCTGGACTCCAGATTGGAATCCTGGTTATCATGCCCTAGGGCTGTGTGAGCCTGGGCAACTTATTTAACTTTCTGTGTCTCTGTTTTTTTAATCTGTAAAAATAGGAAAAAATTAGAGTCTATCCCATAGACTATGTATAAGAATTAAGTGAGTTATCATTGGCAAGGCGCTTCCTGTGATGAAGAACAGAACCATTTCGGTATTTGTTATGTAAATAAACAACGGCAGCATTCCACATCCATATCAAAGATGGCAGAAGTCCAGACCAGCTGCGGCACTCATCCCGGTCAGGGAACCTGCACACAAACTACTTTGTCGGGCTCTCTCCCCCGTTCAGCTGGGCCATGCTATGAGCTGGTTGGTTGTTAGCACGTGTGCGTTGGGATGGTTTGTTTACCAGATGACATCATCATTAGGGGTCTATTCTTTACATCTGAGAGGTGTCAGGTCAAGGTTAAACCAGGTCCCCAGGCCACAGGGCCTCCAACACACCCAAGAAGACAGGGCATTGCTCCAGTGGATTGTCCCTAAAGGAGGCCAAGCCCAAGGCCACTTTTGCATCCAAGCACACAGGGAACCTTTCATGAATCTTAAGTCATCTCACTTGGCACCTAAATGCTAAGGTCTTAAGAAAAAGTGTTCAGTACAGGAAGGCTGGGTCAGCTGCTTGCCCTACCAGCCTGGCAGAACACCCAGAGTCCCGAGGGAGGGAGAGAATGCTAGCAAGCAAGAGGCCTTGCTCTTAATGGGCCACTGAGGCAGAGTCCAAGGGTGGAATTCATCCCGTGCGTTCTAAGGCTGGCAGGAGTAGGGGACGACTGAATAGCTAGCTGTGGAGCCCAGAAGAGCTCTCCCAGTGGCCCATGCTGTGTGTGTTTCTCATCTCTGCCTCAGAGCTTTGTCCCCAGTAAGAACTTGATGCCAGCAGGTCTCACGTTCCTCTGTGGATTTGTTTTCCTTCAAGGTAACCCTGCGTCATGGGGGTGGCAGGCTGGGGTGGAAGGTATTTTTCCTCACAGGGAACCTCAGTGTGCTGTAGTGGGGACATTAGATGACTCCTCACTGTGACTCTGGGTTCCCACCCAGTGCCTCCCTTTGTCACAAAGCCTTTGTATAAACCTCACTCACCAAGCTAGGGCTGACATCACTGCTCCAGCAGCCTGTGTCCCTCGCCCCTCTGCCTCATCTCTACCTCTCTTCTGCCTTCCTTCATTTTGTCTGTCCTCTCAGCCCCGGGTCCCCCTTCCATTCCCCGTTGAGAACCCCGATGCCCTCCCTCATGAAGAACTATACTTCTCTACCTCCTCTCAGACCATAGCATGCCACAACCTCCACACCTCTTTCCCCACTGGTCATCAATAAAGGTTGGTACCATGCCTGGATAGACAGAAGATCCCCATACATCAGCCCTCAGGCCCTTTGGTAACCAAGGCATCCCCACATGATGGTCTCCTAGGGAAACCCAGATGTTATTTACATGGAAACCCAGTGAACCAAAAACCTTCATCTCCAAGACCAGCAGCTTCCTGCCTCTGTTTGCTTGAACCAGCCAAGGTCTTGGAAGGCATCTGGTTTGCAGACCATGGCCTGTGCCTGGCCATGACCCCTGGTGTGGCCCATACTTCGGAATCTAAGTCTGAAGATGCTAGACGCTCACTCTTGACTACTGGTGTCCCTCCATCCACTCTTCCCTCCCTTCTCATCCATGTAACAGCAGAGGCTAACCATCGCTTTCAGCCCTAGTAGCCCAGGGCTGCCTGAACCTCTGAAACCACTACAGCCATGCCCTCAGGGACCTCCTCCAAGGACCAGATGTCTCCCACGCAGTCGTCTCCCAAGCCCCGTGACCAGCCTCCTACACTAGTTAGTCCCACACGCTCTCTTCTCTTCCCTCAGTGGGCAGACCTGAGGTAAGGTCCCGAGCCTACGTCCCACACGCTCTCTTCTATTCCCTCAGTGGGCAGACCTGAGGTAAGGTCCTGAGCCTACATAGGCTTCCCCTTCTTTCCCTTCCTCCTCTTCCATTACAGCCCTAGGCAGAGTTGAGTCCTCAAAGAGGTGCCTGTAGTGTCGAGAGCCATGGGAATGGCTTTTCCCCTCCATGCCTTCCCTATTTAGGAATCCCCCTGGGGTTTCTCTGTGTGTCCCCTGATGGAGAAGATAGCAAAAGCCAGCTCCTCCAAGAAATATTTATGCTACAGTCCCGACAAGTCCCAACGGGCTGAGCCCTCCACTGCTCCTCCTGCTTTGACTTATCAGATCCTGTCCACAGTCCAAGGCAGGAACACCCTGGGAGGCTGGGATGGCAGGAACTCTGACTCTCCTGAAGTTCAGCCCCCTCCCTTCGCCCTCCTCCCTACCACCCACTAATCGCTAATTAACACAGCCGTAGCAGCTCTTGCACAGTTATGGAACAGGAAAGTGTCCCTTTCTTCTTCCAGTCCCCACCTCCTTCTGCCACTACCTGCAAATGCAAGACATGTCCCTTCTTTACCTTTCAGCTCCTTCTAACCTGGGGCAACCCCACCCCCACCCCATCACACTAACCATTCATTCATTTGTTCCCAAATAGGACAGGGCTCCCCTCTGAGTCAAGGGCTTCGATTTCCTCCTGAGCCCACCCATTCCCCTAACGCCAACTTATGACCAGGCAGCTGAGGAGCGAGTGACCAAGAGCATCCAGGTAACCCCGACTCAGCAACCTCCTTCCCTTACCAACCATGTAGTAGCCCCAAGAAAACAAAACCTTATCCAAGTATGGAGTCTGGTTTTTCTAGTGGTGTTGGAGCGGATCCTCCGAGACCTCAGCGCTGCAATCCCTCCACATCATTAGCCAACTTCAGAGCCCGATCCTGTAACCTCAAGCCAGGGCAGGTCAAATGGTCCACTGGGTTAGGACATCGTTCATCCTGTTCTGCTCCAGCCCTCTGTTCTCTAGGCAACCTAGCCTATGCCCATGCCCACCAGAGAATGACTTACCAGCCCAGGCTAAACCACAGAGCACAGCTACTATAAAAGGAACACGGGCCTTCATGATGCCACCTGCAGCAGAGCGGCTGTTGGAGTTCCCACCACAATCAAGATGAACCTCACAGTGCCCAGATGAGCCGTATCCCTCAGGCCGATCCTTTTAAAGACACCAGGACTTGTGGATCTGGTGTGGCTGGATCCTTCCAGGAAGGAAAAGGGGGAGGGATGGATCACAGATGGATAGGAGGTAGAGAGGAGGGGGAGGGGGAGGGGCCCCACAGCTGTTTGAAGCCTAAGAGAAGGTGACTAAGCAGGCAGGTCATGCCAGATGTTTAAAACAGGTAATGCTTGCTATTTGTAGCTGGAAAATAGGCCACACTAGCAGACGCAGCAAGATGAACCTAGTTTGGCAGGTTCTCTATGCAAGTGAGGAGCGTTGATGTGTTCACCTTTGGATGATCTATTCTAAACACCCACCTACCCCCAGTCACAGACCTGGCCTGCTGGAGACTATAGTTCTAGACTCATTCAAACTGCAGTGGTCTCGTAGCTGATGCGTTTCTCATTCAGTATAGAAAACCCTTCCGTGCTTGTGGCAGTGGTCACGTAGCTGATGCGTTTCTCATTCAGTGTAGAAAACCCTTCCGTGCCTGTGGGACTTTCCCTTGAGTGCCATCATTCTTGAAGAGGTTGGGGTCCATCCTCTCTGGACTGCTCGTCTCCCCTCACAGATCTCATTCTTAACCCCTAGGACTTTACAGCCTAAGATGGACCAGCACAGAGAAAATTAGTTAAGGCATCTGGGGGGAAAGACATCAGGACACTAAGTCAGCACTCATCAGCTCATTCATGCAGAGGTGACTTGTGGAGAAACTTGGATTCCTTTCTGGCTAGGTTTTACAGCAACTTGGCACAAGCTAGGGTCATCTGGGAAAAAGATGCCCCTATAGGCAAACCTGTGTGGCATCTCTGTGGTGGATGACTGACATGGGAGGTCCAGCCCACTGTGGGTGGTGCCAACCTTGGCTATGCGGCCTCGGGTTGTCTAAGAAGGCTGAGGAGCAAGCCAGTGTATGTCCTTCATGGCTTCTACTTATGTTCCTGCCTTTACGTTCCTATCTCAGGTTCCTGCCCTCCATGATGAGTTGGGACAGGAGGATTGTAAGACAAATTAAACCTTTTCCTCTTCAAGTTCTTTCGGGTCATTTTACCACAGCAATAGAAACCCTAACTAAGATGGATGCTCACGTCATCATATACAAGCACCTGGAAAAGGTAGAAGTACTCCCAGCAGGCTTCTCTACCTGCTGTCATCTAGGAACCCCACCCCTCCTCGGTTTTTCTGCAGCTAGATGCTCACATAGGCTTTTATCTTGACAAGCTTTTCCAGGGAGCCACCATGGAAACTCCAGAAGACTGGGACCAGCGTGGGGAAGGATCCAGGGAGGTGTGTGGTGGAGGTGAGGGGAAAGAATGCCAAGGGGAAGAGGCCGAGGCTTCTAGGGCTGGGGGCAGGCAGCCATCAGAAATGTCGGAAGTGGGTATCCTGTTTGGTGATAGCTATCCAGCTGCCGTTTTATACTAAGTGCTATGTTGTAACTGGGTTTAGGCCTTAACAATTCTCTCTGTGAGTTATATATCTATTGTCGTTATTGATCTGTTTGCCTACCTACAACCTATTTCATCTGTCTATCTGTCTATCTGCCTGTCTCCATCTGTGTGTGTCTGTCTGCCTGTCTCCATCTGTGTGTGTCTGTCTGTCTCCATCTCTCTTCCTGTGTGTGTGTGTGTGTGTGTGTGTGTGTGTGTGTGCCTGTCTCCATCTCTCTGTCTCTGTGTGTGTGTGCCTCTCTCTGTCTGCCTGTCTCTCTGTGTGTGTCTCTCTCTCTATCTGCCTGTCTCTCTGTGTGTGTCTCTCTCTCTGTCTGCCTGTCTCTCTATTCGTGTGTATGTTTGTGTGTCTATGTTTATACATATGAGTACGGGGACACGCATGCTAACATACACATGTGGAGGTCAGAGGACAACCTCCGGTGTCGGTTCTTGTTTAAGGCACAATCTCCTGCCTGCACTGTCTCCCATATTCCCAAAGGAGTTCTGGGATTTGCAGACTCAGGCACTGCTGCGTCTGGCCTTTATTTGTATTTTGGGATCCTAACTCGGGTTCTTGTGTTTTCTTAGCAAGCTGTCTCCCCAGTCCCTGGGCTCTGGCCTTTCAGAAACCATTGACTTCTGCAGATAAAAAGTACACATGAACCCAGAGAGAGGAGAGGAGAGGAGAGGAGAGGAGAGGAGAGGAGAGGAGAGGGAGAGGGAGAGGGAGACAGAGACAGACAGACACACACACATACACACACACACACACTGGCCCCAGGAATATAAAATGCCCCCAGGAATATAAAATGCCCCCAGGCCAGCCTACTCTACCATGCTGGTCCTGGGAAACCAGACCAAATAATGTCAACACAGAGCAGAGTCTGGAAGAACTTTCAACTCTCCCAGCTCTGGGAGGTCTGGATTACATTTCCAGGGTGGGGGTGGGGAGGGGCAGATTCAGCTTCCAAAGAGACCCTAGTCCATAAAGATGCTGTCCTAGGCTATGGCCTAGCCTTAGGAAGAAGGCCCACACGGCCATTCCCATCTGATCTCACTAAGGCTCACAGCTGGCCACATGTGGGTTCCTTTCCTACAGCAGTCTGAATGCTACCCAGCACAGCAGGCTTTCCAAGCCTTTTCCTTTGAAGTTTGCAGGCAGTCTAACTTTCAGCATCACGGTCAGTTACTGCTTGGGCCCACCTTCTCCGAGTCCTGGGCTGTGTGTATGGTTCAGCCAGCCACACCCATGTTCTGTGGAACCCCCTCTGCTCACTGGCTGTCTGTCCTGACAGAGACTCTGCTCTGGATGTCAGATATTGTCTCATCACCTCTGACACATCGCTGGCACCAGTTAACCCCTGCACTGCCACTCAACCTTGTACCCACCCTGCCATTTCTGTGGCTCTCTCTGAAATCCCTTCAGACGGAGAACTCCAAGTTCCCTCAGCTGCTTGGTCCGGCCACCTCACCCATGTTAGAGAACGGTCACCATGTGTCCAGGAATGGTCATATGAATGCACGAGGGGACTGAGCAGCCTCATACCTTCTGCCTCCAGCTCCCAAGCTTGGGGATCACAGAGTGAGAGCCTCCTGGTATTTATATACACGTATTTGTGGCCAGTGGAAATTGCAGGTAGACCCTAAACTCTCAAGCTCCCTGTGATGGCTGGGTTGTGGTTTCTCCCTCAAGGGCTCACATTTTGGAAGTTTGTTCATAGGTGTGTTGATATAGAGGTGGTGGGTCCTTAAGAGGTAGAGTAGAGCCTAGGGGTTAGAGAGATGGCTCAGCCGTTAAGAACACGGCTCTTCCAGAGGTCCTGAGTTCAATTTCCAGCAACCACATGACAGCTGACAACCATCTGTAACAAGATCCGATGTCATCTTCTGGTGTGTTTGAAGACAGTGACAGTATGTATTCATACACATAAAATAAATAGATACATCTTTAAAAGAGAGAGAAAGAGAGAGAGAGAGACCCCAGTGGGAGGTGACTGGAACACTGTCTGAAGAAGGGACTAAGGGAGTTCTCGGAGGATCCCCAAGGTTAGTTCTCCTTGGGGAGCTGTGATCCAAGCCAGCCTGGCCCCTCCACCTTGTCTATAGTTCAGATGTGTACTTCCTACAAACACTTCCTTATGATGCCATATACCACTGGGTCCACACCAAAGCCTGAAACAATGGAAGCTCACATCGTCTCCGGCTTTTGGCCTCCAACCTCTTCCTAAGCCAGACATTGCATGCCTAAAATCTCAGCTCTCTGGAGGTTGAGGCAAGAAAATATAAGTATCACGATGAATGTCTGTTAAATACTTCATAGTGAAACCTGATCTCAAAACAACCGGACAAAAATTACAACTTTTTCCTTTATAAACGTATCCAGGGGCTGGAGAGATGGCTCAGAGGGTAAGAGCACTGACTGCTCTTCCAGAGGTCCTGAGTTCAATTTCCACAACCACATGGTGGCTCACAACCATCTGCAGTGCATACAGTTCCCTCTTCTGGCATGTGTAAAGGCAGTCACACTGTACTCATATACATAAAACAAATAAATATATCTTTTTAAAAAAGTATCCAGTGTCTGGTATTTTGCTACAGCAACATCAAACTATCTAACACACCACTAGTATATTAATTAGTTTTGGTGCTACAACTTCAAGGGGCAGCCAACATGGCAGGGTGAGAGGATAGATAGACAGAACCCAGGGTTCTAGCAGCTTCTGTATTGGTAACATAGTTTCCTGCTCTTTTTGTAGATCCTGGAGTAAAGACGTGCATACTTGAAATACATGTGGAATGGCAGGCAACTGTGCCAATGTTTGTTTTATACACCTCAACAGTGCTGATGAAATAAAATTGCTGTCACAGGGCCTCCACCCGCTTTGGAAAGAGTGTAGGCTCAGCACGCACACAAAGACACGGATGGGACTGGCAGACAGAGATAAGGAGCCTCAAGGAGACAGCACGGCTGTGAGCAAAGGTGAGAGAGAGAGAGAGAGAGAGAGAGAGAGAGACCAGCCCTAGGCTGAGCAGGAGCCAGGTGTGGCAGGAGGCACCTTACCAGCTTCTTGCCCTGGGTATGTTGGCACAGTCAAACTGTTCTAGCTTCGTAAAGACGGTGACGAGACACAAGACTGCCGGGAGCAGTTCCTGGTCCACGTATGCAAACCTACTCTGCCAAAATTACCGTGGTTGTTACACTAGGGAATCAGGCTCTGAGGAGTTTCTCCCTTTCCCAGGCACCCCTTCTTCACTCAAGGACCTGCAGATTGTAAGAATGGAATGTCACTGTGCCACCCCCACGTGTTGGCACAGCAGATGCAAGGTGAGTTAGCCAGAATCCGAGAGCTGGGACACAGTGGGATGTGTGCCTGTTCGAAGCTCTGGTTTGGGCCACCAAGACACAAGACTAACACTGATCCTGAAACCAGGCCGTGTCTGCAGTCTCAGCTCTGCCGCTCACCACCGCGTACAATTCCCGGGCAAGTTTCCTGACCCCTCAGTCCTCAGTTTCCTCAGCAGATGCAAAATGGAGTGTGCAAGAGACCCTAACAAGCGTCCGTGAGAACTGAACGGCTTAAGACCCTAACCTGTAGAACGGTGCCTGGCATGTGACAGAACTAGGTAAGTATTTTTTAAAAAACAGAAGTAGGGACTGGCGATGTAACTCTCCGTAGGTGCATGAGTCCCCGGAGCCCACCCTCAGCAGCACATAAACTGGACACAGGGGTTAGTGACCGTAAGCTCAGCGTTTGAGGCAGAAGCAGGAGGATCAGAAGTTCCAGGTTTAGTGGGAGTGAGAACAAGAAGAGCCGATAATGGGAGAGTACGATAGAAATACATTTTATATACATGAATGAAATGCCATAATGAATCCAATTGTTATGTATAACTAATGTACATTAAGGAAAATTAATTTAAAAAAAAAAAAAAGAGCGCTCAGTGATCTTGCAGAGGCCCCGGGCTTGGCTTCTGGCACCCACTGGCAACTCACAGCTACCTGTAACTCACTCCAGTTCCAGGATCAGATGCTCTCTTCTGACCTCCATGAGCTCCTCTGTGCACATAAACTCACACGAGTGTGCACATATACCAATAATAAGCACACCAACGCACACGTAAATCTGTCTTTAAAAAACGTTTGAAATGACCCTTAGCTACATATCAAGCTCAAGGCCAGCCTAGAGTATATGAGACTATCTCTCAATTGGGAAGAGGCTTAATTTAAATAGGCTGACTAGGGAAAGCCTCTCTCTCTCTCTCTCTCTCTCTCTCTCTCTCTCTCTTTCGTGTGTGTGTGTGTGTGTGTGTGTGTGTGTGTGTGTGTGTGTAGTGGGGGGGAGAAAGAGAGAGGGACTGGTTTAAAATAGAGACACAAAGCATGCTTTAAAAATAAATGTAAATTTAAATGTAAAATTTTGGTTTCCGTCCAGAGGTCCTCCAGCGAGTCACACTGTCTACCTCACTGCTGGAGCCTGGCTTCTGAGGTGCAGCCTGCAGCCTTGGTCTGCTCCGCTCACTCTGTGGGAGGTCAGCGTTCCTAACTCTGTTGTGGCTCACCAGCTGCAGTCAGTCACCTGCAGCTGCTTGGTGTGAAGACCCAAGAGAAGAGGCAGGCACTCAGGGAGCCTTCCCGGAACCCAGGGGCTCTCATTGCAGGACGCTAGGCGGGCACATCTTAGGACTTCCTGGCAGAACTGAATGAGACCTAGCTCTGCTTTGCCCTCTGAGAAATCCTGGGATTCCCCAGAGCTGCCGAAACACTCCATTTCCCCAGGCAACACACCCTGGGTCTTGCCCAAGCACCCTCCACTGCTATTGCCTTGGATGGATTGTTTGTCCCCTTTAAGGGAACGCTAGAAATGTTCGTAGTGTTCCTAGGTTATCCATCTACATCCCACTTTCTCTAGGCAACCCAGTCACCCACCCAGTCACCCACTGGGGCAGATATTACCTAAGGAGTAGCAAAGGTGACAAGTTCTTTGCAGGGGACAAGGACGCTTTGCTTATCAACTGGGTCACTTTTAAGCTAGCAGATCAGATGTGAGGCTGAGCTCTGGCCTCAGAATAATAAGGTACAGGACCCTGTGTGGGGATAAAATCTGCCACTCGGTACCCTTGCATGCTCGATCAGGAGCCATGCTACCTTTTGTATACTGTCTTTCACTTTCCCAAAGTGCCTCAGACTGTGTGGTCACTGTCCTGAGACACCCCCCCCCCCCAATTTCTAGCACCTGATCTGAGGGACACAGTGGCCAGCCTCTGTCCACATAGCCACCAGAACTCACAGCCCCCAGCACATGGAATTCAAGCTTTCTCCCTGCTTCCAAAGGTGCTGGTGGTGGGGTCCAAATCTCCTCCCTGTGTTCCATCCACCCCTCCTACCCTATCTATGTTCTGGGATGTCCCCTCCAGCCTGGGAGAGAAAAGGGGACATCCCAGAGCAGCTAAGTCAGTATGGCTTCACAGCATACTCTGTTTATCACCAGTATAAGGGACACAACTCCCCACCTGGGCTGTAAGCCCTTCGTCCTGAGGTGCCCAGTTAGGCTATGGAAGTACTATTGCAGCCCCCCAATCTGAAAGAGGGATCCCCTAATCAATGGAGATAAGTAGACAGGCCTACGTGAACAGGCCCGGGGCTCTAGCAGACACATAAGACAACCAATTTTTGTGTCTATGGACACATGGAAGGGATGAATTATGAAGTGCAAAATCAGAGTCGGCTCCAGCCACAGGCAACCATGCCGGCCTGAAACTCGGGCAGTTCACACCTGTGGTGTAGCAGAAGAGACGAGGCTCTACAAGCTGAGGCCGGAGGAGTCCTGTGAGCATGCGTTTCAGTGTGAGAGCAGTTCTGGGCCTCTGGTCGTCTGGCAAGAGCCGAGACTGGCAGCCAGAGGCTTTTACTACTCTCTGAACCCCTCAGACCATCCTCTTCTGATGGGCTTGGGGGAATAGATCCAGGAAGGTCAGGGCAGCTGACCTCACTCACAGAACCCTTCATGTTTGGAAATCAAATGCTATGCTAGAAGAAAGGACTCCATGCCTGGACTATTGCTGCAGGAGAAGAAAGTGACATCCAATGAGGTGGCACTGGGCCTGCCAGGGACATGGCTGACACTTACGCATTCACTTCACCCAACCACCCTGTCATTAAGCCGTTAGGTGACCTTAGGCAAATCTCTCGGTAGCTCGGTTCCTCTGACAAGGTAAAAATAGCCTGAGCTCCTATTCTGTCATCAGATAAAAAATATGGCCGTAGAGGAGAAAGCCTGCTGAAGAGAGAACAGAGGCACCATTCAAATCTCAAGATGATTATTATCCTGACAAATCTCATGAATAGCAGCCTCGTCAGAATGTCTAATTTTTGCCACCTGGGAAGCAGAGTGGTCTCTGTTTCAGGGCTGTTGGGGACAGAGAGCTAAGAAGCCTGTGAAAGCAGCCTGCTCCCTCCCAGCTGAGCTGGGTCACACTTTTGTGCTGATCTTCCTATGGTGGGCAGAATGGCTTAGAGGACAGGGGAGGGCTGGCTCCAACCTATCTACCCCCTCACCAGGCACTGTGTGCTGCTAGAGGCAAACCTCCCCCGTGAAGTCCTAGCCCGGCTCAGCCTATGGCTGTAACCCTTACAGGGACCGTAAGAGAATGAAACTTCCTTCTGGTCTGCTTCTCCTCACTAGTCATACATGCAGACACACAGACACAAACACACACACACACACACACACAGATACATATATACAGACACACATACACAAAGACATACACAAAAACACACACAGACTTCTACACACAGATGCACAGACATACACACAGAGACATACACAGACACACAAAAAAAATACCACATACACAGATACAGACACACAGAGATATACAGACACATACACATGGACACACACAGACACATGCATACACACATAGACACACACACATAGACACATGCATACACACATAGACACACACACATACACAGGTGCACACAAGCATGCTCACACATACACACACAAATGCAGAGACACATGCACAGCCACACACATACACTTGCGCCTGAATACGTGGCTGCTCAGCTCTGGTCCGCACACACTCACACGCCTCTGCTCTACCTCTACCTCTTTAGGTGGCACCTAGCTCTCCCTTGTCTCAGCAGACCTGTGATCTTGGCCTCCACCACCACCCACACATACACCCCCTGGGCTTTTAGGGAGCAGGAGCAGGCTTCCCACCCTCTGCCTGAACACCAGCAGCCTGCTGCTCCAAGGACTCTGTACTCTTAGCCTCCTGTCTTTCGGAGGTGACCTGGCTCGGACACCCAATCCCCAAGTCTATGCTCCCTGCCTGTCCAGAGAATTGTTCTTCTGTCTTTCCCATCAGGCTCAAAGAAGTCCAGCCTGGGGTACAGCGGCTTGGGAGCTGCAGCTTGTGTAAGCTGAAAGACCCACAAGGAGCCCAGAATTCTGATCAGAAGGTAGGTGTGTCCTGTGAGGGGAGGGCAACATCTGTCTCATGGCTGGGCTGGTTTCACCCCAGAGTCCGTGATGGGAGCAGAGCTGAGACTGACAGGACAGGCATGGTCTCCACTGCCACACTGACAATGGCTGAGAGGACAAGAACGCTTCAGGGACTCCTGACTCACGGACGCTTAGGCCTGATTTCACCATTGCTCAGCTCTGGTCTCTTCCATCAGATCCTCCCTCCCTGCCCACAGGCGAGGGAACTGGTTTGGTCATCCCTGGCAGTCAGTCCATCCTGAGAGCTGTGTCAGACTCTACTCCGGGAGATGCAGCTTGTCCTCCGGGCCAGACACAGGACTGTGACAGTCACTCTGGGGGAGGCAACACCTGCTGTCTTGTTTGTCACTTAACAACCAGATATCATACCCATCTTACAGATGGACAAATGAAGGCCAAGAAAGAACATCGGTACACTTGGGCTCATTAGACCTGAGGTGTAACGTCCTTGCTAACAGCTTGGCTCTCTCCTGGGAGCAGCTGACATGACCTCAGAGTGAAGTGTCTGGCAGTGTGGAGGCCAGGGGGAGGAGTATGTCAAGTCTGAGCCTGGCCATTGCACCCATAGGAAAAGTACAGGGCTACCCCCGCTGCCTTCCGCCCCGCTGCTGTAAGCAGACCTCCTCATACCCCTGTGAAATCCTGCTGTCCTGGAGTTTACTCAGGGTCATACTAGAGGCTGGGAGGTTTCAGATCAGATGTGTCTAGAGCTACCAGGCTCCCAACACGGAGATGGTAGCAGTCTTCTGTGGAGGTTCTAGGCCTGAATCTGTGTCCAGGCAGGGACTCCAGAGGCCGGGAAAAGAGGGCCTTAACCTCCACAGCCGTTGTGGGGTGGAGGAGGGACAGGACACTCATCACCAAGGTGAAGAAGAAATCGGTTAGGCCTCCCAGTCCTCTGCCTAGCCTCTTCTCTCACCCCCTTGAGGTCCCTGCTCAGCATATGACACCCAACAGGATCAGGAGCAGATAGAGAATAAAACTGGGGAGGGGAAGATAGAGGATGTTAGCTGCAGCTGGACTCTCTCTCTCTCTCTCCCTCTCTCTCTCTCTCTCGCTCTCTCTCTCTGTATTCTTTTTTTTTCCCAGAGAGCTGAGGGTCCCCCAAGTGCCTGGGACAACACTGGAGCCCATCTGGGTGACTGCCAGCCTCCCTGGAGCCCAGCCCGAGATGGTGGGTCTGCTTTTCTGTACCCAGGGAGCAACCTCCTCCACCCGCTTTCCCTGCCACACACCCAGGCTGTAGAACACACACATATCTTTGTTAATTTATGGGAACAATACAACTCCTCCGGGACCACCGCTCTAGGCAACGGCCCTGCCTACACCCAGCTGTTTATCTCAGATGTGTGGAGAGAAAAGCAGAACTCCCCACCCTCTCCCAGGCAAGGCCCCACCCAGGGCTCACACACACACACACACACACACACACACACACACACACACACACACACACACACACCTCGCAGATGTGAGCTTGCTCGCTGGCTGGCCCCACGTGAAAACAAGCACGGGGCCTGGCGACCACTGGATGGTACAGCTGCACGTACAGACGTAGATGAACAGATGTGCAGACATGCAGAAGGCCTGGTGGGAGGGCTCTCTACTGATCCAGAGTCCTGCACCTCCCAGCTCTCCTACCCACTGCACGGCCTCAATGTGCCCCTTTCCTTGGCCGTGAACAAAGATCTCCATAGCTGATAGTCATCACAGGGACAGCTGCCCCGACACTGCCCACTCCAGGGCCTTAAGTTCGCTCTGTGGAGAGCCCTGCCCAGCTGTGGCTGGCCTCTGGACCTCTTGGTTGCACAGGCTCTGACTTCCTCGGAGAGAGTCCCAGCTCCAGCCTGTCCTTCCTCAAGGTTCCAGCTCCCGGGAGAGGCGGGACAGTTCCCGCTGGTTGTCAATGACCTTCAGCTGCTGGACATAAGCCCAGGTGCTGGCTGGACTCCGGGTGCTCAGGGACTGCTCAGAACCTGGAGGAAGGGAGAGCCATCAGAGAGAGGCTCCATGGTCACTTCACCACACCTACCTCTCTCTCTCTCTGGGAGCAGCCTCAGCTCTCTCTCCCCTCCCCCACCTCACATCCTCTCAACCCCAGTCCCCAGACTACTGTCTCTCCCACCACAGAGTCAGGAGGGCAGTGGATGCAAAGTCTGAAGAAAGAAGGCCCCTCCCCCCACCAAGATCTCAGCATAGTACCCCTTCTCTGGGTCAAAAGGAACTAAAACAGACTGGATATGGTGGTGCACATTTATAATCCCGGAGCTTCAGAAGCTGAGGCAGGAAGATGGAGAGTTCCAGGCCCTGTTTCAAGAAACAAGAAATGGCCAGGCATGGTGGTGCACCCAGCACCCAGGAGGGGGAGGCATAGTGATCTTTAGGAGTTTGAAGCTAGCCTGGGCTAATGAGTTCCAGGCCAACAAAGCCAAAAAAGCAAGCAAGCAAAAGCTGGAGGGATAGCTCAGGGTATGAACTGCTTGTCTTAACAATGTGTCCTGTTGGGCGCCCCTAATCCCCATGCTGAAACAGTCAGATCGCTGGGACCAGTCCAACAGCCTAGGACACTCGGTAAGCTCTAGGCCAGTGAGAGCTTGTCTCACAAAGAAGAGAGAGCGGCTGACTGAGGATGAACACCCAAGACTGTTCTCTGCCCACCTCACAGGTGTGTACTCATATACACATGGCTGGCATCCATCCTCACGCATAGGCACAGGTGTATACACACATCAATAAAAATAAAACTTGAAAAAAAGTTCCTTGTGATATGCGTGACGCATGCAGGTGTGAGATAAGGCTATTTTTAAAAATGAAAGCACAGGAAATAGCTCAGGCTTGGAATCTCAGCGTGGGCCACGAGGCAAGACCGTCTCAAATAAAAATCAACCAGCCAATAAACAAAATATAAAATAAAAAATAGGAGTAACTGGAAATTCATCACAGTGGCTGCTGTGGGGAGAGAGCCAGTGGACAGTGGAGAACCAAGTCACCATCTGTGTTCTCTGCCTTGGACTGAGCCACGGGTTCAGAGTATTTATTATCAGCATGGATGTATGGAGCACAGGACAGGTACCACAGGCTATGACTACTTAACTGCATGAGCTCCCATCACATAAGTGGGTAAGATGGAGTTAGCACAAGAGCTTCACTCCAGTACTTCCCTTTTAGCTTGGGCCGGGGGTCGGGGAGTGGGTATCTGTCCCATTTAGGTGCCAATGAACTGTACGAAAGCGTCCATACGTAAGCGTACGTACGTACGTACGTACGTAAGCGTCTGGCTCTGTCTGGCTAAGCCAGCTGTCAGTACCCTGTCCTGTCACTTACACGTGGAGATCCTTGATCCTTGGCTGTCCTCGTGGATATGGGAAACTCGGCTTCTAAGTGGTGATAGAGGTGCTGGGCAGAGAGAGAGAGAGAGAGGGAGCATCAGGGAAATGGCCGCGCGGAGCCTCTCTGGGGGTGCTGAGGGGCTGCCGCCAGGAGAGCATCTCTTACCCGTGCTGTGGCTTCGGCAGTGGTGAAGCATCCGCACCGCTCTGGCCATCATCCGCTGCGGACAACACAAAGTCATGAGACCTGGCCTGTCAGCCTGGGGTGTCACCTGCATACGGGGATCTGGGAGTCAAACCCCCTTTGAACCATGCTGATAGGGACTAGGGATCTATAAAAGACAGGGTTATGGCTGCTTCAACCCGGCACATCCACGTGCTCAGTAGGAACTGGGCAGCAGCTGGAAGACAGGGATGGGGAAGGCTAAGAGATAGGAGTGGAAAGGACTCTTACTGAACAGTATGGTGTGTGTGTTTTAAGATCTATTTATGTATATGAATACACTGTCACTGTCTTCAGACACACCAGAAGAAGACACTAGACCCCATTACAGATGGTTGTGAGCCACCAAGTAGTTGCTGGGAATTGAACTCAGGACCTCTGGAAGAGCAGTCAGTGCTGTTAATCACTGAGCCATCTCTCCAGCCTGGAACTGTGTGATGTTTGAGGCTATCATCTAGTAGCCCTAAAGGCAGACCCTCCCACATGCAGTAGAATGAGGCAGGAACTACTTTTTAAAAAACAAGTTCTCTCTATAGCCCAGGCTGTTCTTAAACATAGAATCCTCCAGTCTTAGCCTCATGCCTACTGGGGTTAACTTGCATGCATGCCTGGGCTCAGGTTCTATCAGTGGACACCCATCCCTACCCCTTCCCGGGCAGCTGTCACACTGCCAGACTGGAGGTGGGAGCCCACTTTCCTGAACTCACCATCTTCTCAAAGTTGATAAGGTTCTCTACCAGTGTGTGGTTCCCCTCGTGGATGAAGGTCACGTCTGCAAAGGGATGATATTCTTTGCTCCTACATCCTAAGAAAACTGAGGGGCCAACCATAGGAAGCCTCGGGCCTGTCCCAGCCACACTGCCCTCAGCCTGCAGCAGCCTCGGGAGCTATGGCAACTCGCTGGTATCTCCTGGGGCATCTACCACAGCCTCCGGTGCAGCCCTGCTGTGTTCCTGCCCTAACTTCTTTCAGCTTGCCAACCTCTGATTGAGCTGAGCGCTCCCTGGGTGTCAGCCCTTCAGCTGTCATTGCCACAGAAGGTTAAGGGGCCTACCTTTGAGCAGCAGGGGCATGAAGGGGATGACAGGAGGGGAGAGCTTAGTGAGAGCCAATCGGTACACTCGGTGGTTCCAGGAAGGGTCCTGTGAGGAGAGAAGGCTGCCCTGAGGAAGGCTTTTTCATCCTGCATATGATGGCCCTCCACAGAACCAGGCCACAATGGAGAGGCTCCAAGCCAGCCTTCCCTCATACAGGAGGCTCACTGAGGCAGGGTCTGTGGTAGACCAAACAGCGACGAGGCCTGGCTTTCTAAGTTCCCAGTGACCCCAGGAAATCTTCATGGTGATTAATCCCAGAGGCCCCAGGTTTCTGGGAAAACCTCTCAGCCTATCTTTCTGGTGGGTGTGTGCCCCTGAAACCCTTGGATTCCAGTTTTCTTGAGAGTACCCAAAGCTGAAAACACCTTGACTTTCTTCTCTCTGGAATGCTACAAAACCTTCAAAAGTCCCAGGAAGCTCTACTTCTGTCTCATTTCTTTCTTTTGTCTTACAAGTCTGGTCCACAAGCCCTTTAAGGGTCCGAGAGGGTCCAGTGACAGACACCCTCTTACCTGATCCACAATGGGTCACAATGACACACAGTAGGTCTTCTGCTCACTACCTCAAGAAATACCTCTTTGCTGTCAAGTTCAGCCCAAACCCTTGGGCAGAACAGCTCGGAGCCTGGCATCCTCTGACTCCTCCTGAATCTCAGACCCAGGACATCCCTGGGCCTGCTGTGGTCTCATATCCAGGGCAAATGTCCTCTCCATGAATAGCAGAGGGTAGAGTATATACCACAAGCCCATATCACTATATTGAATACCCTCAGCCAGCACCCACAACCAGAGACCAGAGGGATCCAGACCCTAGGTGGGCACCAAAAGCCATGAAAGGCCCAGAGCCAGGGTCAGAGAAGAAATGGAAATGGGTCCAGCACTCACCAGCAACCTTTCCAGGGCCGAGTACAGCTTCCGTACTTTATGGGGCAGGCGCTGTGAAGGTGAGACAGGTGAGGGGCCACGGCTGGGAAGAGAGAGCCCCCCTAACACTCCCCAGGAGGGCAGAAGCCTGGCCTTGGCAGATCCCTGATACTCACCTCCCAGGTGTGGGCTAGCCGGCTGATGGCCGAGTTGCTGAGGCCAAACATGACCGCAAAGAAAGAGTTGAGATTCTTCTGCTCCTTGAGGCTGTGAGCACAAGACCCAGACACACTCAGAGGAAACAGCCAAATTCCCAGTGATGCCTTTGTAGGGTGGGTGGGTTAAGTAACAGACAAAGGCTCTGGGAACCCAAGAACAAAAAGAAGGCAGATTGGGCAACACAGCGGGCAGGGAAAGGAGTTAAGGGTGGCCTCGGGACTGGCAACACACCACACCATCTCTGCACATTCCCCTATCTCCCCATACCCCAACATCTCCACACACTGCAGTCCCAACAGGCACTCACTGGGCTGCCAGCTTGATGAACTTCCGGAGTAGCTGAGCCCGGGAGCCAGGAACAGGGCAGAGACAGAGCTCCGTGGCCACCCAGTACTGCAGCTCGTTGAAGCGGCGCATGAAGCGCTCCAGGTTTGCGGTGGTGACATCCCGCAGGTGCTGGGGGCCCAGTACATAATGGATCAGCTCCACCTGGACGGGCCAAAGACCAGGTCAGCATGCTAGGCCCGGTGTCCTGCCCACACCCTCCTCGTCGGCTCTACCTCCTGCATGCACCTGGTGGATCCTGTTGAATAGGTTCCAGTCATGGTCGGTCAGCTGGCCTGCCAGGTCCTTGGCACTCACTAGGTCTAGCATCTCAGAAGAACCCAGAGTGGGGCCCAGCTGCTCAGGGTGTGGGGTCTGCAGGAGAAGAATGCTCAGACACAGGGAGGACCTGGGATAAAAACTCTGCCTGTGGTGGTGAGAGGGACAGAGGACAGACAGGGTACTGCAAAGAAGAGAGGCTTCTCGGGTCTGTGGACGGTGAAAAATGGGCTCTCCTGAGGGGTCACTGTTCTGACAGTTCCCTCATGCTGGAACCTGGCTTGAAACCCTGGAGTTAGGGTTAGCTAGCCCCTCTTTCCCCTTGGCATCTCCAAATGCTGTGGCCAGCCCTCCCTTTTCTCCCAGTGAAGACTCAGGAGCAGCCGGAGGCAAGCACTTTCCTTGATTCTCTGTGGCCACCCCCCAGAGCCCACCCTGCCTCCTGGTCCCAGAGTTCCTCGGGCTCTGGCAGCCTGCCTGTCCCTACCAGCTCATGCACTTCCTGTGGGTCGACAACAAAGAGCCGCTCGTTGAGCCCCAGGGATGTGGCCACACCGCGGGCATCTGGCTGCAAGCCAACGACATCTGTGAAGACAGCAGAGGCTGTGCTGAGGGGAGGGGGTTGGGACAGAGGCCAGGGAGCAGCTGGAGGCCCTGGCTAGCTGGAAGTGTTCTTCTTCTGGCGATGGCTGGGGAAGAGACTAAACGCACGGGTACTTATGGCCACACCTGGATGCTGCCGGTAGCACTGACTCAGGCAGCACCTGAGACTGGTTGGTCACTTATGGATGAGACATCAACCTTCCTGACCCTCGTTTTCCTCTTCTATAAACCAAAGCCTGTAAGGCTCATCCCAACTACTTCCCAGGCCATTTTTATAAGTATGGCCGCTGCAGGTAAAAGATGCATATGAAAAGCCCTCTGGAAATTAGGAAAGTCCTATCTACCTCCCCCCCCTCCCCGAGACAGTGTTTCTCTGTATAGGCCTGGCTGTCCTGGAACTCACTCTGAGACCAGGCTGGCCTTGAACTCAGAAATCTGCCTGCCTCTGCCTCCTGAGTGCTGGGATTAAAGGCATGCGCTACCACGCCCGGCTCCTATCTACCTCTTTTTTTTTTCTTCTTCTTCTTTTTTTAAATAAGAACTCTTTTATTTATTTATTTTTTAAAATTTTATTTATTTATTATATGTAAGTACACTGTAGCTGTCTCCAGACACTCCAAAAGAGGGTGTCAGATCTCGTTATGGATGGTTGTGAGCCACCATGTGGTTGCTGGGATTTGAACTCAGCACCTTCAGAAGAGCAGTCGGGTCCTCTTACCGGCTGAGCCATCTCACCAGCCCTCCTATCTACCTCTTAATGCTGATTTTCATCAGCTATGGACTGGACAGTGCTTGAGTCTTCTGTCTCCGGGCCCTTGACCTTCCAAAGTATGGTAGGCAAGACTACTCAATGTGTCCAGAGAAAATGTTAGCTTTTCTATTTAATCCACTTTGTCTATTTTCTTCTATTAATCCATTTCTTCTATTTTGTGTATAGCTTTATACTCACATGTTGAGGAAGTGGTTTTATATATAATTTATACACAAGTGTACACTTAGGGATATTTGTACATTTTTAAAAAAGAATTTATTTTATTTATGTGAGTACACTTTAGCCATTTTCAGACACACCAGAAGAGGGCATCAGATCCCCATTACAGATGGTTGTGAGCCACCATGTGGTTGCTGGGAATTGAACTCAGGACATCTGGGAGGGCAGTCAGTGCTCTTAACCGCTGGGCCATCTCTCCAATAGAGCATTGGCTAGTGACTGAGTGGTCTGAAAAATGACTGCCACATAGTAGGATCTCAATAAAGGAGGACACTGAGCAGCAGTAACTCGCCAGGTGGCCACCAGAGGGCAGTGCTTCCTAGAGCCAAGCACACAGGTGCACTCTAGAGTCACTCTGCTGATTCCTGAAGGGTCAGGGCTTTTCTCTTAGCCACCCTTGCCACAGTTCCCTGATGACCCCAGTTCCTGACCCCTGCTGGGCTCTGACTGTCAAGTCCAGGCTACACTACTCAAGGATAACAATGGCTTTTAGCATGCCAAAAATCTCCCAAAGCAGGTCCTGATAATGTAGACAGGAGTCTAGGAAGAGACGTGCTAGACTCAGGGCTGCATGCATTATGGGTATCTGCAGTCTACAGACTGCAGTCACTTGGCAGACAAGGAAATGGAGACGCAGAGAGGCCCAGGGTGCCCCAGTTAGGTCGTAGTTAATGTGAAATTCTCTCCTAGCCCTGGGAGTCTATATTCCCCATCATCCAGCAGATCTGTCATAGTCCCGTAGGAACTAGCACATTGCTGCTGCGTAGATGATCCTTGAAAATGTTTTCAGGGCCGAAAAGGTGGCTCAGCAGTCAGGGACACTGGTTACTCCTCCAGAGGACCTGGGTTCTATTCCTACCACATACTTGGTAGCTCACAACTTTGTGTACCTATTGTTTCAGGGGCTCTAACCCCCTCTTCTGAGTTTCACAGGAATCAAACACATGTAAGGTTGCAGAGGCCATACATTTAAGCAAAACAACCAATAGGTCTAAAATAAAAACAACACTATTTTTAAAGGCTTATTTTTAAAGTGTTTGCAATCCTGGTTAGTTAGTTCATCATTCTGACACAAGCTAGGCTCATCTGGGAAGAAGGAACCTCAAGTGAGAAAATGTCTCTGTCAGGCTGGCCTGTAGCAAGTTCTTGATTAATGATTGAGCTGGAAGGCCCAGCCCACTGTGGGCGGTGCCACGCTGGGAATGTGGTTGGTCCTGGGTTCTACAAGAAAGCAGGCCAAACAAGCCATTGGGAGAAGCCAGTAGAAGCCATGGCCTCTGCTTTGGTTCCTGCGCTACGTTTCTTCCCCAACTTCCCTTTACAGGGGACTGTTTTGTTTGTTTGTTTGTTTGTTTGTTTGTTTGTTTGTTTTTCGAGACAGGGTTTCTCTGTGTAGCCCTAGCTGTCCTGGAACTCACTCTGTAGACCAAGCTGGCCTCGAAATCAGAAATCCATCTGCCTCTGCCTCCCAAGTGCTGGGATTAAAGGCAGGCACCACCACTGCCCCACTGGGGGCTGTTAAGCTGTAAGATGAGATATACATTTGCCTCTCTAAAGTTCCTTTGACCATGCTTTTTTACAAAGCCAGAAAGCAAACCAGGAGGCCTGCTGAATAACTTTAAACTGGAGGACTATCTAGAATCAAATGCTAGCACAGGCTCACAAGGTCCATCAGCCCTGGGAGTAGGCTGAATTCTCTTGAGCGCCAGTTTCCATGGCGGAAAAGAAGGGATAGGATTTCTTCTTGTGGGCTGGAAAGATGGCTCAGTGGTTAAGACCACTGACG
Organism: Mus minutoides; assembly: GCA_902729485.2. Classification (NCBI taxonomy): domain Eukaryota; kingdom Metazoa; phylum Chordata; class Mammalia; order Rodentia; family Muridae; genus Mus; species Mus minutoides. The sequence continues at coordinate 1,033,582 of LR749850.1, forward strand.
TTCTTCCAGAGGTCCTGAGTTCAATTCCCAGCAACCACATGGTGGCTCACAACTATCTATAAATAGGGATCCAATACCCAGTTCTGGTGTGTCTGAAGATAGCTATAGTGTACTCATATAAATAAAATAAATCTTTAAAAATAAAGCTATCCTCTGTCGAGATGGCGCTGGGGAATGAATGAGTGTGTAGGAGTGGTACGTACGTGTCAGAAGGCACTCTGAACACTTTCCCACTCAATTCTCACAAATCCTCTACCAGGCCCTGCCATTTTACCATCTCTGCTTTACAAACGGGGAGCTCATACAGAGAGCTCACACACACACTCCGGCCTGGGAGCCACAGCCAGTGAGCAAACCAACCGGCTGGGTCTCGAGCATTGCTTCTGAAACAGCCAGAAGAGATGTGGTAATCCTGCCGCAAATTCAGAGCATGAAAGTAAAGGTCTGAATTCAAGGGAGTGGGTTTGGATGTGAGGATGCTCTCTCAGGGTAGAGAGTTAATCCAGACACAACTCACCACCGGCAGAATTGACCTTCACTAGCACTCGCCCCTTGGTCCAGTGGTCCTCATGGGCCAAAGCTGTCATCACTTCTCTCACCGAGGCTGTCACCGGCAGGTGCAGGGTCAGCACAGAGTGGTCAGGTCTGCAGATGTCATAGGGGACTGGAGAGGAGGCAGGGGAATGAGCTGGAAGCAGAGGCCTGGTCTCCCCTCCCCATGAGGAGCAGGGCCCTAGCTCAGCAGCAAGAGGACTCCCATAGGCCAGAAATGGGATACAAGGAGAGGCAAAGTGGATTGGTGTCAATGCCCAGTGGGGAGTCCTGGACCTGGGGAAGCAGCATGGGTGGCTGACAACCTGCTTCTGTAGTAAAGACCCTGAGGAGGGCCATGTCTTCCCCTAGCCCAGAGCAACAACAGCCAGGCAAGAAAGACAGAGACAGCGACGCTGATGACCAGCCATGCCTGACCTGCTCAGTTACCCCACCCACCTTTGTCCCCAACTCGGATGGCACCCGCGCTGCTTGGGAGGGGTTCCTCCTGGATAGGGAGCCAAACAGGTGCGTTCCGGGCCTGAAAGGGAAACAGAACAAGGCTCCAGAGTCCAGGGACAACAGACAGGGAAAAGTCATGGAGGGTCTTTGTCACCACCAGCAGCCCGCCCCCAAAAGCATCCATCCTACTACCAGGGGCTCTGCTGGCTTCATGAACCCAAAGTTCAGGGAGAGCAGGGAGCCAGGCTCGAGGAGACACAGGAGACACAGAGGTCAAGTGCAGGCCAGTCATCTGATAGGGGGAGGGGGGGTTAAGCCACCTCCATAAACAGGGCCAGGGCTGTTCCGGGATGAAATTGTCTGAGCCCGGTTGCTTTTCTTCTTTCCTCCCTCCTGCAAGCATTTGCTACAAAGTGGGCAGGCCCAGCTGTTTTTTTTCTTCTTTCCTTCCCTCCACTAGCATTTGCTACAAAGTGGACATTGTTCTGGACCTCTAAATATGCACAGTCAGTCGTCCACAGAGAAAAAATATTTTTAGTCCCCGTTTTGTGGACGTGATAAATGGGGCTCAGAGAAGTTAAGTGACGGGCTAAAGGCCACACAGCTGCTGCTACGCTAGAAAACTTGCTCTCTCTGTGACACCCCACCCCCACCCCCATCCTATAAGAGCTGCCCTGTCCCAGTGGGCTGCAAATGCCAGATAGCCTTCCTGTGAGCTGTCTAAACATGGACTCACTTGACTTCCCCTCTCTCTCCAAATCTGGTACTTTCTCTCTGCCTCTAAGTGGAGCTGCCCCCCTACCCCCTACCCCCTGCCCCCGCTGCTCCTTCCTAGTCAGCTTCCTCAGCCTTCACCATGAGTGCCACCTGAGCACAGGAACCTGTACTGGGCTTACCAGGGCTCCAGCCTTAAAGTTACATCCCCATCCCTCACCCAGTGCTCCAGGCTCTCACACCTGGGTGGGGGAGGGGCTCATCCCTGTCACTGTCCCTTCCAAGTTCATGCTCCTCACTGCTCCCTAGAGCTTACCACTTTCTTCTGGGTTCTTCACTTAAATGGGTCCCCAGTGCCCTCTCTCCTACCTCAAAAGTCCTCCCACCACCGGGTGCAGCCACTCACTTCTAACCCACCTGAGCAGAGCCACACCGAGCTGGGAACAGAATCCATCACTGCCTGTCCCCTTTAACCTCTCAACAGTTCCAAGGCAGGATCCTAGGAGGAGTCACTCATCACTCTGGCCCCTGACCCCCTTTCTGGTCTCCTCACCAGCCTCTAGCGTTGCCTGGAGCCCAGTTTGTCATCGTCAGCTCCTGGGACACGTCTCTAAGACTCATGGTACGCCAGTCAGCAAGTCACCTTTTCTCCGCCTGCTCTCTCAGGCGCCTCTGACTGCATGCATCAGGAGACTATTTCACAGTTTTGCTCCTCTAGTGACTGTGAACCCACAAGCCCGGGGGCGCCCCTCTGGCCACACCATCCAGCATCCAGCAGGGTGTCTGACATTCCTGGGTGACTGGCACTGATTCCTTGACGTTAGCCACATGCAGAAGCAAGCAGAGGCACATGTCCACCCCTACATGATGGAATGTGACAGGTAGGAACATAGAACACAACTCAAGTTCAGGGGTGTGGGGGAGGAGCCTAGTATCTGGAGAAGAGAAAGGAAGAATCATAGAAAGCAGGGAGAGGGGACGCCCTGGCTATGAGAAGTCTGAGGCAATGAGTCAGGCTCTCTTAGCAAACAAAGGAAAGCGGCTACGAGGTGCATTGGCTTTGAAGAAACCAGAAAGGAGCCACTGGGGTACTCAGGGTGGGAGGGGAAGGCCTCTTGGGGACACACATTCTGGCTCTGTTCAGAACAAGCAGGGTCTGAAAAGGTAAAGGGTAAGAGAAGACAGGTCATGCAGAAGGCTAAATACAAAGGCCCTGGGGTGAGGCCAACTGTGACTACAGCAGGAAGGAGCCTCTGGCTGGCAGGGCAGAGCAGGGCCGGCTAGAGCCAAGGTGCTCACTTTTGAATTCACATCCCTATGACCAACCCAACTTCCCTCGTTCGTAGTTCTTTCTCCTACTACTCCTCAACCAAATCTTAGCTCCAGTCACAACTGCCACATCTCCTCTCCAGCCCCACCTGAAGCCCCGGGACAGGCCTTATCAGACCATCTAAGCGCCTACACCACCACCCACTAGAAACTCTTGGCTCTCAGAGATGAACCTAGTCACCCATCTCATCTCCCAGCTACAACTGCAGGCGTGAATCACCTCCCAAAGGAATACAAGCTCCTCAGGGTTAGGATGAAGGTGTCCCCTTCACCCTTGTAGCTCTCACACAGGACCTTCTCTGATACACCCAGCACAGGCCAAGGACACTCAGGTGTCAGGGGGCTGGAGGGGCAGAGGGAAGATGATGGGCTGGGCAGAGGGGAAAAAGAAGAGGAGGGACAGGCACCTTGGTCTGAGGAGATACATTCCCACAGCCATTCTCCAACCTGCAGAGAAGAGTAAGAAAACCACTGAGGACCCTGGCAGGCAGGACGCTCTCAGGGCCAGTGGCCACAGTGGTCTGGATCCTATCTTGCCTTCCCCAGAGGGGTCAGAGGGATGTGGGAAGGGACATACACAGGGCTGGGGCAAGGTGTGTTAAAAACCTGGATTGGCTTCTGTGGTTTCCCAGAGGCCAGAAGAAAGGAGGAAGCAGGAGCAAGATACAGGTTCTTAGGATCTGAGTGAACTCTTGCCCTTGAACTCCAGCTACCCCCCAGAGATATCTGGGGAAGCAAGATAAACTCAAAGGAGTTGATCGACAAGCAGAGCCAGTGGACATTGGTACCATAGTCCACAGTAATTGGCCAAAGGGGAGACGTAAGCACGGGAGTGCATTCAATGTATAGAATGAACAAAAAGATGACTATGACATATGTGGAAATGGAACAGCGGCTGATAAGAACCCATCATGGGCTAAGACAAGCTGCCTAGCCTGGGGGCCTGGATGCACCAGGGCCAGCCCCTGCTGGACAAAGAGGACAGACGAGCTTCAGTCACTGGTCACCTGTGGTGTCGCCGTCTCTCCGGATACTGTTCCCTCAGCAAGTTGCTAAGTCGGGCATCTCTGCTCACCAGGTCTGAGAGTTTCTGGGAAGGGCCAAGAGTCAGCCCCTGGGACGGCTGCAGCTGCACCTTCATGGGTCAGCCCGGCCAGCCCAGCCAGCCCAGCTATACTCCCAGGTACCTGGAGGAAGCCGGTAGCCACGGGATCCGAGTGGAGCATCGGGCTATACAGGGCCACCCACCGGCCGACTAGCCGAAGGATCTGCTGCCTCTTGTTGCAGATGTAGGTGCTGTGCTCCTGCTCGCTGCCTCCAGCAGGGTCTGCTGGCTCCACGTGGAAGGTGGACACCGGTCAAGGGAACTACGACAAGCCACCGAGGCCACCCACCATGCAGGACCCAACTGCTCAGGACACCAGGGAAGGGTCATACGGTAGCAATTTTGATAGATTCCTTCCCTCATCTCCACACACCATCCCATCCCTTACCCACATCATCCTGTGGGTGGAAGGATATTGGTGCAGGAGGGCAGTGAAGAGCTGGGTGTTGGGCATGAAGACACTGTGGGTCAGCAGGAAGTCACTGAGGAACGTCTCTGTTGGGCAGGGTTGGGGAGGGATTTCAGCCCGAGTCATAGCTCACCCATATGGGCACCCGGAATATATGTCCCCTAAGTCAGCACAAGCAAGGGAAACAGCACCCAGCCCCTGTGACTTCTCTCCACCCAAGCGAAGATCACTTCCTGCCAAGTGCCAGGATGCACCAATCTAGAGCCTGCCGAGGTCAGACTGCAGTGCCCTCCCGATGACTCAGAGAACACGGAGAGTGTCTTCTGACGCTACCTGTTGGGTCGTGAGCACTGGAATCCGGTCTCATAGCCTCCAACAGCAGTTCTAGGATCTTCTCTGGGGTGCCAGACATGACCGTATACCTAGGGGTGAAACAGTAAATCCATAGCATGTGCCCTAAGGACATCACTCCCACCTCTGCACACAGACATCAATAATTGATTACATCACGCCTTCCAATTGGCCAGCCCTATTCCGTCTTGGAGAGGGGGCATTGATTATCCTCTCAGTCCCTCGGCGCCTCCCACCCCGAGATGAGCAAAGGGCATGAGCAGGGCATGGAAACAGAGCAAGGCTTGGAGGTGTGAGAGGCATACTGGGTAGGGCAGTGTGGAGCTGTGTCAGGAGAGACATGATAGGCTCGTTACCGGTTCCTGCCTGGAGTCGGGGGGCGGGAAGGGCCAGCACCCTGAGAGGTTCTCTCCAGAACCAACACCACTTTGCCGTGTTCTTCCAGTCTCATGGTTTTTGCTTCCACATCCTGGAGAAGGAGCCACACTCACGCTAACACCCTAGGCTGCCCTTCAGATCTCTTGTACCACCTCCCTTCCAAACCTAGAGCCCCAGAGGCTCCTAAGGGGCCTCAGCTCTTCTCCAGCTCCACCTGTATCAGACCTCTCCACCTCAGTGCCTCCACAGACCCAACCCTTCAATCCCTGCCCCTCACCAGTCCCTGTTCTCTCACGCCAAACTGTGGGTGTTCACTCCCAGCCAGATCCCATGTGTCCTTACAAATTCTCTCTGATGCCAGTGCCTCTGCCCGGATCCCCCACCATGTCCTCACCACCACCACCTCCCAACCCCCACCCTGAGGCACCTTGATGATGCGGTTGAAGTCCTGCTTGTCCACACGCAGAAAGTGACAGTTATTTTCTCGAAGGATGATGGTGGCTGCCCGAGGTGCGTCGTTCACCAGAGCCAGCTGTCCAAAGTCATCTCCCTCGTGCAACGTGGTCACCAGCCCCTGAAGCCAGGACTCAATCACAGCCTGTCCCTACCCACCAGCCCTTGGTAGGAGGGATAGTCTCAGCCATATATGGGATCATCAGCCTTGGGGCTACCAAAAGGAGTGTCCACGAGGACACAAAGCAAAGACCGTTGACATCTATCCTGGTGGGCTGAAGGGAGGGCTTACCTTGCCATGCGTTACCACATTGACAGATCCCTTCCAGATAATGTACCACGAGGTACCCTTGTCCCCCTGGCTGAACACTGACAGAAACACCAATCAGATTTGGTCCCTTCCTATCACCCACCACTGCCCCATGACTCCAGATATGGTGGCCAACTCGACTTACACACAGTTCCTGCCTTGCTGTGTGGTTCAAAGAGCAGAACAGCAGCTAGTTCCCGCTTCACCTAGGGGTGGAGAATAAAATTCAATAGAGGCAGCCTTGGGGAAAGAGAGACAAGCTGAGAGTCAAGGTATATCCAAAGACAGCACTGGAGGATAGACCAATGGTCAGGACACTTGTCCCTGGGATGTGGCAGAGGCAGAGTAAGGGAACGGAATGGACAATATTTAAACTGAGGTCTGGCGGTAAGAAACTAGGTGGAGAGACTGCAGAGATGGCTCAATGGTTAAGAGCACTGGCTACGCTTCCAGAGGACCTGGGTTCAATTCCCAGCATCCAGGTTGACAGCTCACAACCATCTGTTATGTCAGTTCCAGGGGATCCAGTGCCCTGTCCTGGATTCCACAGGCACCAGGCATGCATGTTGTGCACAGACATTCACACGGGCAAACACATCCATACACATGAAGAAATAAATAAAATAATTCTAAAACTGTAATTTAAAAAAGAAGACCTTAGACAAAGGTCTTCCTCATAGCCATAGACAAGGGGAGGGAACTGCCTTCCTCCATCCCCCCTCCCCTCCCCCACCCCTATCTAGCAGTAGGAAGGGTTCTGGCTCAAGAACAAGCCAGTTGTGTGTACTGACCGAATTAGAAAGGTGGGCCACAGCCTTGATATGCAGCAGCTCTTCAAAGATGAGGTCCAGTTCTTCATCTGTACGCTGACCTGGGCTGCAGGAGCAGAGGAAGCCCTGAGAACCGTGGATCAGAGCCAGGGAGGCGCCACACCACCCCACCTGCCTGCTGGGGCCTGGGGCCAACTGGCTACTCCACAACAATCAGTCAAGCCAATGGTTATCAATAGCAGGCTTTGTGGGTGAGCCCTGGGTAAGGGCACTGTGCTAAGCACGGTCTGTGGACTGTTTCATTCCACCCTCACGAGGATGTAAGCACTGTGATCCTCACTTGACAGAAGAGGAAGGACGCTGGATGGAGAGGCCCAAGTCACCCAGTGAGTAGCTAGCTGGTTGGACTAGAATTTGAATCCTGACCTCTTTCTGTCTAAAATCCATATCCTCTGTCAGTGGGAAGGGCCTTTAGATCCTCTGGCCCTATACCCTCAGGAATAAAAGAAGAGATGGTCTGGGATGTGCCCCCCAACCCCCGATGAATCAGAGCCTATGGGGTCTGAACTGAAGGCCATGTGGGAGTGGGAGCAGAGGCAGTCTCTCCACTCACGGCTTCCGGAGCGCCACGGTGAGTAGGGCATCGGGCCCTCGCTGGGACAGGAGGGCCATAGCCTCAACAAGCTCTTCTTCCACATCATGAGTTCCTACAGGCTCAGGCTCCGGTCCAGGGAACCTGTAGAATTGGGCATCTCGGTCCTGGAAGGTCCAGTCATGTTTTACTGGGGAGCCAAGACATAGCAGAGAAAAGAAAATCAGGCCAGGTGTTGATTGGATTTAATTCTAACACTATCAGAATGCCTTAATCCTGCGGTTCTCAAGACCCCTTTGGGTGGTCACATATCAGATAATTACATTATGATCCATAACAGTAGCAAAATTATAGTTATGAAGTAGCAACAAAATAATTTTATGGTTGGGGGTCACCACAACACAAGGGGTACCAGCCTTAGGGAGGTGTTAAACCACCTGCCTTAAACCTCTCCACAGCTTCCACCACAGTCCACTCCCGAGGTCTGTCCTCCCTACCTCCTCACCCAGTCCTAGTGCCCAGAGTTCAGCTCACCATGGCAAAGGGCACCCTCATCCAGCAACACCTGGCAGATGCCCACGGCTTGGCTTCGTGAGTGGACCCCAAGCCCCAGAGCCAAGATCCCATCCACTAGCTCCCGGCCAGAGCAGCACTGCCTGTGGGGAATGGCAGGGGGTCAGAGAATCAAAGAGGGAGGATACGGAACTGTATGCAAAGGCACCATCTAGGCCCAAGTGCAGCTCATCTACACCCCTCACTCCCACCACCCCCTAACTCCCCACTCCCCCCGCCCCGCACCACCTTGCAAATCAGGGCTGGGCCCAGATGCTTGCCAGAGAGAAGGGAAGGGAAGACGGCAGGCAGGACCCCAACTCACCACTCACCGATATAGTCGCAGATGGTATTTTCTGTCTCGGATGAGGGTAGGGTACGTGACCAAGAGATGGCGGTGCAGGAGCTTCCCGGCCTTGTGCACATGCTCTGTGGTGGCCTGGGACGAAGCAGGGGCGGGCACCACAGACTTAGACCCTGAACACCGCCCCCTGCAGCCCGTAGCCCCTCCCAACTCTGCCCTTCTCAGCTCATACCTGCTCCAGACTCACTCTGAAGTCCAGGGAGCCCTCGCTGTTGGTAAGTGGTGTCTGAAGACGGTAGAAAGAGTTTGCAGGTCAGTGGGAGGTCTTCAGACTCACGGAGTGGGACCCCTCCCTGCCCCTCTCAGAAGACACCTTTTCAGTGTGCTGCAGGTGAGAACCCCAAGATCCCTATTCTGCGCACCCAGGGTCCACATGTACTCGGGCTGCCAGGCAAACAGGCCCCGTGTGTGGCTGATTGGGGGTGGTGCTAAAGGAAGTTAGAAGATGTGCTACAAGATTCAGGAGATGCCAGGGCGTGAACACCTTGGGCGGCCTGGGAACACTAGCTTCCGGCTGGGTCTTAGGCTCAGGTCTGTGCCCAACCACAGGGTCTGGACTAATGGTGTTACCCTGAACAAAATCTCTAAAGCATAAATAAGAGAAACTCCCGAGCTTTCAGAAGGCTCCCACCAGCCGGAACAGACTGCGTGTTTAACCACTGCTTGGTGTATGGTTGTGCATATTTGAGCTTTTACTCTCTAAAAAGGCACAGGTGTGGCCATGGCTGACAGGCTTGCTTCTCTCTTGCAGATACTGCAAGCCACAGCCCTGTACCGGTAGGGAAGGCCTTGGTAGCCCATAACTGGCTTACCATAGAAACATTGCCTAATGATGCTCTTGGTAACAATGTTTCCACCAGGGACTCCAAGGCAAAAGTGCCCTGCAGAACAAACATGAAGGCCATCACAACCCTCTTGTCCAACTATCTGAAAATGGAGAGAACCTATGCCCAGCTCCGGGCAGGCTGTTCTGTTCTCTACAAGCCCTCCCAAGGCATCCTTTCCAGCGCAGAGCATATCCACCTTCCTGACACCACCACATCCTAGGTATGGTAGGCAGACATGATGTGTTCCCTCACGATTTTCAGGGAAACAAGTATGGATATGAAGTCAAGGGCCCTGCATAATGTAACCACACAGGCGCAGAATTGTCAACCAGGTGTGGGTAAATTGGAGCTCCCACCCGAGGCGGTCTCATTTCCACCCATTCCACCCACCACACCTCCCTACACTCAAGAATTGTTGGCTGGGGCTCTGGGATCCAAGTCCTTTCCCTGAGATGCAGGTCCTAAGCAGAGACCCGAGGTCTGACATGAGTGCCTAGCCCAGCATGGGGTGGAAGTCACTGGGTGTCCCAAGGGTATCTCTGCCCAGGCCAGTGCCAGACACACAGCCCTAGAGACTTAAGGACAGGAAATGAGGAGGAGGAGGAGCCAGAAAGGGAGGCAAAGCAGGAATGTATCCAGCCAGGCCCTACGTTGGAACCAACAGTGCCAAGTGCTAATGACTTCTTGTTATTTGTATCAAAATGCCAAGTCACCCTAGCTCCTGTCCCAGCTCCCTTTGGTGCCCACAGCCCAGGCTCTAGCTGGGCTCTGTTACTATCGTTGTTAGATTTATTTGTGTGCGTGTGCACATAGAAGATAGACAAGGGTCAGATTCCCTGGAACTGGAGTTACAGGTAACTATGGCACTGTTGCTGGGGGACAAACTCTTCAGTTACCTTTTTTTTTTTTTTTTTTTGGTGAGGATTCAAGGTCTCTTGCAGTCCTGGCTAAAGTCACTAAGTATCTGAGGATGACCTTGAACTTCTGATCACTACCCAGGGCTCCATGCATGTTAAGTGAGCACGCTACCAACTGACCCCTAGCCCACCCTTCCTGGAATTATCCTGACCCAGGAGGCCACATGACCAAGCTGGTCACTTCCTGCCCTGCCCCAAGGGATGGGCACGGGAGTCTGCAACCAGAAGGCATTTTATTTTACTCTGCTAAAGAAAGCCTAAGCCAAGAGAGACAAATTCACTGCCGAGGGTTACACAGTTGCTCAGCAAGGCATGATTGTAGGCGCTGCCTCTGTGTGAAGCAAGTGTTTGGATTCTATTTCTAAGCCAGTGAAAAAAGGTTACATAAGCCTCCCTAACAGGTGGTAAACAGCACTCACACCGGAACTGCCTGACTCCACAGCTCATGCGTCCAGCCCTACCACCTCTCCTAAGTTGAACCCTGTTCTCACTTCTTCACGGCAGGCCACAGCCATAGAAAGAGCAGGGCCACTCTGCCCTCAGGACCATTCTACAGGCAAGGCAAGGGATGAGCCTGTGACCACAGCCCTTTGTGTCCCTCCCTGTCATACTCCCGTGGATGGGACTCTTGGGACCAGGCAGGGAGAGGACCGCTAATGAGCAGCAGTGGGCATGCGTGTGGCCTCCAGATGCCTGTGTTCAGGTGCTGGTTTCTGAATGGCAGCTAGAGTGTTGTAACCTTATGCTGATTCAAGCTCTCTGTGGGCAAGCTTCTTGTCTGTGAAGGAGATTGGTAATAATAGTACCTACTCCTGAGAGTTATTATCATATTATTTAAGTAGGTTAATAATCTGAAACCCATAGGATGGTGCCTGCTGCCCACAGTAACTGCTTGGCAAACTCTAATGCAGTAACTGGGCCTTTTTTCTCTTTCTTTCTTTCTTTCTTTCTTTCTTTCTTTCTTTCTTTCTTTCTTTCTTTCTTTCTTTGCTTTTTTCAAAACCAGGTTTCTCTGCCTGGCTGTCCTGGAGCTCACTCTGTAGATCAGGCTGGCCTCGAACTCAGATCCACCTGCCTGTGCTACACACCCCACCACTTTCTTATTTTTTTATGTGTACCTACTGCCTTGACATAGGAGCTACAGCTGGCCCTGGACTTGGACTCATAACCCTAATTGTCATTTTGAGGTCCTCTGTTGGCTCAGCCTTCACCTATCAACTCTTCTTAGCCTGGGACAGGAAGGATCCCAGGTAAAAGATGATGTGCTGGCATTAGCCAGATGGCCGGCCCCACCCTCCTTCCCTGTCACTAAGTGTCAGAGCTTGGCTGGAGGGAGAGTCAGGGACAGCCCCGGGACCCACCAGACCAGTTCCTTTGGTCATGGCTAAGGTCCTAGGCCAGGTTGTGCATGGAGCAGGGACACAGAGGGTGTCAGAGGTATCCTGCAGGTAGATCTTACAGCTCAGGCACTCAGCAGCTGTGCAGCCCTTCACCAGCTGCTTGACCTCTCGGTGCCTCCCTCCTCACATCTGAAAGATTAAACCATTAGGACTGATCACACCAGGCTGTTGTGAGCACATTTAGTATGACAAAGATAAAGCTGTCATAGGGCATGGGACACAACTACTGTGACTCTTAGCCACTATCATTATTTGGATGGATCTGAGAATAGAGCCACTTCCTCCAAAACTGTCCAGTCTTCCTTGAGCCTGTGGGGCCCACCCAAGGTCACTCTGAGCTTTCTCTTGCTCTCACATTATAGTACAAGACCTCATCTCTCCCACATCTTCTTCAAAGCTGTTTTTCACCCCATTGCTATGCCGCCTTAACCACAGTCAGAAAGTCCTTTCTACATCTCGCTGTGAGCCCCTGGATCTACCCTGCTTCCTTTTTCTCTTATCCTGGTCTCTGATGAACTAACTCTTCTTTAGAAGGTGAACCCACTTTCCTCTGCTCTTTCTAAAGAGGGAGATGTAGCCTCAACAGCCCAGGCCTGCCTTCCGGCCTCTGGGCTCACCTTCTTCACGCCGTGCGTGCACACGCCCTGCTGCCACTTGCTCCCTCATAGGGAGGAACACTTCACAAATTAACAGAGCTAAGAGGCACAGACAGCCTCCGTGGGGTCAGAGAGACTCTTAAGCCCAGACACAAAAGGCTGAACCTACCTCACTCCACTCATAGGGATGGGCATGGTAGAGAGGGAAAACAGTGATCTCTAGCCCGAGAAACCAAAACCCGTTATTCCTAGAAACCTAGACCCATTGCCTCCATACCTGGCAGAGGAGGGCCTTGCTTCCAGACCTTTGACCCCCTTTACACCCCAGCAGCCCCCACCTCTATGTTTCCAACCTCCCACACAATCTGGCCCTTCCTTTCTGAGGTCTTAGGGGAGAAAGAGATTGGAGAGGACTTCTCCACCCTCTCAAACTTCAGATCCCTAGAGATTCCCCAGTGACCTCATTGTCCTGGTAACTGACCTTCTCCTACCCACTACCTAGCTTCTCCAAGCTGGGAAGGGGACAGGAAATGCACAAGTAATTATAGCCTGAAAGGGAGGGCGGGTTCTAGCCGGCTAGATTCCAGCAGGAACTACTGGACTGACCCAGAGCCTGAGTAGGGTTGTGGGGTAGGACGAGCCTCCCCTCCCTTCCTTGCCCCTATCAGAAAGACTCAGGGAGAGAGGGGCTAGCAGCGACTCAACTCTAGTGCCAAGGGTCTCCTCTAGACCCACCTGGGGCCTTCTCAGCCCAGTGTCCTCTATTAGAAATGGACAAGGTAGGGAAAAGAGATAACCAATGGTGATATTTTTTACTCAAAAAGACTTGCTGGTGAGAGATGATCCTTTCTAAGATTGTCACCCATTCCTGTCTTCTCTCCACCCCCCACTCAGTACCCTCTGCCCCCTAAACACACACACACACACACACACACACACACACACACACACACACACACAGAGCATACAGACAGGACTGTTGTGCCCGGTAGTTGGAAAGAGAAGATTCCTGGAATCTGGAGCCTGGTTCCTGCCTTTCCCCCTCCCTAGCCCCTGTCTTTCTCACTGGCTTCCTTCAGCAGTCATTCTCCACCCTGAAACCTCTTCAGTCCCCTGTGGCCAGGTGCCAAGCTTTATCCACACAAATACCTCACCCCAGGAGCCAAAAAACAGATTCAGCCCAGTTCAATTGTTCACTAAAGGAGACCGTTGCCACGGTGATGTGTCAGGAACAGTAACCAAGCTAATTTCACCCCCATTTGACCTGGCCCCACATCTCCCACTGCCTCACAGAAAGAACTCAAACATGTAAGTCCATGCCTGGCACATGGAGGTGATGGATAAATGCTAAAGCCCTTTCCAGCTCACCCACCGGTGGTTGATTGGGGGAGCGCAGCATGCCGTATGCACGGGGCATACAGGCATACAGGCTCTCGTTGTGTGACCAGCAAAATACACACTACCACCAAACTTCCCTGCCTTCTCTTCACCCAGATGAATTTGCTCTGGGGAAAGCTTCCTGGCCCACCAGCACTACAATCCAGACTCTACCAGCCTGGCAGATGGCCGGTACTCACCCAGCGAAGTCCCTGGATGCAGCTGGGGCGCCGGTGCTCGAACACTAGCTGGTAGGAGCAGCAGCGGGGACGGTGCATTCTCTTCAGCACCATATTGAGCAGCGTGCCCTCTGGAACCACGTCCGGGAGACCTCCCACCTGCGGTGCCCCCACAGCTGGACTCTCCACCACAGCTGGGCCCACCTGCCAGTGGTTCTCACCTGGCCAGCTGACCTGTGATGTGGGGAGGAAAGAGGACAGCCATCGGCCTGAGGAGCTGGACCTCCCCACTACCACCCCTGGCTTAGCGTCCTCTGGACTTGGACTGGTCATGGGGAGGTGCGGCAACCCTGCCAGGAGCCGGGGGAGGGACAGGAAGACCTGCCCCGGGTCCTGCTGGCTTGGCGCACCTAGGGGTCTCCACTTGACTCACAACGATGGGGCCCTTCTCAGTTCTGGCTGGAATTCGGCCCCACCTCACTGCCCATGTCCTGAAGGCATGTCCACCTTTGTACACACTAGATCCCCAGAAGCAGCTTTTCCTCAAATTCTCCAACCCGCCACTCTCTCCCACCCAAACTCCCCCACGTGTCGGCTTCCTCTCCCGCCCTTTCCAGCAGCTTTCTTTGGCCCTGACTCTGGCCCACCTTACCTTCATGTTTCTTCTCCAGCTCACACCGCGGTGCTCGCCCTAGCAAGAGGCTGTAGGATCCCTGGAGTGCTCCGGGGCTGTTCCACCCGGGAATCCTGGAGCGATATGAGTGCGAGTCCCGGGAAGGCAGCGAAGGGCCTGCCCCTAGCCGGACAGGTTGCGTGGAGCAGCAAGATTCAAGGCTAGGCAGATGGGGTTTGTCTTGGGTGAATAGAGGGCTGGGGGCGTGGGGGGAGCCCCCACCCCTCCCCAAGACTAAGAACTCCGAGCCTCCGCCTCCGTCCCAGATGTAAGAGCCAGCTGGCACAGGGCGTTCAAGCGAAGCTGCAGCTGGCACTGGTCCGGGCGGGAGCTGTCACACCCCCTGCGCTGCCCGCCCCTTCCCCTCCCCGGACAGGCCGAGGGGGCGGAGAGCAGGCACTGGCTTTACGGTAGGAGTGGGCATAGGGGAAGGGGCAGGACCGACAGCTGATGGAGTCCCTACCCGGGACTACGTCAGTGGGTTCAAGCTCCCGTCCCGAAGCCTCAGCGGGTAGGAAGTGCCTTAGGGTATCTGCCCCTGCCGCTGCCCGAGTGCCGGGTTAGGGGCGGTGATGGCTGCACCCGCCGCCACGTGGCCAAGAGGAGAAATGCAAACAAGGAAACTAGGGAAGGGGGAGGGAGTGAGTCATGGCGGCCCCACCCGGGAGGGAAATCCGGGCTGGGGCCGCTTCCTGGCCTGGGGCGTCCGGCCTCCCGTTTGGGTTCAGGGTTTCCAGCAGCCCAGGGCTGGAACTGGGCAGCCTTCCCATGGGGGAATCCCGCTGCCTGGCTTCCCACCTTTGCCCTCCCAATCGCATATACTAGCGCGGGTAGGGAAATTGAGGCTGGCAGGGAGGGACTGCATCTCAGATGGAGAGAAGGACAAGTGGTTGGATTTACTGTGCCGGGGCTTGGATTTGTGGCAGAGTTTCAAAGACAGGCTGGGCTTTGGGGGCCATGCCCCGCCCCCCAAATGCCCCCCTATGCCGGTCTAGGTGAAGGCAGAGCACACCTCCTCCCTAGGCCCCTTTCCCCCTTCCGCACAGATGGCCCGCACTTTGTCTCTCTCGCTCCTGCTTCCTAGTGGACAGACTGTGACCTGGGACGGTGATTTCCATGGCGCATGATGATTACTCAGGACATTGATCAGGGTCTGGAAGAAGGCACAGGTTCCATCCACCCCAGCGTTTTAAGGCTCTCTAGTCTCCTCTCTTCTTTCCCACTGCCATTAAACCAGGAAGGGGAGGGAGGGCTAAGTCTAGAATAGCTAAGCCCATTTCCCACCCAGAACTGAGAACTGTAACCATCATTTAAAAACTGAATTTAAATGTGTATGTGTCTCAACAGTTTTTCTCTCCCCAAGGGCATATTAGCACGACTGGTTTAACTCCTCAAATTCTGGTTCCATCCTATTGGCATGAAATGCAAACTCTGAGCTTTGAATGAACATTTTGAACAAACAGGTCGTCTGTAGTGTCCACCCTTTGAGGCACACCAGTGAAGATTTCTCTGCTCCTCTGAGGAAAGAGGGAAACCTGGAAAGGAGTCTGCCTTACAACTTGGAAGAATAGTTCGAATATTTGGCCTAAAAGGAGAGATGGGTGGATAGTGTCTCGCATGTGCAGTTGTGGGTGAAATGGTGGCCGCAGTCAGGATGCTGGATCTGGCCTAGTATGTCTTGCAAAAGAGTTTCCTGAAACTAACTGTGGAGTAGGAAGGGGGTGTTTCCTATTCTTGCTGCCCCACTTAGGACGGGGAGAAAGATGCTGAGAGATGCAGCAGGACCTGTGACTGCTTCTTTCAATGCCTTATTTTTAATGATGGTTCTTAATAAACGTTTTAACCTGCCTTTAGCCCCCCTCTCCCCCAGGTAGTGGAAAAGAAAGGATGGGGGGGGGGAGTGGACCTGTTTAGAAAGGTTCTTTGGAGCAACCCCCACCTGTGTTGTCTGGAAATCGGCAGTTCAGTTCACAGGTCAGCAGCTGCAGCTCAGTCCACTCACAAACACTTCATGGATACGGCAGCAGTTCAGTTCTGTAGAGTCAGGTTAGCAACAGGAACACCAGGAAAAGGTCTCAGCTGTGTCTCTCTCGGGGGCAGCGAAGATCAGCGAGACCCACAAGCGTTGCACAGCTAACTGTACTAGCAAGCCAAGCTCTGTCTCTGTCACTCCATGGAGTCCTACTTATACCCTCCGAATGTCCCATGTCCTCCACTTGCCTTGCTGCACACGGGTCTTGCCTTGGCACGTGCATCCAATCACCCCAGGTCTGCGGGAAGCAGCAAGAGACTGCAGTATATCTCCAGAAGGTTTGGGGTGCATTTGTTAGAGTCCCGACAAATGCGTGTCAATTACACATACATGGTGGACCAATACATGGGTGTCATTAGCAAAGAATCTTTCATCACGTGTCCTTTCACATGCTTGCTTTAGCAGGACATCATTTCACCTGTGTCTGCTTCAGCAAAATGTTCCTTCATGAATCTGCCTTAGCCTTTCACAACTGTGTTTACCTTAACGAAATCTTCTGTCACCTGTTTGCCCCAGCAAAACACCATCCAACAGACTTTCCAAAGAACCCCTCAGTTTCCACTTCAAGAACCTGCTTACCTGTTGATCTAAACTAGGATGGGACGTGCCTGGCCCCTGTGTCCCATCCAGGTTGTCTGGCTCAACTTCAGCCCCAGAATACTGGGGCTCTCTCCGAACTACAGGCATCCTGTAGACTGCAGTGCCTAGAGAAGGGAATGGGCTGTGTGTGTGGCAGCCAGGGCCAGGCAGGGTATGACAATTACTGTTCATTACTCATTTCATTTGACAACATTCACAATCACCTAGGTGACCAACCTCTGGGCTCTCTGAGGGTGTTTTTAGAGATAAGACTCAGCTTGAATGTGGGCTGCACCATCCCCACAGACCGGGGTGGTTCCCCAAAGGGAAAGAAGGGGAGCTGAGCACGACGTGACCGTTGACCTTTCTCTGCTTTCCAACTGCCGTGGCAAGGTGACCAGCTGCCTAATGTTCCTGTTATATTCTCCTCGATAGACTGGACCTTCAAACTGACTCAAAATAAACCTTAAGTTGTTCTTCTTTGTCAGGGCAGCGAGAGAAGCAGTCAGCGCACAGGAAGCACCTGAAGAAAGCTATTCAGATGGACAACAATGAGTGTCCCAAACCCTGTCCTGCCTTCGTTGTCTCTGAGAAGCCACCATGCTGCTTTTTGTGCTCACCTATTCACTGGTGGCCTGAGCCACCAAAGGAACTAGCTGTCCCTTCCGTGGCGGCAGTCAGGATCCCTGCCTTCTGACAGTGCGGAGGGTCCTCTCGGGCTTCTCAGATGGGACTTAGCCGGTGCAGTCAGTGCTCATTACAGCTCTGTTGAGGCTGAGGCCTGGAGGGTCAGGGGACTGGAAAGGATGTCTGAAGAAGAGATCCAGGCCCGATGGGTCATCTTGGAAGTGATCAAGCCATATCCTGTTGCAGCATCCATTGTCCCCAACTGTCATTACATGCCCGGTAGGGACCTTAGACAAATAATAATTTTAGTGACTACGCACTAGGCCCTATTCTTAATACATCATATTCACCAGCTTAATAGTTACAACAGTAACTATTAATAGAAACAGCAGTAGCGTTGCCCCATTTTTCAAATGAGGAAGCGGAGGCTCCAAGATGTCAAACAATTTGCCCAGCAATTCCCACCTCAGGAGCAGTAGAACAGCGAGCGGTTCTACCCAAAGGGTCACTGAATCTGTGCTTCACCATTCTGGAGCCCTGTGGCAGAAGAAATAGCAACAATTCCCACAAAGAGGAAACATTCATATCAGGAGTTCTCGCCCCAGCCCTAGGTGTTCTGGCTCGGGTGGTCAGAGATGGTGATGTGAGAGCTACTTCAAATCCACTTGGTGTAGGCTGTCTCTTCAGTGAGTTTCTGCTAGAGTACAGGCCCCTAGGTCTCTCCCTGTCTCTTCAGGTAAATGGCAGCTCTCCCAGAGACTGGGCATGGAGGAAGGACCATTGAGGGCAGTTTCTGAGGGCAAGGCTTTGGCTCTGGACTGTGTTTCTTCCACTAAGGCCTCTTGGCTGACTCTACAGACACTGAGCCCACAGCTTCCTGGATTCCTACTGGAACCTTAAAACTCCACGTGTCCAAGCCTCCCTTCCTGCCCCAGGGGGCTCCTCCTCCTGCTTTGCCTCTCTTGGGCTCCTGGAGTCCTGCCACTGTCTAAGCAAGAAACCTGTAAGCTAGCTCCTTTCTCTTATATCCAATCACTCACCTAACACAGGCGCCTGTTAGCTCATCTCTGTTTTCCTGCTGTAGCCCAGTGGAGGTCTTGTGGCAGTTACTCTGGGCCGCCTAATGCTGCCTCATAAATTTCTTTCTTTCTTCCTTTCTTTCTAAGATTTATTTATTTATTTTATATAAGTACACTGTAGCTGTCTTCAGACACATCAGAAGAGGGCATTGGATCTCATTACAGATGGTTGTGAGCCACCATGTGGTTGCTAGGAATTGAACTCAGGACTTCTGGAAGAACAGTCAGTGCTCTTAACCACTGAGCCATCTCTCCAGCTCCCAAATACTGTTGTTTTTCTTGTCCTTACAGCTTTTATTTGCAAATGATGGAGCTGGAGTACAGAGAGGTGAAAGTAATCTATCCAAGGTCACAATGATAGCAAACAGTGGACCCATACTTGATTGTGTAATGATAGTCCATGTTCCTTGTTCCTATCTAATACCTCTTCAGCCACCTCTCCCATCCCTGCTCGCCCCTTCTGGCTCGCCTCCCTTCATCTGCCTGGTGTACTCCCTCAGCATCTTTTTAAAAACTCTCGAATCCATTTGACGTTTACTGCAGTTGCCAGGAACCGTGTTGTAACACCAGGGATAGGATGCCACCCTCCGACTCTGGGGACAGGCTGATTGGGTAGCTCAGTTGATAGAGAGCTTGCTTAGCACACACAAAGCTCTAGAACCCATTTCCAGCACTGAATCCCAGCCCTGGAGAAGGGGAGGCAAGAGAATAGGAGGTCCAAAATTGTCCTCAATTATATACCAAGTTCAAGGCCAGCCTGGGCTACAAGACACCCTGCCTCGGGCATTGGGGTGGGGGTTGGGGAAGGGTCAGGAAAAGAAAACAACAACCAAAAAACCAGCCAATCAAAGCTTTGGGAACATAAAGTCCAGGGGGGTTATCTTTCCATCTCGCTCACAGGCTAATCTGACCGTTCTCCCTCCCCGGCATAGCTGTCTGGCATAAATAGATGCTCTGTGATTGCGAATAGGAATGAAGTCAAGGGGAACCCTGGAAACCACTGTGGGCCTGCATTCTGCAGATGCAGGGGGCAGTCAGAAGGGGCTGGTGCTGTCTGTGTTCAAGGGGTCTCCTTCCTCAGTACTTCCTTATCTTCTCCCCTCCCACCCTGTGCTGCATGCAGACTGCACTCACAAGGCTTTAGCCATATTATGTGAGGCTGGAAGAAGTTGTTACCTTTTGGCCTTCGGTGGGACTGCAGAAAAGAGGCATCTTGGAGGTTGACCCCAACCAACACACCAGAGTTTAGGCTTGATGCCAGCCCTCTCCTGGGGTCCCTGGATGTCTACCTTGGCTATGGCTAAGCAACCATGAGGAAAGATTAAGAGCAGCACCCAGCCCCCCCACCCCTCCAATCTGGACTCTGCCTCCTGGCTCTGGAAAGTCCTCTAACTCTTTCCCTGGGCTCCTTCCTCCAGAAGTGGTTCCAGTTCAGTTACTCATCTCCTCTCCCGCCCATTCCTGGGGTGGGGGTAGAGGCAGGGAGCTGGAATGTGATGGGCTCTCAGCCAAACCTTCCTAGGACTAAGAGGTCAGAGGCAGCCACTTGGGGGCCACTCTGCACAGCGATGTGATGCTAGCCGAGCGGAGCCGAAGAAGCTGGTCCCTGCCTTTCTAGGTTGGGGAAGGGGACAAGCAGGGTTTACAGGCAGGTCTGGAGACTAGCAGGGAGTTTGCTGGGACATGAGTGGGGACACGTTTCTGGATGGTGCTGAAGATTCTGGTGGGTGACTGAAGAGACCTGAGGTGGTGACCAAAGGGTGGAGAGATAGTGGGCAAGGACAGGCTCATAGAAGACAAAAGGCTAAGTCTGGAGGCACAAGTCAGGTACTCAGAAAACTTCATGTTGCATGTGCATGCCGAAGCTATCTGCTGCTTCCTAGTCTCTGTTTCTGCTTCCACGGAGGAGGGGAGAGGGAGAAGAGAAAGGAACACACACACACACACACACACACACACACACACACTTAGGCTGGAGAGAGAAAGAGAGAGAGAGAGAGAGAGAGAGAGAGAGAGATCATATTTGACCTTGAGTGCTCAGAAATGGCTACTCCTGTTGTGGCTACTTTCCTGTTGGGCTCCCCCCCCTCAACAGTACCTTATACCTTCCTCAGTTAATACTGCCCACTCCCCCCACAGCTGGCCACCTGCAGATATCCCCCCACCCCCGCTGCTCTCCCACTGTTCCTAGTCTTCCCTAACCAGTGGCTCAGTGTCCCATCCTCCCCTAGGCTGTGCCTGTGGCCTCTGTCCAGTCCTCCCTGTCCCCTGGTTTTGGAAGTTGGCAGTGGGGGTGGCTGCAGGAGCCCTGGAGAAGTCCTGTTAGGTAGTCCTCAGGAGACATCCGGTCTGCCCACTGGCTTGTCCAGTTGTCTCCAGAGTATTGTCTGAGGTGGAGGAAGGAGGATCAGGG
The DNA here is from genome assembly GCA_902729485.2 of Mus minutoides. Lineage (NCBI taxonomy): Eukaryota > Metazoa > Chordata > Mammalia > Rodentia > Muridae > Mus > Mus minutoides. Next base: position 1,054,601 of record LR749850.1, read on the forward strand.
CAATGAGGACGAGCTGGCATTCAGGCCAGGAATAGAATCTCTTTCCAGCTTCGGAGTGGTCTCAATCCTCCCCCAAGTCCTCGTCAGGAAATGCAGGGGCCAGGGAGGAAGCTGCACAGTCCAGGACTTCCTGGCACCAGACTACTGCCCGTTTCCTCCCTTCAGAGAGGCTCTGGTCAGAGAGACCAGAGGAGGTGCAAAGATGGAAGCCAGAGAAGGAAGCTGCCAGACAAAGGGAAGTCTATAATTCCACAGAGAGGCCTTCACAGACAAAGCTGCCTGGGCATAGCCAGTAGACTCAGCTATTCGGACTTCCCACCTTGGGACTGCAGGGAGCACCCCCCCCCCATCTTTGTCCTCCTCAGGATTCTTCACCTTCAGGGGAAGGGGCAGGTCAGCCATATGCTCCCTATAGACACACTGCAGCAGAGTTGGAAATTCCAGCTGACTGCCAGGACCCAGACTCTCTCAGCTTTCACAGAACTGCCCTAACAGGCCCGAGAGCAACGGCAAACCACAGCCAGTGCCCAGCTGCTTTCTCTGCAAGTGTCCTACCTGCACCAGGCTCCTCCAGAGCCCCGTGTTCCCTGTCCCATGCCTGGCACTCACCATACTGCACACTATCCCAAGAGTCCTCTGGGGAGAACATCAGGAGTCACAGAGCAGGAAGTGACTTTTGGAGTCGCTGTTACCCTCTTACCCACTGCACTGCCTCTGTTTCATTCAGGCCATGAACCTCCCGTGCTCAAAGCAGCCTACGGGGAGCAGGGTTGCCCTGAGATGGTAGCAGTCAGGGAAGTCCCCCTTTCTACCTCCCTTATGGCTCCCCCATGGGTGTACCTTTCTGTATCTTTCCACCCAATTCATGGCATAGCTCTGCTTCTATTGTCCCCCCTCCTATTGTGTCCCCCAGCCCGTCCCACTGCCAGCCCATCCTTTCCTCCTCCAGAAGGGGCTATCCAGCATGGCCGCTCGGACCTCCCTCGGGTGCTATGCTAGGGACCTTGCTCTGGAAGAAGCAAGGACAGACGGATGTACAGACAGATGTCTAGTCCTTTACTCACCGCTGGCCTTGTGAGCAGGGACCTGCCTGCTCTGCAGGAAGCCCCCAGGTGAATTACTCATATAACGAACCCATCCCAAATTCCAACTCAGTGTGAATCTTCATCACTCCGCGTGCCAGGGTGCCAGGCATTGGAGGCTGCCCCTCCACCTCACAGCGGCAGCCTGATTCTTCCTCCACCCACTTCAGCCTCCCTGGACTCACCCAAGTGAATCAGCCCCGCAAACCCCAGGCTGTGCTCCAGGCTGAGGTCAACACAGGCTTTACCTGCCCTCTGCTTCCCAGACATCAACATTCTCCACACCCAAGGATAGAGGAAGGAGGTTGGAACTGGTCCTGTGGCTGGAGCCCCAGACTCCTCGTCCTAGGCTGCTACAGTGATAGTAACAGCAACTGCTTCCTTCCAATGCCCTTTAGCTTGTATCAAAAGGCCTGTGACTTCTGCCTGGTATCTCTTCCTTCACTCAACATCCTGCCTGTGAAAGAGCCACTAGGCCAGTGTTTCTCAACTTGTGGGCCATGACCCCTCTCACCAGGGAGGTGGGTATTCTCCCAAGACCATCAGAAATCACAGATATTGGGGGCTGGTGAGATGGCTCAGCGGGTAAGAGCACCTGACTGCTCTTCCGAAGGTGATAAGTTCAAATCCCAGCAACCACATGGTGGCTCACAACCATCCGTAACAAGATCTGGCTCCCTCTTCTGGAGTGTCTGAAGACAGCTACAGTGTACTTACATATAATAAATAAAATAAATCTTTAAAAAAAAAGAAATCACAGATATTTACATTACCATTCATAACAGCAGCAAAATTGCAGTTGTGAAGTAGCAACGAAATTAATGTTACAATTGAGGGTCACAGAATGAAGAACTGAATTGAAGGGTCACAGCATTAGGAAGGCTGAAAACCACACTGGTTAGGGCTCTCAGGCAAGCAGAGAAGTGGGGGTTCATTGTGAAGGTAGAGTTCAAGCAGTTCTCCTTCAGCCCTAAGAGCCTGTTTTAGAGGGCAGAGGGTCTGGGGAGCATCCTCCTAGGGCCTTGAATTTGGGTCCTTCCTGGAGCCTCAAAAACAGGGGTGCTCAGTGATCGGAGCCCTCCCTGTGGCCAGACACCTGCAGCTCCTCTTTCTGAAGCTGTCTGGAGAAGATGGAGCGGCAGACATGGAGAGAGAAAGACAGGTTCCCCTCTCCTGCGTCAGGCAGAGACTCGGGCTGCCATAACCAAGGGCTTCTTCAGTTTTGAGCTTCTCAGGATTAGGGTAAGACAGGGAGATGAGGTAAGATCTGGGCAGAAGAGTCGAAGAACCCACAAGCTAAATTTAGGTCTGCAAAGCTTTGGTGAACCTGCACAGCTGAGTGTGCGAGGGTGCAAGACTGGGGAATGTCGCCCCCTAGAGCCAGGACGGAATACTTCTGTGTGGACAGCTAACCTTTCTGTCCCTCAGGTATTGCTAAGTTCCTGCTTGGGCCCTTGGGAAAACAGGAGGACTAACCATTACGGCTTGCTCTAGACCTGTGGTTCTCAGCCTTCCTAGTGCTGTGACCTTTATAACACAGCTCCTCACTCTGTGCTGACCCCCAACCTTAAAATTATTTTTGTTGCTACTGCATAACTCTAATTTTGCTGCTGATGTGAAACATAATGTAAACACCTGTGTTTTCCGATGGCCTTAGGCGACCCCTGTGAAAAGGTCACTCAACCACTGTTCTAAATCGATGGGCTTTTACTTGTATGTAACACAGGACAAGTCAGCCACCAAGGAGGCTTACGGTTAAAGCTTACTTCCAAACCTGATGACCAAGGTCCAATCCCTGAGACCCACGTGGTGGAAAGAGAACACCGATCTTGTTCTCTGATCTCCACACTAATGCCTTGGTCAGTGGCCACTTCACTCAGATGTGATGGTTGAACTGTACAGAGAGAACTTGAGAGAATAGAAAGTGCATGGCGGGGGGGGGGGGGGTCCTGTTTTA
>LR749850.1:1057739-1257847 GCA_902729485.2 Mus minutoides
CAGAGAAACCCTGTCCTCCCCCCCCCCCAAAAAAAATGAAGGAACATTGGAGCTGAGACTTGAATGTGTTACTCCCAAAGATGGGAGGAGAAAGATCACCAGCCCACCGTGATCAAACCAATTAGAGCAAGCAATTAATGAAGACAAGCTTCTTTATTTGTGTAAGTGGGCCGCCTCCCCCTAAGGCAGGATTTTCGAGGTCAGCATTATGTGTGAGGAAGACAAGGCTTTCATAGCTCAGGGGTGGGGGGTTCCTGATGCTGGATTTGGAAGGCAAAACGGGCAGGGTTACAGGACCAGAATCATAAGCATAACAAGTTAGTCCCTCCTGAAACAGATACATAACAAGGTTGTTAGAACAACAGATAGGCAAAACAAGGTAGTCACAGGTGGTCATATAACCTTTTGGGGAAAAAAAGGTAGGATTGTAAGGGATTGTAAGATGGTTATAAACAGCTTCTTAAAGAAAGGACATGATTGCCCTTCCTAGGACAGGTAATACAGAACCACTCATGGTTAAGATTACATGTAGGGCATAGCCCAATCTTTGAGAGACAGAGGTTTAATCATAAACAGGAGTAAACCTAGTCTTTATTATAAGAGGTTCTTTTAAGTCTAAAATGGAGGCAGGTTGGTTCTTCAGAATGACAGATCAATCTTAGGAACCTTCAAAGAGCTTTCTGGACACACAGCACAAAGGCTCAGGGCTAGAACGAATGTGCTATATTTAAGAAACCTAGCCAGGCATGGTGGGGCACGCTTTTAATCCCAGCACTCGGGAGGCAGAGGCAGTTGAATTTCTGAGTTTGAGGCCAGCCTGGTCTACAAAGTGAGTTCCAGGACAGCCAGGGCTATACAGAGAAACCCTGTCTCGAAAAACCAAAAAAAAAAAAGAAAAAAAGAAAAAAAGAAACCTACCAGTGGGCTGGAGAGATGGCTCAGCAGTTGAAAGCACTGACTGCTCTTCCAAAAGTCCTGAGTTCTAATTCCCAGCAACCACATGGTGGCTCACAACCACCTGTAATGAGATCTGACACCCCTCTTCTGGTGCATCTGAAGACAGCTACAGTGTACTTATATATGATAATAAATAAATCTTTGGGTCACAGGGAGCAGGGCCAGAGCAAGCAGAGGTCCTAAATTCAATTCCCAGCAACCACATGATGGCTTACAACCATCTGTACAGCTACAGTGTACTTTATATACATAAAATAAATAAATAAATAAATCTGAAAAAAAATTTAAAAAAAAAAGAAGAAAGAAAAGAAACCTACCAGCAAGTGTGGCTGGTAGGAGCTAGCCAAGTGTTAGTCGGTTTACTTATAAGCCACGGGAAGCCATGCGAGGATTGGAGTGGAGAGTACAATGCTGTGAATCCAGGCAGGGACAGGATTCAAAGGGAAAGGAGCAAACTGAGGTCAGCTAGGAGGCTGCGGCAGCGGTCACGTGGTGAGTGGCACTGGGATGTAGACAGGGGAGGGGAGACTCACGAGTAACGACTAGATTTAGTTGTGTGGCCTCAGTATACAAGGATGCGCCCCCAGGAAACATCAGAGCTTCCTCTGTGAAGAATTAAGGGGTAGAGAGAAGGAAGCCCTCACAGGGCTTAACTCAAGTTTCTGGAAGATAGCTTAGTGGATGTAGCCCTAGCCCCGTGTTCTGGAAGACAGCTCAGTGGGTGTAGCCCTAGCACCGTGGAGGAAGAGAAATGTCCGGAATGTGTCTTTGGGGGAGAGGGAGGAAGGAATTTCTTAGGAGGCAGGATGTCTGCCAAAGGGAGTTACCAACATTGGTGGGAAAGTTCAAAAGTGACTTCAGAGGCTGGCGGTCAAGACAAGTGTCCTTCAGATGGCCTGAAGAGGAATGACAGAGTGGCTGAGGATAAAGGCAACCCCTAAGCCCAGCGGTGTAACCCCATAAATATTCAGGGCACACTCACTGTTAGGATCCAGTGAAGACCTGGGGAGACAGAGGGGTTAACTGCCTCGGCCGGGGAGACGGAGGGGTGGACTGCCTCGGCTCCAGTCACTTACTCCTGACCCCACGGGGCCATTCCACACAGCCTCGGTTATCAGTGGAAGGAGCAAATTCAGGACATATAGGAGAGCTTCATGAGTCTTATCTAGAAATGCCCTGTGCTGTGGCTGCCTGCAGTCACTGCTCAAGGATCCATGGCATTGGTTCAGCTCAGATACATCTACAAAGAGTGTCACGGTAGAAAGGCCTCGCTGGGGCTGGAGCATCGACTGCTCTTCCGAAGGTCCGGAGTTCAAATCCCAGCAACCACATGGTGGCTCACAACCATCCGTGAGAGATCTGATACCCTCTTTTGAAGTGTCTGAAGACAGCTACAGTGTACTTACATATAATAAATAAATCTTTAAAAAAAAAAATAGGGCTGGTGAGATGGCTCAGCGGGTAAGAGCACCCAATTGCTCTTCCGAAGGTGATAAGTTTAAATCCCAGCATCCACATGGTGGCTCACAACCATCCGTAACGAGATCTGGCGCCCTCTTCTGGAGTGTCTGAAGACAGCTACAGTGTACTTACATATAATAAATAAAATAAATCTTTAAAAAAAAATAAAGGAAGAAAGAAAGGCCTCGCTGGGCCTGGAAATACGTCTTTGCCCGAGCCTGCTACAGTGATCACGAGAGAGAGAGAGAGAGAGAGAGAGAGAGAGAGAGAGAGAGACAGAGACAGAGACAGAAACAGAGAGACTCTTATGTAGCTCTCTTAGCTAGGGCTTTATTGCTCTGAAGAGACACCATGACCATGGCAACTTTTATAAAGATAAACATTTCATTGGAGCTGGCTTACTGTTTCAGAGGTTTAGTCCATTATCATCATAGCAGGAAACATGATGTAGGCAGACATGATGCTAGAGAAATAGCTGAGAGTTCTTTTTCTTTTTTCTTTCTTTCTTTTTTTTTTTTTTTTAAAGAGCAGTTGGTGTTCTTAACTGCTGAACTATATTTTCAGCCCACAGCTTTTTTTCCCCTTGTTCCGGTCAACCCCGCTCGTTCCCGCCAGCTCCGCTCACTCCGGCCAGCCCCACTTGCTCCCGGCTGCCCCCATACGGCCCCCGCTTGTTCCAGCTGGCCCACTAGCTTTTATCAGCTCCTCTTGCTCCGGTTGGCCCCGCTCGTTCCCTGTTCGGCCCCACTTGCTCCAGCCCCCTCACGCCCCCTAGCTCCGGCCGTCCCGCTAGCTCCGGCCGTCCCCGTTCGGCTCAGCTCACTCCAGACAGCCTCGCTCACTTCAGTTGGTCTCTCCCGTCCAAGGATTCATTTCTTTTCTTTTTTTTTTTTTTTTTTTTTTTTTTGGTTTTTGAGACAGGGTTTCTCTGTGTAGCTCTGGCTGTCCTGGAACTCACTTTGTAGACCAGGCTGGCCTCGAACTCAGAAATCAGCCTGCCTCTGCCTCCGTGCGCCACCACTCTCGGTCAAGGATTCATTTCTTATTATTCTTCATAAGTACGCTGTAGCTGACTTCAGACACACCAGAGGAGGGCGTCAGGTCTTGTTATGGGTGGTTGTAAGCCACCATGTGGTTGCTGGGATTTGAACTCATCACCTTCGGAAGAGCAGTCGGTGCTCTAACCCGCTGAGCCATCTCACCAGACCTTCTTTTTTGTTTGTTTGTTTGTTTTTGAGACAGGGTTTCTCTGTATAGCCTTGGCTGTCCTGGAGGAACTCACTTCATAGACCAGGCTGGCCTCAAACTCAGAAATCTGCCTGCCTCTGCCTCCCAAGTGCTGGGATTAAAGGCGTGCACCAGCTGAGAGTTCTACATCTTGATCTGCAGGGAGTAGGAGACTAAGGGCCACACTGGGCATAGCTTTAGCAATATAAAACCTCAAAGCCCGCTCCCACAGTGACACACTTCCTCCAACAAGGCCACACCTCCTAACAGTCATGCTCCCCATGGGCCAAGCATTCACACACAAGAGTCTATGGGGCCCATTCCTATTCAAACGACCACATTCACGCTGGCTGTCTTGGAACCTGTTATGTAGACCAGGGTGTCCTGGAACTCAGAGACCTGCCTGCCTCTGCCTCCTGAGTTCTGGGATTAAACAGTAGGTGGTATATAGCCACACACCACTAGAAACAGCCGTGCGAGTGTTTCTCCTCTAAAAGATTTTTGTAATCTAGATATGACAGTCTAACTTGTCTTCTCAAGACATAGCTCCCGTCATGTGACCCCTTTAAAAATATTGATGACAATCTCTGCCACAGACAGCACTAGTGACTTGCTGTATTGAATTCCTTAACCTCTGAGTGTTTCTGACAGGCTCAGAAGGGTCGCTGTTCTCTTGAGGAGCAACAAGAGTCCTAAGTGATTAAAGCTGTGCTGTCTAATATTGTGGCATAAGTAAAAACTCAGCTGAGCAGCCAAACTACCCATATATCAACCACTCAAAGGCCACATGTGACCGACCGGGGTTGGGAGCGAAGAGGGGGGCCGCATAGCCCAGATGTACATTGTTTTCTTTGTGGCTGAAAGTTATTTTGGGTGGCTTTGAGTTATTAGGAGACATGGCCTATACACTGTGAAGCCAGACCTCTGAGTGTACTGGAGTCTCCAGGCCTTTAAAGCTCCCTACTTCACACACATTTTCCCATATGCATTTCAGCCTAGACTTGTCCCCTTTGTATAGCCTGGGCCCCAGGCTGCTGTTACATAACCAGCGCTTGTTGTTTTCTTGCATAACCCCATCTCCATTCAAACTGCTCGGCACGCTCGGATGGTTGCTCACAGTACTTTGCCCCGCTCCCTTCCGTCCACCGTGGGAATGACGGAACACCTGACTTTCTAGGTTAAAATAACTTAAACATTTCCAGAATCAGCTTCTTCTTTCTTTTCTGTCTCTGCCTGAGCCAGCTCTTGCCAGGGCAGAGTTTGGCTGCTACTAATTACGCTTTCTGGCTTTTTACTGAGAACTCATGGTGTGCCAGGAAGTCGGCCAAGCAGCAACTGCTCCTCAGAAGTCTTTGAAGTGGGCACAGCGGCTGGCTGTCTCCATTTTGTAGCCGCAGTAACCATTGTACTGAAGAGGGAAGGACAGGTTCCACCGATCTCCCTGCTTCTCGGCTTCCCCGGGCAGTGTCTCTTCATAGCAGTGTCAGGTGATATTTCTAGAACACAGTTACTCCAGGCTCTGAGGAGGGAGGTAGATGCTTCAAGGCCCTGCACACACACACACACACACACACACACATATATACATACATACATATGTATATATATATACATATGTATATATATACATATGTATATATATACATATGTATATGTATGTATGTATGTATGTATGTATGTATGTGTCTTCAGACACACTGGAAGAGGGCACTGGATCCAATTACAGATGGTTGTGAGCCACTATGTGGTTGCTGGGAATTGAACTCATAACCTCATAACCTCTAGAATCTATCTATCTATCTATCTATCTATCTACAGATATACAAGATTCACCCACCACTCCAGCTCAAATCCAACAGTCCAGCTACAAAAAAAAAGATATTGTTATCATTTCTAGACCCTTCCACTGTGCACGCCTCACCTCCCAGGGCTGTCTTATGTACTGCTCCGAATTCCTAGGGCATTTTCCATCCAGGCCAGCCCTGAGGCTATCTATGGCAGGGCTCTGGACCTCAAGGCTGTGTTCCTCTTTGTGACTCTCACTCTGTCTCCACATGCCCCCCAGAAGATGGCTGAAATGAATTTCTACATCAAAAAAAGTCATCCCTTGTTTTAAAAACGAACTCAAGCCAGGTGCAGTGGATCACACTGTAATTCTAGTGCTCTGAAGACCAGGCTGCAGGATTTTTGTTAATTAATTAATTAATTAATTAATTAATTATGTATATGAGCACACTGTCATTGACACACCAGAAGAGGGCACTGGATCCAATTACAGATAATTGTGAGCCATCCTGTGGTTGCTGGGAATTGAACTCATGACTTCTGGAACTCCTGAGTCATCTCTCCAGCCCCCTAGGCTGGAGGATCTTAGAAGCCAGCCTCCCCTACACAGTGAGAACTTGTCTCAGGATTCCAAACAACCCAAACCAACCAGTCACAGCAAACATTCAAATCTGAAAACAGCGAAAGGGGCACTGGAATTAATTTGGATATTTTTAAAGACGCTCCCCTCTCCGCCCCCCCCCCCCGATTATTTTTGAAGTAAGATAAATGTGATTTACGTCACGTGCTTGGCAATTAATTGAGCATTTCTCCTTAGACTGCTTGTGTCTAAATCCCCTTTATTGGTATTTAATGCTCGCTTCAGTCATTCACAGTCATCTGCTCAACAGATGTGTGCTAAGGGAGTTTGGATGCCTGACACTCTGCAGGGTGTTGGCTGCCCCGTAACTGGGACCACTGCTGCTCATGGAGATGGTCATCTAGAAGGGTAAATCAGGCAGAGCCTTCAAGATATTCGCATCCGAGTACCTACAAGCTGTGAACGCCTTACTTGATGAGTTTGGCTGTGTGAGGGAGTTAAGCATCTGGAGACCCGGGAGTTTATCCTGGGTTACTATGGTCCTTGTGGAAGAAAGAGGGAGGAGGGGGAGGGAGGAGTCTCCGCCAGTCTGGAGTAGCCTGCGAACAGCTGTTCCCTACAGCTTCCCTGGGGAGGCAGCCCGGGAGTCCTCTTGCTTTCAGTGCAGTGACATTTCTATTTGGACTCTTGACCTAAGGACTATAAAGCTTCGATGCTTCTAAATGCGTTAGATTTGTGGTACTTGTTGCTGTAGTGAAAGGATGCTAGTTATTCACACTCTGGGGTCTAAGGGTGAGCCGGTTGGCTCGGCCAGAGTACTCTGGGTCCTAGAGTGCGGAAGCCCGGCTTTTGCTTTGACCTTCCCTGTCAGCAGTCCCTACTGACAGCTGAGCTGGTGGAGACACGGTGCGGTTCTGCTGTGGATGCACTGCAGAGGTAGGGGCAAGCTTGCAAGGGATTGGGGCATCAGAGTTGAGGAGAGGAAAGGGAGAAGGGTTGGAGGCGCGTGGTTTGGCCAAGCAGGATGCTGCTCCCCACACAGTGGCTTTGTAAAGGTTGGCGACCTCTGGTGGAAGGGTAAGGTAAGGCTCATCCCCAGACTCCCATCTACCTAGCTGATCCTAGGCGGGCCTGGAAATGTGTCTTTATCCAAGCCAGCTACTGTGTAGCCCTGGCTGTCCTGGAACTCACTCTGTAGACCAGGCTGGTCCCGAACTCAGAAATCCGCCTGCCTCTGCCTCCCAAGTGCTGGGATTAAAGGCGTTTGGCACCACTGCCTGGCCAATGATCATTTTTTAATTTAATAAACTAAAATGGTGGCAAACGTGCGAAGCAATCTTGTGCTGTGTGTATAACTTTTGGGAAGGAAACCCATTCATTGAAAATATGGATAGAAAGATATTTTTTCTTTTATTTTGGCCTTTTGAGACCCGGGTTCTCTGTGTAGCCCTGGCTGTCCCCTATAGACCAGGCTAGGCTCCAACTCACCAAGCTCCACCTGCTTCTGCCTAGTGATTCCTGGGATTAACGGTGTGCACCACCACTCGGCTGGTAAAAAGAATGAATATGTTAATTGTATGTTATATTATTTTAGACTTTTCAATTTTTATTTTACTTATTTAATTTCGGGCGAGTGGGGAATCAAACTAGCTCCCCAGGTCTGCCATCTCCTTGCCTCGGCCACATTCCAATTGCAGCTTTATGGGTTTTCCTGGTTTGTTTTGGTTTGTGACTTTTGTGATTGGGTCTAGCTCTGGCTTCCCTCCAACTCAAAGAGATCTGCTCACCTCTGCCTCCACTTCTACCAGTGTAAAGGCACCCACCACCACACCTGGCTAGTTTCTATAGCCTTAATTTGTCATTTTAATGTGTTTGAGCTTCCCATTCAAAATTTAATCCCAGAACTCAGGAGGCAGAGGCAGGAGGGTCTCTATGAGTTCCAAGCCAGCCTGGTCTACATAGGGAATTCCAAGACAGACAAGACTACGTGGAGAGACTGCATCTCAAAAAATTCAAAAGTATTTTAAAAATTAAAAAGTGCTCATTACGCCGGGCGTGGTGGCGCACGCCTTTAATCCCAGCACTCAGGACGCAGAGGCAGGCGGATTTCTGAGTTCGAGGCCAGCCTGGTCTACAAAGGGGACAGCCAGGGCTATACAGAAAAACCCTGTCTCGAAAAACCAAAAAAAAAAAAAAAAAAAAAGTGCTCATTGGGGCTTGTAAGAGCACTGACTGCTCTTCCAGAGGTTCTGAGTTCAAAGCCAGCAATCACATGGTGGCTCACAACCATCTGTAACGGGATCGGATGCCCTCTTCTGGTGTGTCTGAAGACAGCTACAGTGTGCTCACATACATAAAATATTATTTTTAAGTGATCATTGTAGCTGGCTCAGGTAAAGACGGTATTTCTAGGCCAGCCAAGGACAGGCTAGATAGGTGCCGGTCTGAGGATGAGGCCAGGACCTTGCCCTTCCAGCAGGGGTCGCCGGCCTTTGCCAAGCCGCGGTGTCGGGAGCGGCCTCCGGCCGGGGAGGGCGCTGTGCCGGCGGCACCGGGGGCGGGCTGTGGGCGGAGCGCCGAGTGGCAGCGGCTCTGGCTCTGGCTGGGGCTGGGGCTGGGGCTGGGGCTGGGGCTTGGGCTCCAGCTCGGGCCCTGCACCTGTGACTCGGCGGCGCTGCTCCTCCGCTGCCCCATGGCCCCGTCCCGGGTGCAGCTCGGCCTCCGCGCCGCCTACTCTGGCTTCAGCTCGGTAGCCGGCTTCTCCATCTTCTTCGTCTGGACGGTGGTCTACCGACAACCAGGGACTGCGGCGATGGGGGGTCTCGCAGGTATCCCCCGGGGGGCGCGGGGTGATCGGGGCGGGCTGCGCGCGGCGGCCGGGGTGGCGCTGCCCGGGGGCGAGAGCGTTGTTTACTCCAGAGAGACCGGAGACAGCGCAGGCCCGGGTTCCTGGGCAGTGCCCGGGCCTCTGGGACCTGGTGCCTTATGAACGTGACGGGACCTAAGGTGCCCACATCCCGCCCTTGTGGTTCGCACAGCAATTGCGGCTCGGGGGCTGTCGCGTCCTCGGCACCCTGTGAATCTACCCTCCACCCCGTGGCCACTAGAGCGTCCTCTGCGCGCCCATCCCCTGGTCACCCTCTCTCCCGCAACTCGCACACTGTTTGTGCGGGATTACCGCATCTCTTATAATAAGTGGGGTTCGTGGGAAAACCCATCAGCCAGCCCTGTTCCAGTCCCAGAGGCCCTCGGCCGAGACCAGGACTGTGCTGTGGACCCGGTGTCACTGGACACCTTTACACCTGTGTCCATCTGCTCCGGTCGAAACCAGTGGGAATCTGCTAATCCCTGAGGGACGAGGAGGTGGCGAAGGCCCAGCAGTGCTCTCTAATGTGTAATTTTGGTCACGCCGCTTAGCCTCTCTGTGTGAAGGCCAAATATATTATTTGGACTTATTATCATAATTTAATTTTTTTTTGCTGGGCTAAACAAATCTACTCTCCTTATTTAATCTAATCCTTATAGTAATCCTCTGAAGTAGCATTATCTGTGCCCATTTTACAGTTAGAAAAATTGATCCATGCTTACGGTAAATAAATAATTTGTCCAGGGTTTCAACAGCCACACGATGAGCCCCCAAGATGGCTCAGCCTTAGCCTGGCCGACCAGATTTCTATCCCTAGAACTCAGAAAGATTCAGGTTAGCATGCTAAAGGCATTAAAAGCCCTATGGAGGAAACTAACCCAACAGTACGACAGCCACATGAAGTAATATGTATGTCGAAAGTATGTGTAAGGAAAACGTTTTAAGATACAACAGTCTTATTCCATGGCTAAAATCCTTGGCCAAAGATCTAAAAATGGAATAACTTGAAAGAATTAATTTGTACTGGGCAGTGGTGGTGCACACCTTTAATCTCAGCACTCAGGAGGCAGAGGCAGACGGATTTCTGATTTCAAGGGCGGCCTAGTTTACAGAGTGGGTTCCAGGATAGCCAAGGCTACACAGAGAAATCCTGTCTCCAAAAACCAAAACAAATTCACTCATGGCCTCTGAATGCACCAAGTGCTGTCCAGAGGGAGAGAGGGAGCCAGAGGTGGAGTTTCTGCCTTATCAGAGGGCTTGCACGACTCCTAAACCTAAGGCGTGCCAAGCAAGGGACTGGAGTCACCATGAAGGTTGGGTTTGATGCTCTGGCTGGGAGTTCTCAAGCCCTGTATGGGGTGGGGTGGGGGGGCACCTGTGGACTCCTGACCCTTCTGGATAGCCAGCACCCGGAGCCTGCCTGTGCACAGAATCTTTCCCCTCTACTGCCCTCCTCCACGCTTTCTATTGGCCTTGCTGCCGACAGGTTTGGAAGGCACTGCCTTGGCCCAGGGCTGGATGCTGAGGCTTGAGATAAGCTCTCTGGATGCTGGAAGGAGGAAAGGCTTTGCTGGGGTCAGCTGACTTGGTTCAGAGTCAGGCCAGTGGAGGGAGCCTGGTGAGGCATGGCAGTGCCTGCTGGCAGGAGGAGATGCTGCTGACTGAGACTCCCCTCTGGGCGAGCAGTGCTGAGTGCCACTGTTCATTCTCCCAAGCTGTGTCTGGCTGCTTCTTGCTAGGAGGGAATGATACTCAAGGGAGGCTGAGGCAGGTGGATCTCTGAGTTCCAGGACAGCCTGGGCTACACAGACAAACCCTGTCTTGTAACAACAACAAAGAGAGGAAGGAGGGTCCCAGCCCCCACTCCTGGCAGCCGCAGGGCCTCCCTGTGACCTCTGCTTGTTCCTTCCTTGATGCCCTTGCCTGACCTGAGGCAGGCTAGCCTGGAAGCTGCCTTCAGAAACAGGCACGTGGCCACAATTAGCTGGGACAGGAACACACAACTCCCAGGTTGTTTGGACATTGGCAACCTGAGGTGGTTGTGAGGAGCCAAAACTGCTTGGTGGAGTGGACGGGTGGGCACACATTCTGCACTCGGCATGGGTTGGGACGGGGTGGGGGGTCCACGGACAGTCATCCTCCTTCCTCTTTTGGGGTGGAATGTCAGCAGGTTTTCTGACTTGCAAGCCTTACTCCACTTGTGACTCAGCATTTTGCAGCCCAGAAATTGCTGAGTCACAGGGTCCATCCTAGTGGGTTTTGCCCGTGTTGGTCAACTGTGGCTGCCAGGCATGCTGGCTTCTGGAACAGGGTATGTATGAGCATCTGGGGGTGGGGACCCATTCTTATCCTGGCAGGAATCTGGGAGGAAGTGACTTTGCAAAATGGCAGTGGCCTAAAAAAGTGTGGGTTCGCCTCATTGGACCCCCTATCCCCCCACCCCCACGCTGGCTCTGCACTGGGAGCCCTAGGTAACATGCCTGCTCTGTGCCTAGAAACCATGGAAATACTTGTCCCTCACATCCAAACATCTCCATATTCTTCACAGCTGAGCTTTGATGGAGACGCACTCTGACCCCCTGGATCTCCTTTGACCTCAGGGCAGAGCCACAGGCCTGGGGTGTGTTCTCAGACTCCTATACCAAATGCCTGTATTTACTCTATAGGCTCCCTCGGGTGCCTCCCAGCCCCTCCAGCTGAGCAGCTGGAAGTGCTTTCCTTTACCAGGCCTAGGAACCCAGAGCCTAGGCAGGTCTAGCCTTGGAGAAGATAGAGGGAGCCAGGATGAGATCTAGCTTGCTTCTGCAGCCAGTTGGGGCTGGGGACTTGTCCTTACTGCTCCAAGTTGTATAGACCAGGCATCTTGGAGCCCTTGAGCATCTCAGGAAAGGGAACAGAGAAAGGCAGGATATAGTTGCTTCTCACAAGAGTAGAGAAGGGGGCCCGGGAGGGACACTTCCTCGTTGGGTGACCACTTTTGGAGGGTGTATCTCTCCAAGGAGGTCCAGGATGGGATGAGACCCCCGGTCGGAGCATGCTGCACTGCTCTCAGTACTTCCAGGCGTATGGGGGACCCCTGGGTCGGGCTGGTGGTCTGCACACTTCTTAGTTTAGTGTTTTCTAACCCGGAAACTGCTTAGCCAAAGAGGAACTGCTCTGACCACCTTCCCTCCTAAGCTGGATTGCAGACTCTTTAAGTGGGAAAGGATCTTAGAACTCAGCTGTTGCACCTCCTGTGTGAGGAGAGAGGACAACTCTCTGGAAGGAACTGGACTATCCCGAGAATGAAATGCTCAGTAACAAAAGCCCACATTCTCGGGTGTGTGTGTGTGTGTGTGTGTGTGTGTGTGTGTGTGGAGCTTAAGGGTAAAGCGAGCCCCGTGCATGAGCACAGATCCCTGGGTTCAATCCTCAGCACCCCTAAGGAGAGAAACCAACTAACTCCCTGCAGGTGAAAACTTGAGGGACAGGGAAGATTTCTGTGAAGGTTGCTGGAATAAAATATAGATCATGGAGGGTAAAGCAGGGATTAGGGCTCTGGCATCCTCTGGCCTGCTGCAGCTTCCTGCCAAGACAGATGGGGTCATGTTTGTTTTTCTCCACCCAGAGCTTCGGGGTGATGGAAACCCATTCCACGGAGGAAGGTTGAGGGCCAGTTTGGGCTGAACTGAAAGGATGGTGATGGGGGCGGGGGATGTTCTTGGGCGAGCAGGTAGGTGAACAGGCAGGGAAGGCAGCGTAGGTAGGTGCTTATCCAGCCGCTAGGACCTCAGGGCTTGCTCTTTTTTTTTTTTTTTTACAATTGGCAGCTCCAAGGTCAAAACAGTGCCTTGGCCCTAGGTTTCCTGGTTTCTATTATCTCTGCTTTGTTTTTGCGCTATTGCGACAATTAAGCTGGTCACTTGCCACTTGCCTCCTAACCTAAAAGAGGTTTAAAACATCTTTGGCGTGTCAGGAGCAGAACCGATTCAATCACCAATGTCTGTGCTCATTTCCCAGCCTAAGGAATAAGAAGCTCGGTGGCTGTCAGAGGGTCCCTTTGCTTCCCTCTATCCCTGTTACACCCTCCGTTGCAGCAAGATAGGTGTCTGTCCCTCTGAGAGGTCCCAGCACTTCTGCTGTATGAATTCTAAAGGCTCCCCCCTTCTGGATGCAGGGGCCTTTGGGTCCTGCCTGTGACCCACGGCTGTATTGAGAGCTTACAGCTGGCCGGCTCTCTTCCCTCCTTCTTCTTTTGCTTGGCCCCACGGGCCTGCTCCAAGGCCTTGCCAATGGAGTTGGCATTTGTTTGTTCTTTGAACTGCACCAACAGGCACCGCCTGGCACAGAGGGTTGCATTGGATTCTATTGTTATGGACTGAGAGCAGCTGGCATCCTAGGAGAGGTGCCCACAGGCCCAGAGGGCATGCCCAGAAGGGTCTGGGAGGTTAGGCTGCCCTTTGCCACACACTGGAAGAATGGTAGGAGGCCTCACCCCAAAGCAAGTAGGCTACTTGAGTGGGGGTGGCCCTGAGAGCCTCATGACAGGGCTTCCCTTTTTTTTTTTTCTTCAAGACTGATGCAGAGTTGAGAGGAGCCCTGGTGCCCAAGAGCTCAGCTGTGGGCTCCAGGGCCTGGAGGGTGTTGTCCCTGGGACCAGGCAGAGGAAGAATGTGGGAGAGGGCCTTCTTCATCACTTCTATGGCTTCAGATAGGCATCAGGAAGTCTATATGTAAAGTTCTCAAGAGTGAAACTCCAAACAAATCCTGTTTAGGGGGATCTATCTATGGACACATGTGTATTAGAAACAAAAACTGACAACTCTTTTAAGCATTTAGAAGATATATTTAACATAGTTTTGTTTGTTTGGTTTTGGTTTTGGTTTTGGAGATAGGGTTTCTCTGTGTAGCCCTGGCTGTCCTAGAACTTGCTCTGTAGACCAGGCTGGCCTCGAATCCAGAAATCCACCCTCCTCTGCCTCCCGAGTGCTGGGATTAAAGGCGTGTGCCACTGCCACCAGGCTAACATAGTATTTTCGAGATAGGTGTTTTGGTGCATGCCTTTAACCCCAGCATTCAGGAGGCAGAGGCAGGTGGATCTCTGAGTTTGAGGCCAGCCTGGTCTACAGAGCAAGTTCCAGGACAGCCAGGGCTACACAGAGAAATCCTGTGGGGGGGAAAAAAAAAGACCCTGTTTTTCTCAAAAGAAGTAGAAGAGGTAGGGGGAGGAGGAAGAGAAAGGAGGAGGAGGTAGCGAAAGGAGAAATGACAGAGAACGCCCTGGTTTTGCTTTCCATGTCTTTTTAATGTCCTGAGTTCTGGAAGGCAGCTAGAGTCTCACACCTCCAGGTTCAAGTGGTGACGTACTTCTCACAGATATCACATCACGGTCATGAGAGCCAGTCCTGGTGTCATCATGCGGGTAGATCTGGCCTAGTGGGCCTCAAGGGCCCTAGGTAGGCGCCACTGGGCTAGATGCCAGGTGACATGGCGGGCAGACAGGTGCCTGGGTGCTGCTGACTGAGTTTGTCCCTGCAGGTGTCCTGGCGCTGTGGGTTTTGGTGACTCACGTGATGTACATGCAGGATTACTGGAGGACCTGGCTCAGAGGGCTGCGTGGCTTCTTCTTCGTGGGTGCTCTCTTCTCGGCAGTCTCCGTCTCCGCCTTCTGCACTTTCCTGGCGTTGGCCATCACCCAACATCAGAGTGAGGACCGTCCGGGGAAGGGAGCACGGGGGAGGGCCTGGATGGCTTGCTTGACCCTTCCCCACCCCCCAGGGCTCCTTATGGTTGAAATGGGGAGAATGAGAGCCCCCATCTCCTCAGGGGTAGGAGGGTTGGAGTCTGGTATGAGTTACTGGGGTCCTTTCATTTCTGCCTAGCATCAGGAGGGCAGCGCCCCCTGGTGGTGGTAATAAGAACTATCAGAGGCTATCCCTGTATCCCTGATGTAGGTTGGAAGGGTGTGTGCCTCAGAAGCAGGGGATGGTACAGACCTGCTGGTCATCTCTGACCTTTTTTCACGATCCCAACCTTGTAACCAAACAGTGTGTTACTCTAAACCTGTATCACATGCCCACCTCTATTGATTCATTGATAGCATTGATTCAGAGGTCAGGAGGCTGGAAGGATATGGAGTGGGAAGAAGGGGCTCCTGGCTGTGGTGCTGTGGGTCAAGTTACCGTCTGGCTCTTTTCCCTGCAGGTCTCAAAGACCCGAACAGCTACTACCTCTCGTGTGTCTGGAGCTTTATTTCCTTCAAGTGGGCCTTCCTACTCAGCCTCTACGCCCATCGCTACCGGGCTGACTTTGCGGACATCAGCATCCTTAGTGATTTCTAACCCAGGGAATGAGGTCACCACAGTCTGGGGGCCCTCGGGATCTGGACTCAGCTTCCAAGTCAGCAAGGGAGCTCACCCCAACCCCTGGGGGCTCCAGAACCATGGCAGAATATATGGGCCTGTTCAGTTTCCCAGAAATCTGTCTGGTCCCCTTTTGAGGAAGACATGGAGCCGTTAAAGGGGTACTGCCAATCTGCCCATTAGCCCGGCTAGAGGGCAGCTTAGACCTTTCCAAATGGATCTATTTTCTTAGCACTCTGAGGGATCTCTGTAAGTAGGGCCATGACAATGAATTCAATGGGTAGGATTGGAACTATGGCTAGTGACGGGCCGGGACAGGCTTCCTTGCTACCCCAGACTTCATTGGAGCTGTGTGTGTGGGAGGCATCAAAGGTCTGGTCAAGCGAGGAATCTTTAGTACAGATCTCCATCCCCTCTGTGTCCTCAAGGGTCGGGTAGCCAAATTCATCGGTCCTTAGGGAAGCGACAATTGGCTCCTTCCCTGAGCAGCACAGTTGGACAGAATCCAGCGTCCGTCCTTTCTACCATCCCATCCAGAGTTTTGTTTCCCATGAGGGTGCTAGTGCCAGCCAACCATTCCCATGTGTCACAAATGCACACATGACCACACACACCAGAGCAGGACTCCTCGGATGAGGCTAGATTGAGGACCACAGGAAATACACCCCTGCACTTAGAAGGGCTTTGGGGCTGGGGGCGACCTGGTGGGGGCAAGTGGTAGCTCCCCATCTGTACTGAGTCTCCGTCTTTGCACCTCACCTGCCCCTCACTGCACAAGACCACCCTGACCGTGAGGACCTCCTCCCTGCACCAGATCCCAGCTCTGACCTTTCACCTTCTCTCTCTCTCCTGAAGGAACTCTTCTGAGTGGACATGGGCCCAAGGCCTCACCTGGGCAGAGAGGGAGGGCAGGGTCTGCTACATGTATCCTTCTCTGGTGGGTTGCCACTTTGCACGTCTACTCTTCCACCTGGGCACTGCCCCCAGCTCTCTGCCTTACCTGTGTCATGGGCAGTTAAGCAGAAATACAGCGGCCATTTTAACCAGTCTCAGGGTGTTTCTTTGGGGTGTGGGCGGTTTCGAGAGGGAACAGGAGTGGGCAAGATGGGGGCTCTAGCTGTCTGATCATCTCCCTAAGTTTGGGGCTACTGGGCAGTGCCCCCCATCTCTGGTCCCCTATGGGGAGACCACTAGCTCAGATCTCCTTTGCTCTCCCAGTTCTGTCCCAGCCAGGGTTAGAGTGCCCACAGACTTAGTATCCCTGCCGATTTCATCTCCGCACCCTAAGCCAAGGTAGATGGGAAAGGGAATCTTCCTTTTTCTACCCCAGCCAGACTGCTTGGGGCTCCAAGGTACGTGGTGACCAGGATGTGTAGATTCAGAACCAGAAAAGCAAGAGCTAGCACCTCCCTCTCACGCTGGGCACACTTGTCCTGGCCTGTGTCTGCCTCACCCGTCCTTTACAGTGTATGCTCAAAACATCGTGGGACTTTAGAGCAGGGAGGGATAAGGAGCCAGTGCCACTTCTAGAGCCTTCTGCCGGTAGACGCCGCTACTGATACAGGAGGCAAAGACTACTGACCTCCCGGCTAGGACTTAAGCCCAGGTGTGTCTGCATCATGACTTTTTGCGGTGTCTTAGCAAACTGAATCTGAGATCTTGTTCCGGAATCCCACAGAGCCCCATGCACATGGCTCAGCCTGGGGCCGTCTCCCTTTTCACCTGGGTTGGTGAGCATGTATTCAGAGTGGTTTCTTCCTGCATGCATTAGCCACGGAAGGACAAGGGACTAGAGAGCCTGAGTTAGGTCCAGACTTGTCCCTTTCCTCCAGCCCATCACAGGATGCTGGGTGTACACCCACCCCACTGACAATGTCCCACCAATATCCAGGAGGCGTTGTCCCAAGGACTTTAAAGCAAATAAAACATATATTGTTCAGAAGTTTTTTTTTTTTCTTTTTCTTTTTTTCTTTTTTACAAAAACATGCATACATACACAAGGTATGGTGGGGTTGTGGGAAGACACACACACATACACACAGACATACCCTCTTGCATGCACTCATACCCTCTTGCACGCACACATACACACAAATACTCTTTCTTGGTCCCAGACCTAGACCTCAAAAGCCTCGAAGACTTCTGGGTTGGCCTCCTCTCCCCCATGTCTGTCTACTCTCCCACCTTGTTCCCTTCAGCCAAACTAGTCCTATGTGGGGCAGCAGCCAGAGCTGAGGGGTGGGGGTGAGGAACCCCAGAAACAGAAGGCTCATACTGGGGGGAGTGAGCAGGCATCCCTGGGATTGTGTTGTGCTTTTGAAGGGAGATGAAGGTTTGGCACCGTTGGGTTAGGAGACACAGGACTCGGAGAGCACCTGTCTGCTGCACCGGGGCACTGAGATGGTCCACACAGGGTGGCCTCTGGCGGAATGGTGACTGATGGGAGACTTGCAGGTGACTACTACTCACAGGGAGAGAGTAGCTCAGAATGGCTCTCAGAGCCCAGAGCTACCAGAAAGGCATTTGAGGAAGCAGGCAAGGGGAAATAGGGAACCCTCGGCTCCTCCAGCTCCTGGCCCTTCAGAACCTGGGGAAGGCCACCCTGGCCGAGGCCAGGTTAAGAATAGTGGTTATGGATGGGCCTGGTTGAGCCAGTCCCCTCTGTGCAGTCCTGAGGGATGGATGGAGACCACAGCTAGGGGCCTGGACACCAGAAGGCCTAATCTGTTCTGGAAGAGCCCAGCTGCGCCCTAGCGCCCAGCCTGCTTCTTCCCAGAGTCCTCCCTGGTCCCCATACCAGGTCCCATGGTCTTCTCAAGTTCCTTGGGATAGCCGTCAGGGTAGGCTGTGCTCTGGACCTGACTACCTGCCCAGAGGATCTCTGAAGATCCAGGACCAGGGCTGACATCAGAGACGAGGAGAGCCACATCTGAAGGGCGATCTGTTCTGAAACCCTAGAGGTTCATGGGTTCTTCCTCTTCCACCAGCTGCTCCGAGGGCCTGGGAATGGGACAAGGGTGGGATGTAGGAGGGCCACGGGTCTGTGGGCAGGCCTTGGTGGGGTTACCCTCATAGTCAAGGCCTGAGAGATTAGCTGCATGAGGGTCTGAGGTCCTCAAGATGGGAGGATCCAAGGAGATTCGAAGGTCCTGGGCTTAGGGCTGGGGAGCTGGCATTACCTGTCTTCAGCCAGGATGCCCACAGAAAGGGATGCCAGTGCAGTCACAGCTTCCACTTCTGCATCAGCTCCCTGCACTCTGGGTAGCCAGGAGTCTGGACAGGAGGCCAACCGCTGCATGCAGCCCCAGTATTTCCCTAGGACGAGAAGCTGGGTGAACCAGGGAAGATAAGCTGAGTTATAGCCTAGATTTAGCTCAAATAATACCATGGCTGGGGACTCAAGCCCAGAGCCCAAGAATAGTGGCCACATCATCAGCTTGAGGGCCAGCCTCCCCTCCTGCCCTCACCTCTCAGCAAAACACCCTCTCCCAACTCACCCCTTCCCTACACCCCTGGGCAACAGAGCAGATTCAGTATGGCTATGAGGCCATCTCCACAGATAACTAAGCCCCTTTCGCATCCTCCTTGGCTAAAGTTCCACTCTCGAGGGCTGGAGAGATAGATGAGCGGTTAAGAGCGCTGGTTGCTCTTCCAGAGGACCTGGGTTTGACTCTCAGCCTCCACTTAGTAGCTCACCACCGAGTCAAACTTTGGTTCTAGAGGTCTGACGCCCTCTTCTGGCCGACAGGGGTATGGCACACACATGGCGCAAAATAATTAAAAAAAAACTGGTATGGTAGCACACGTTTCATCCCAGCACTCGGGAGGCTGAGGGAGTTGGATCACTGAGTTCAAGGCCATGGTCTACAGACTGAGTTCCAGGACAGCTAGGGCCAATCTCCAAAAATCCCCCAAAATACATAATAGAAGGCCACTCCATAAGCGTGTGCATCCCAAAAGAGCCAGGAGGGTCGCTTGACCCTACATATCTTGGCTTATGTCAAGGTTTTCTCATGCCGGTGCCTTAGCTTCCTAGAGCACAGGGTCCCCTCACGGGGCCTATTCCTAGGAGCCAGACACGCTAACAAATGCCTGCAATGCCAGCAGGCAGAGCCGAGGCAGGAGGATCACAAGCTGGAAGGCGGCCTGCACTACATAGTGAGACCTGGTATCAAAGGAAACCAAACAACTAAACAGCGGGATGGAGCTGGAGCCCAGCGGTAAACGCCTAGGGAGACCCCGGTTCAATCCCCGGGACCGAAGGTGGGGGGAGGGGTAGCAGGCCAGAAAACCAGGGCACACAGAAGGGGCAAGGATCCCCACAGCTGCTCTGCACAGCCACCTCTGGTCCGTGGGACACTCATCATCCTGCTGCTTTGACACAACGATAAACATGCAGAAGCTGGCCCAGCTCAGTGCAGGACCTGGCCCATAGGAGGTTCCACCGTCGGCTCTATCTGTGGCTGTCTGGCTGGCTCCCCAGCTAAGCCCCGAATATGAGGAATTTACTTTGCCACTGTATCCCAGCAGAGACTCTGGGACACACTTCACAGAAAGTGTGTGTTGAACTAGCTTCCGCCTCGTTGAAGCTGAATCTTTAACGCATTTTCATAATGTGGGCTCTTTGAAGTGGTTATATTCTGAGAGCCAGGCAGACCCTTCCCATAGCTTTCCAGTCCCTGTGACCAGCACTGAAGAGGTTAAGCCTTTTTGCCAAACAAGACCTGAGTGTTGCTGTCAGCCCCCTGACCCAAGACTACAGCCAGAGATGGAAGGCCAGTCTTTGTCAAAGGAAGGCACTGTTTTGTCCAGTGGGAGGGCTGGGTTACCCAATCATGGGGGTGTGCCCACCATTACTCCTGAGGTGATGGTACCTGGGCATCCTGTTAAAAACTGTCAGTGTGCATCTGACCTGGCTGGCACTGGAATCTCTGAGACCCTTGTCCCCAGGATGGTGGACCCTAGAGGCTCTCCCAAGTTTGGACCTGGCCAAGTGCCCCAGGGGGAAACTCACTGTGCACCCTGACCACAGCTTCCAGAGAGCGGATGGCACTGAGGTTGGGTTTCTGTTTCCAGCTTTCTTCTGAAAGGGGATCCACCTACAGAAACATTCCATCAGGCACCCCAGACCCAGCCTGCACAAACAGGCATGAGCTATTGTTGGCTCCCTCTGTGACATCAGAAGACACTGGCCCTAGACCTGACCTGGGGAGGTTCCCACTGTGCCACCTACCAAACACTACCGAAAGAGGATGGTGCCAACCCTACCCCTTCCCATGTTGTCTACCCTGTTTGTCCCACAACTGCCAGAGCCAGGCTCCTCTGCACCGCTGGGGGCCAGAGGGCTTTTTACCTTGTTGCCCAGAAGAGCAGCCACACAGGCCTCCGAGGCATCACAGATGGCCGTGAGGTCATGTCCGCCCTCTAAAGCCAACACCACGGCGCCTCCTGCCAAGTTCATCAACTGCTGCGTCATGTACCCAAAACCTGGATGGTTGAGGTAAGAGAGCGTAGGGGGCTGGAGGAGAGGCCGACCCACTTCCTGCCTCTGCCATTCCCCCCCCCCACCCCTCGTTTGCATCTTTATAGACAGTGTCTTAAAGACTAGATCCCAGTGCAAAACCTGTCCATATACTTCAGTCTAAGCTTTGAGAAGCTGAGGGTCTTGGATCCCAACATCGCTGCCAGCCCAAGTCTCTCTCACTGGGCCACCTCTTTGTGTCCAGGCCCTGGGGGCGTAGTGAACAGTGCCTACAGATCCATTCTGAGAACGCCGATCTTCTAATTTCCTCCCTCCGAAGCTCAGGCTGGAAACCTGGCTTCTACAACTGGGCTTCCTTCTGGCAGACCTATGTCTCCAGGGGTCTGACCTATGAGATCTGGCCTGATCTAGAGAAGCAGGTCTGTGCTGTGAGGCTGTGCTAACCTGCAGGCCTAGTCCAGGCCTTACACGTAGCCCCAGACCATGGCCACTGCCACCTGCCCCTTTCATCTTGGCAGTGCGTCCCTGTCCCGACACAGCCTGGCTCTTAGCCCCCACAACTCCCCCCACAGCTGAGGCCCCCCTTACATTTGGCAGAAACATGGTAGCCACCCAGTGGCGCTGGGTGACCCTCCGCAGCATCAAACCCAGCGGACACCAGGACCAGGTCTGGAGCAAACTCTCGGGCAATGGGCATCACCACTATCCTGAAGTTGCAAGGAGAGGTATCATCAGCCTGGCATCACCAACACACGGTGCAGGCCAGCCCATGCTAGCCCCTCCTGCCAACTTCGCTGAGGACACCAGCCCGTAGGACACCAAGAAGCACAGTATCCTAATGGGATTCGTGGTCTGATCTCCTTCACCCTGGCTGTGGCCATACAGAGCATTTAATGGGCAAGAGGCAGAATGGAGGCAGAGATATCAAGGACAGGACAGAGAAGTGTGGGGCGCAAGCACGGTGTGTGCTGCACACAGCCAGCGAGCGCGGTGTGTGCTGCACACAGCCAGCGATGCGCGGCTTACTCTGGTCACTCAGCCCTGGGGACTGAAACGCTCGGCACTTTGGAGGAAACTGAGCACACTCTATGTAGAACTGGCCTGGGCAACTTGCCGCCTGAGAGCACATAAGGGTGACTAGACCTTCTGGTCCCAGGCCCGCCAAACTCCATCCTTCTTCCTCCCCCTGCTTGTCCCATCCAACGCTGGTGTCCATGTAGGCATTTAAGGCCAGCACAGACACGAGGAAGTTCTACTCAGGGGCTCCTGAGGAGTTAATCTTCACAGAGAGAACCTCCAGAAAAGGACTTACAGATCTAAGTCTAGGGTTCCATTTTCCTAAACAGATGTGGGGGACCTGGGGTGAAGGAAGAGCCCAAAGCTCCTTCCAGGGCAGTTTGTAAAGTGAACCCATCCCTCCATGAGGACAATTAGGGACACCAAGTTCCTACTCTCCCCAGAGACCCACCTCCTCCAGGCAGTCCTCTTTGCCTAAATGCTGCCGTTTTGATCTGCACAAACATCCTCAAGGTGAAAGACTGACTTTCTCATTCTTATGGGTCTCTCCAAATACATACTTTTTTGTTGTTGGTGGTAGTGGTGGTTTTTCAAGACAGCGTTTCTGTGTGTCACCCTAGCTATCTGAAAGCCCACTTTATAGACGCTGGCCAAAAACTCAGAGATCTGCCTGCCTATGCCTCCCTTGGATTAAAGGCATGTACCACCATGTTTGGCTGTGTCCCCCCCCCCTTTTTAAAATTGGAGCTGGCCTACAATGTCTAGTGACCAAATGGGAACAGGAGGCTGACAACCCAACCCATCCCTTCCAACCTAGGGCAGTGGGAATGGGAGAAGAGGTAGTCTTGCCAGCCTGGCTTCCTTTGGACCCCAGAGGACTTACCTGAAAGCAGCCAGGTATTCGGGATCCCCCATGGGTGGATCCAAGCCCCCAGCCCAAGCCACATTGACGTTGAAGCCCTCGCCACTACCAGTCCCCACCTGGAAGACAGAATGCAAGGTGGCCGTGAGGAGGACAGGGTCCGGAGCTCATCCAACTTCTTCACTTCCAGACAGGGAAGCTGAGGCTCAGAAAGGATAAGCCACTTGCTCCCGATCATACAGGACAGGGACAGAGAGACAGGAAGAGAGTCAATGGACCGGAAGACATCAGTCCAGCACGCACTCACCTCATCCACGGCCCCACTGCCTGGGAAAAAGTTGCCGTCGTCATGGCGATGAAGGGAAATGTAGAGCACACTGGGGTCCTGGTAGAAAGTCTGCTGTGTGCCGTTGCCATGGTGAACATCCTGTACATTACGACGGGCAGTGGGTAAGGGAAAAGTTCAGGAGCGGAAAGATAAAGGACAGGACACAGTGGAAGGAGTTCAAGGTCGGCAACCATGCAGAGCACTGCGACTCTAGACTGGTGGGGTCAGGAAACTACAGTTTCTAGGATCGCATGACTTGAGCTGCCCCAAGTCATCTACTTGCGGAGCAGTGATTCCCCATCTCTGCATGGAAAGATTCTTCCTGTCTTGTGACAGGGTCTCACAAGTAGGCTTGACTGGCCTGGAACTCACCAGAGTGTCCTGAGACCATGTGGACCAGAGTGGCCTGGGACTCACCATGTAGACCAGGCTGGCCTTGAGTTCACAGAGACCCATCTGCCTCTGACTCCCAAGTACTGGGATGCATTAAAGGCTTGTGCTACCATACCTAGCAAAGACACTCTTTACATAGGTGTGTGTGTGTGTGTGTGTGTGTGTGTGTGTGTGTGTGTGTGTGTATGTGATTATCTCTCTGTGGACACATTCTCCTCACTGTCTTGCACAGTCATGAGACAGTATACATGGTCAGCGATTAAATCTTAAAGAAACCCAGACCCAGTCCTCTAGGAAGTCCTGCATGCTGTCTGCCCTCAACTCAAAAGACTGCACATAGGTTCAAATGTGGAAAACTGCCCCAGTGTTCTCAGTATCTACTTAGAAATGTCCCTTTCACATCTGTTCATGCAGATGAGACCCTAGCTTGGTAGTTAGAGGCATACACTCCAGCGCTAACTGACCAGGTCTCCCATCTCATGAGGTGAGTGACAAGTCACAGTAGTAATCTCTGTAGGTGCTTTCCCCGTCTGTGAAATGGGCTATATCAGGACTATAAATGGGCTACTGTCAGTGTCTAGATGTGACTGATGATCTACTGGTCTTAGATATTACTGCTATGGTTACCAATGTGGAGGGGAAACGGCTTGCTCTGCCAAAAAGCAGCCAACAGAGTTATGACAGAAGTGTACACTATGCACACCAGCAGCCCCCACACCAGCATTTTTGGGGTTTCCTGGCAATTCTACAATATGGGTGCTGCGTTCACCCAAATTTTAATAAGGTAGAGGCTAATGCCAAACTCAGACACGCAGCCCCATCATCCATGTCAGGCTCAGGGTTCTGCAGGCAGGCCTGGCCTCTGATGACACCAGGAACCAGGACCTACCCAGTCAACAATGAGGATCTTGCTGGCTTTGCCGTGTTGCTGTAGCTGTCGGCAGGCGATGGCCACGGAGTTGAAGAAGCAGAAGCCCCTGGAGGGAGGAGAGAGGGTCCTGCCTGCCCATCCTCGCACTTCCCCGCCTATGGGAGGGCTTCGGAGGCCTGTCCCCACCCCACACCACCTCGGGCCACCTCCCTAACGCCTTACATGGCTGTAGAATGATCTGCATGGTGTCCTGGGGGTCGCACCACAGCAAAGCCATTCTGAAAGGGGAGAAGCAGCAGGTATCAGTTCAGCAGGCTTCTCTCAGTCCACGCCTGCCTGAGCCTGCTTCTCACCCCTAGCCACTTTCTCCAAGGATTAAAAGGCAGGGGCAGCAGCGTGCCCCGCTGAGATGTCCAGACCTCTCCCTCCACGCGGCTGCCATGGCTTACAGGCTGCACTTGAACACAGTCCCCCTTCCTGATAGGTCCTGGCTGTAACCACAGTGACACCTATTGACTACTAGATAAAAACCACGTGCCCGGCCCTGTGCTGAGTACTTCACAGACACTGCATCTGCTCCTCACAGCATCCCTAGAGCGCAGAACACGATCATCATCCCCGACTGACAGATGACAGAACCGAGCTGCACAGAGTAGGGCTGGGCTACTCAGACCAGGACAATTGCCAAGCGCTCTGGGATACTGATTGCATAGTACCTGCCTTGGGCTGTGAGCTCTCAGACCACGGGACTGAGCGCTTCAGGGGAATCATCACAGGGGAACTGTCCTAGAACAATGAGCACAACCCCCAACTTAATAGGCAGGGTCCTATCCCTAAACGGCCTGTAGTATTCAAAAATGGCCACCATGTGCCTACAGCCACTAAATGATCTCAGATGGCCAGGACTGTCCAACACCCTAAGGCCCAGTGGCCTGATTATGTAAGTGACATGAACTTGGGGGTCAAGCCCCACCTCGGTTCCAGTCCCGATTTCCCTTTCAAAACCCTGTGGTAGTATCCACAAGGAACAAGAAGGCTAAATGCTGGGATTTGGACTCACTGCCATCACCCCGGCACCAACTCTTGAGCTTACCAGCCTTCAATCCAAAGTCCCTACCTTCAGCTCTCGGGAAGCTACTTTGAAGGCAAGGTCTGTGACGCTGCCCGCAGCCCAGCGGGCTGCATTGGAGGAATGCAGCTCGTTCCAGATGGTGTCAGTATCTACCTGCGGGGACCAGGGTCGGGACTGCATCATTCAGTGCTTTTCTTAGGAGCCAGGGCCCAGCGGGGCAGTACCCACCCCATGGCCAGGACCCCAGGGGCAGGGAGCTGGGCAGACAGAGCTGCCTCCCCAGTGCCCCACCGCCCAAAGGCAAGGCCTCCTGTGTCCCCCAGTCCCGGGAGGACTTCTTCCCAGTGTTAAGTCCCAGCACCAGCTCCTGTGTGGCCAGCACTCTGCCTCCCCAGTCAGGGGAGGGGGCATGGCGTTACCTGGGCGGGATTGGGGTTTGGGCCGGGAGGGGTTTTAAGCCCCAGCTGACTCTGCTCAGGCCCTGCGGGACGGTCGGAGCTGGAGGGGCCGTCTGCACCACTGTCTTCCACTCAGGGCCCCTAGCCCAGGCTGGGAGGCCCCCCAAACCCAGTCCCTGGGCCTCAAGGCTAGGGAGGGGCCGGGGGGCATGATGGGGAGATGGGAAAGGCGAGGCGGACCGAGAGAGGCGAGGAAGGCAGAAAGAGTCGCAAGAGGCTGGAGAGAGAGAGAGAGAGAAAGGACAGAAAGGGAGAGGAGGGAGGAGACAACAGAAGCAACAACAGTTGGAAAAACCAGAAAGTGGCAAGAAATGGGCAGTTGTGAACAGGGCACTGGCTGGCTCCCCAACAGCCCTCTTGACAGCTCCCACTTGCCCTCCGGGACCCAGCCTCCACCTCACTGCCACAGGCCTTGCCTGGCACCATGACAGGAAGGCTAAGTCAGGCAGCAGAAAGACCCCCAGCAGGTGGGAGGAGGCGGCGAGCCAAGCTGGAAAGCCATGTCCTGGATAGGGAAGTCCTAAACCTCTAAGTACATGGGAGGTACCCCACAGCTCCACAGGAGGTCTGGAGGTCAAGTGGGGCACACCTCGGGTTCCCAAGAGAGAGAGGCCCACTCCTGGGCAGGCAGAGCTGCCGATTCCTGGGAGCCAGTGTGGAATGAATGGCCAATGCTTGCCCACTGGGGTCTAACAAAAGGCGGGTCTCAAGCCCCAGTGTGACCCTACCTTGAGCCTTACTGAACACCTACCAAATACCTTCTAAAACTGTGAGGCACTGGGATCCGCACTCACGGAACACTCATGAGACTGGGATACACCTATCACAAAGAGCTTCTGGCTACAGGGGATGCCCTGCCTTTACCCAGTCTGGCAAAACCACAAGTCACAGGTGGCAGAGGGGTGGACGTGGGCCGAGAGACCCGCACGAAGGGCTGGCTGAAAGCCCTTGGCAATGCCTACTTGAGATCTTCAGGCATACTCACCCCAACCCCGCCACAGGGTAGCATCACAAACGTCCGCTGTGCCAGGAGTCCTGTGGGGAAAGAAGGCCCAGGTCGTGTGAGTAAGGAACACGGATGCCCTAAGAGAAGTAGGTATGGAGAGGGAGGCAATACAGGGAGATATGCAGGTGGAGGTGGGCAGCGTGGGGCGGGGAGCACTACGGATGGACGGACGGACTGACGGACGGACGGCAGGGTGGTGGGGTGAGAGGATATGCCACCAGGGCAGCAAGCTAGCATGGGAATATCCAGGAAGCTAGGTCAAGAGCACAGAAGTAGGTGAGGTGGGCAAGCCTGAGATGATTCGGGGCCAGATGTCTGTATCCCTCCCGTACCTGTAAGCTTCCCGTTATCCAGTTTGAGGCGGCTGAGTGGGTTCGTGCCGTAGAGGAGCACGTGCCGTTCAGAGTGGACTGACTGCAGCTCCTCTAGGGAAGCCTTCCGGCCTCGGAGACACTGAGGAAGGACCCACAGAGCTCCTAAGCCTTGCTCCTCGACTCCTCTGCCACGCTCAGACTCCCCCACCCCCCAACTTGGCCATTCCTCGCTGGCCCTAAGGCCTCCCACCCCTTCTTTTGCATAGCTCCACCTCCTACCTCACACTGGCTGCGGAGACCCCGTTCCTGCAGCCGGGACCAGATGCTCTGGATGCGGCCTGCGTGCTCGGGATGCTTGCTGTTGTCTCCACAGGAACATTGGTGTTTCAGCATCACGGAGTCATAGACCAGCCCTGCAAGAAGCAGACGCCAGGGCTGGAACGCCAGGGAGACCTCCATCGTGGCTTTCAGATCGAGACCTGCCCACAGCCAGGGAGCCAGGCATGCGCACGTCTGCATTCCCTTTCCAACCCTTCTGTGGAGAGCTATGTTTCCCTAGGCACAGGCCTAAATGCTGCTGGGTCCTCTTACTCCTCACAAGGCCCAACGCACCTCCTATGTCTTTGAAAGTTCATGCCCTAAACCCAGAGCGACTTAACACAGGTCATCCTTGTAGTGGGTTAGCTTAATGCTGCTAGTATTCTAATGATAATTTGGGTCCCCCAAAACTGTTTGCCTCAAAGAGAGTCCACGTGTAGGACACTGAGGGACTCTGCTCCCAGTTAGTTCTGAATGGTAAATAATAGCTGGCGTGAAGAGACATAGGTGGGGTTGAGTTTTCGTGGGCTTAGAGCGAGGAGATCACTAGGGAAGAAGAAGAAAAGAAGAAGAAGAAGAAGAAGAAGAAGAAGAAGAAGAAGAAGAAGAAGAAGAAGAAGAAGAAGAAGAAGAAGAAGAAGAAGAAGAAAGGAAGGAGGAAGAAGAAGGAAGAAGGAAGAAGAAGGAAGAAGGAAGAAAGAAGAAAGAAGAAAGAAGAAGAAAGAAGAGGAAGAGGAAGAGGAGGAGGAGGAGGAAAAGGGGGAGACGGAGGAGGAGGAGAAGAAGAAGCTGGTGCAGGAGGGAGATGGAGAGCTGCTATGGACTAAGGGCCGAGAGAACATGTCCTAGAGGGCTGCCCAATGGGGTTAAGAGCAGCCAAGGAACATGGAAATTAGTTAAGTAGTAACTCGGAGTTCTCGGTAGGAAAATGGATTCTAACAACATGAAGGGTAAGCAGTTTGCACAGCTATTGTGCTGACTAAGACATATGAAAATATAAAGGCTGTATGTGTGTCTTTTCATCTGGGAACATAAACGGCCAAAGGTGAGTAGAAACCCCTGAACTGGGTTTTGTAACTATTTATCACTGCATACCTCCCTCTGGTCACAAAGCCAGGGGCTCCCAACACAGAGAGGAAAAGCAATTCCAGGGAAACCTAAAGACTGGGAGAGGGGTGGGTGGGTGGATAGGGAAGCACCCTCATAGAAGCAGGGGAGGGGGAAGGGGAAGGGAATAGGGGGTTTCCGGGGGCGGGGGGGAGCCTGGGAAAAGGGATAACATTTGAAATGTAAATAAAGAAAAAATATATAATATGGACTGGGAGAGGGAATCCCATGGTCAGACTCCCAACTGCACATGGAAAACACCCAGAAAACTATTTTACCTTGTAAACAATATGCAAATAGCATGAAAACTGTTTACATAGCATCCACATTGTAGTAGGTATTAAAAGCAAAACAGACATGATACAAATATGTGGAAAGATATGCATATATTAAACGCAAGCACCGTGCTGTTTTACATGAAGGACTTGAGTATCTATGGTTTTGGTAGGTTTACAAGGTGGTGTTGAGGTCCCAGAATCAACCCTGTAGGGTACTCAGGAACTGTATGTAGTTCAGTCTGCCCCAACGGAAGTCTCCAGAAGCCAACCTTAGACACACTGCTGCCGGAAGGGTCTGTGTCCACATAGCTCATCTCAGAGACTTTCAAAATGCTCACGCTGTCTGTCCCAGGGATGCTACTCCTTAGGAGTGACCCTGGAGAGGTAATCCCAGATCAAAGTAACAAAGACCAAGTATGGGGGTGCACACCTTTGATCCCAGCATTAGGGAGGCAGAGGAGGGTGGATCACAGGCCAGCCAAGGACTTCCTTCCTAATGAGAGTCTATCTCAAAAACAAATGAAGAAAATTAAACTGAAGCCTGGATGAACCATGCCTTGGAATCCAGCCGTGGATCTCAGCACTCTGGAGTTTGAAGCCAAGCCTGGTGGTCTACAGAGGGAGTTCCAGGACAGCCAGGATTACATAGAAAAGGCCTGTCTTCTTAAACCAAAACAAACCAAAACAAAAAACCCAAGAAAAAGAAATTAAAATTAAAACAAAAAATGTTTAAACTCCCAACTAATAAGAATTAAAGTTAACACTGAGCGGGGCATGGTGATTTATACCTGCAATTCTCACACTTGGGCATCTATGAGAAAAACAGCTACAAGTTCAAAGCTAGCCTGGGAGGGACAGCCTGTCTCCAAAAGCTAAACTTAAGAGGAAAAAAAAGATAAAATACAAGATTCCCAGTTTTAAGGATTCAAGAGTGTCTGTAATAACATGCTGTTGGATAAGCCGGAGTACAGAGCTGCTAGCAGCAGCGTGGAGACTGAACAGCTGACCAGCATAAGCAGGATTCTAAGTCCAGTTCCTAGCACTATCAAAAAAAATCAACAATAATAATTAAAAAACAATCAAGCAGGGTGCAAAATATAGCTTCATGTTTGTGACATTAGGCAGGTATGATGACTAAAATCCAGAATGAAGTACAGCAGAGTCTAGGGCACTAAGATACTTGGTGATTTTCTTACTCTTTTTTGTTTGTTTGTTTGTTTGTTTTGTTTTGTTTTTCGAGACAGGCTGGCCTCTAACTCAGAAATCCGCCTGCCTCTGCCTCCCAAGTGCTGGGATTAAAGGCGTGTGCCACCACTGCCCAGCTCGTGTTCTTGGCTTTTGTTTTAAAAGGACTGGTCGCAGTAGCAGACTCAAATTCCTGTCCTGGCCCCTGACTGCCCAGCTTTGTCCTTTAACCAAAAGCTAGTCACTGTCAATTTAGGTTTCTTAACCCCCGATGAATCTGCTGGCTTCACAGGCATCATAGAGCTCAAAGAAGATGGAGGGAGAGTTCTGTGATCTCTGGAACTGTCCGAAAGGCGGTGCACAGACATGGACTCATGCCCTGTCACCCCCTCCCCATCCCACCCTCTCCACCCTGCCTCCTTCACAGTCCCTCTCTGGTCTTACCTGTGGCAGGTGTCTCTGAGCTGTTGAGGACTTGGGTCTGACAGGTGGGCTCTGGACTCAGCAGGGAGACAGGTGCTGCTGGGGAAGACTGGGTTCTGGACAGGGGCCGGTGTCCAACCTGGGCCAGAGGTATCAGCACGGAGTCCCCGGGGCTTCCCTGAGAGAGCCGCCCGGCTAGATGCTGCTGCTCCCAGGGTGGCACCTGAGGGAAACATGGCCACAGGCTCCGGTTTCTCATACTTGGCCACCTGCTCTTACCCAAGGTGGAGGGATCTGCCGTATAGACTCCTTTTCTGGAGAAATTCCAGATGTGTGCTCTTTGACTTCCCTGAAGTTCTGTACGCAGACTGATGTCCCGATATCACAAGAACTCCTTGGGCCCTGAGTCTACTGTCTGAGATCACCTCTCATAGGACGCATTACTATGCACAAGCGACTGCCTGAGATGCTAAATGCTCGCGGACTGTCACCACCAAGCGCTGATCAAATTCCGTATCCCAATTCATAGAGCCCTTCGAAGATAGGATCTTTGCAAGGGGGCGGGGAAAAGTCAACTCACATTGACATGATTAGGTAAGTCTTCATTGAAAAGGTTTGTTGTCCTTGTGAAAGGGACCTTTGAGCAGAGGCTCAATAGATGCTACTTCCTTAGCCCCCAGAACACATCCCCTCCCCCACCCAACACACACTTCAATTTCACCCTTTCAGTCTACAGAGCTTCAAGGTGACCAATATCTGCCTTTCAAGGCATCTTGTGTGTCTAGGTTCTGCTGCACGGGTCCTGGCAAATGAGCACTGCCTTGACCCCCCCTCCCCCAGGCTATTAATCTAAAGCCAGGGACTGCTCGCTGCTCTCCCTCGTCTTGCCCCAGCTACCTTTGGATACAAGAGAGCCAGCTGCAGCGAGAAATGTGAAGATGGAGTATGTGTGGTTATGTGAAAGGCCAAGAAGCAGGTTGCTGGAATATACGCATGCGCATGCATCAGCACCTTGGCATAGGTCTTGCTTGATTTCCTATCTCCTTCCCTTCCCCATCCTATGCCAAGCCCCAAGCCTTCTGACTGAAGTTTCTTCAGGGTCTTTGGGCACAGCCATACCTGTTGGTGCTGCTGCAGAGAAATGGGCCCTCTGCCCTCAGGAGGCCCACGGCCTGACTCCCTATGTTCCAGGCCATCATTCACCATAGGTCCCACTCCCCCACCATCTGTCTCTAGGTCCTCAGCCGAGGGTATCTGCCGCAGTCGGGGCTTCTCACTGGGCTTGGCAGGCCTCTGAGGAGGGGAGATGGCTGGCTGAGAAGTGGGATAGAGAGGAGGGTGGGTGGCGGGTAGAGGGTTGGATAAGGCTACATTCATCTTACTAGGTCTACGGCAGCCACTTCTCTAGCCTTCCTTAGGCCTAAGTTCCCAAGTCCACAGGGGCTCAGTTAGGCATGCCCTTAGCACCTCCCCTCCTGGGTTCCCCTCACCTTGATCAGCTGGACATGAGGTTTGAGCCGATCCTGGCGGGGCTGCAGGGGGCCCAGCAGAGGGGAGGCTGTGGCGCTGGGGGGCAGGGGCTCTGAGCGGGTCCGGTTAAGTGGTCGATGGAGGCCTGACCCGGAGAGCCGCTCAGTGGTCAGTAAGGGCTGGGCAAAGTGGAAGGGCAAGGGCCCGAGGCCGGGCACTGGAAAGAATGAGATAGATGTAAGGAAGGAATCCTGGGAGCCACGGAAGGAGACAGGGACATGGAGCCGAGGCAAGGCTTGGCAAGGAGTTATAAATAGTGAGGGACTGGAAGGTGGGGTTTTCCCCGAGCTTGGCCCCTTGAGAGGGTGCACAACCTGCCCATTCCGGGAGAAGCAGCAAGACTCACCAGTCCACAGTGGGGCATGAGAGACTGAGGGGTCCAGCAGGAGAATGGGTTGCAGGCGAGAGGGTAAGGTGCCCCCAGCCTCTGGCTCCAGACCGTGGTGCAGGAAGAGGGGAGCATGGGGGTTCCCCAGAACAGGACCTCGAGGGCCCAAAGTTGAATGAGTCCTGCGGTCACCATCAACCTGGAAGAGGTAAAGTCAGAGTTGGAGAGGATTCTGGGAGAGGAAAATGAAGGTGAGGTAAGGACCCAGGCGGGAAAGAGGCCGGAGAAGCACGGAGTGGGGGCAGGGTGCCCCAGCCACTCACCCTGGCAGGGGCAGGCAGCCCCAGTGTGATTGCGGGCAGCAAGGACACTGTCGGCAAAGCGAACGGGGCCAGAGAAGTCTCCTGCAGCCGCAGCCGCTGGCCCAAGAGCGCCTGCCATGGGGAGCAGGGTGACGGGTCACCAGTCCTGGAACACTACCCCTGGTATGCCGTCCCCAGAATACCCAAGAGGCCCTGCTGGGGACTGCCCAGACCCTGAAGCCTCAAGCCAGGCCAGGCCACTTGCTGGAAAAAAGGCTGCCCCCAGGAGAGCCCAGTGCCCAACAAGGCCTTACCTCTGAGCCCAGGGCAGGGTTAGGGCCATGCTCGCTGTCATTAGGGGAGCTGCACCCTGACGCGGGTGTGCTGCTACTACTGGGGGAGGAGTCTGAGGCAGAGGAAAAAGGAAGGCGCGGTCAGGGGTGAGGAATGGACCACCCTGGGCAGGACGCCCAGTCACACCTTCTTCCCTTCTGGATGTATTACACTTTCTCCCTGGAGGACTAGAGAGCTGCCGGACCACCCCTGGACCACCCCTGGACCACCCCTGGCCCCCCTGCACCTCTGAGCGGTTCTCATTTCCCCAGCAAATGTCAGCTCCCCAGACTCAGCAGGGTTAGGCTTTAGCCCCTACTCGCCCTCCCGAAGGCAGGTGTATGAGAGTCACCCGGTACAAAGTCAGCAGTCCCACGTGGGAGGAGCCCACTCCAGGGCCCCTGGCTTGCCTCTTACCTCCAAGGGTCTCAGCAGGCCTCCTCCGAAGGCTGGGCGGGGCGCTCTCCTTCCGGAGCAGGGGATTCTTGCGCCTCTCCAGGGATTTCTTGGGTTTGTAGCGCAGCTTCAGGTTGGGTTCAGACACTGTGGAGGAACTAGTGTCACGCCTGACTTCGATAGGCCAGCCAGCCTTCTCTTCTCTCTCCTTCTCCCTCTCCCTCTCCCTCTCCCTCTGAGACGGGGTCTCACGATGTAGACCAGGATTGCCTCAAACTCACAGAGATCCACCCGCCTCTGCCTACTGAGTGCTGCACTATCATGCCAGGCCTCTTCTGTGCCCCTTAACATCCCTCTTCTATGGGTTAAAGAGAAAAAAAAGGCAATGCCAGTGTGTGTGTGTGTGTGTGTGTGTGTGTGTGTGTGTATGTGTGTGTGTGTGGGGGGGGTTATAAGCAGTGTGCTAACCGTCCCAATCCACCTCGACCCCCATACTCCTGACCTAAATCTGAGGCCCTTTGTTTAATCTCAGCCCCTCAAAGGTCCCTATCCGCCCAGCTCACCTGTTTTACGCAGGGGAAAGTGTTCCGGGGGTTCAGTGGGCAGGCTGGGAACAGGAGGCAGGAAGCTGCTAAGCACGGAGCGGGCAGCACCCTCTGTGTCCAAGGGCTCCAGAGTTCTGCAGGGTGAGTGTCAAGGCTACTTCAGAAGCCCAGGATGCCCCAAGGTCCTGCAATCTCACTTTGCACAGGCACTTTCTTTCCTAAGCATGCCTGCCAGGAAAGCTGCCACCAACAGAGCTGGGCAGTGTGGAGCCAGCATGACAGGAGTCATCTCCAGGTGGCAGTAGTGGGTCACCCGTGCTAATGCAGACATTCTGCCTCAGGTATAAATCCCCAAGCCTTGGAGCTTAGGGCTCCCTGGAGACTCAGCGACTACTGTGCTAGGAGCCTTTTCTAGGAACCAGGGTTTCTGTGCTTGTGAAGGGCCTCAAGTGAGATGTAGGGAGAAAACTGAAGGGGAGAGGATGGCAGATATGGGTTGCGGGGGACTGGAGAGATTATATTTAGGCACAGAGTAAGAAACAGGTGATGGGTGTAGGGGAGGAGAGGGGCCACGGGCATACCCACAGGACCATACCCACAGGTGCACACCCACAGGTGCACACTCACAGGTGCACACCCACAGGTGCGTACCCACAGGTGCACACTCACAGGTGCATATCCACAGGTGCATACCCACAGGTGTACACCCACAGGTGTACACCCACAGGTGCACACCCTCAGGTGCATACCCACAGGTACACACTCACAGGTGCAAGCTCACAGGTGCATACCCACAGGTGCACACTCACAGGTGAGTATGTAGAAACGAGGAAGCACAGAAAGGACCCGAGGGATATCAAGCTACCTGTAGGGGATACTGGGGCTGCTGGGATGGACTGTTCTCTCAAGGGCTGCCTGCTGTTTCTTCAGGATCACTTCAGCCAGCTTCTGCTTGACCACACTGCTGGCTACGGCACCTGTAGAGGCAGAGAAATGGGAAGGCTGGAAACGGGTGGATAGGAAGTCTCTTGGGTACATTCTCTGCAAACTGCCAAGGCCACATTTTCAGTACAGGATGTCTCAGGGACTCCTCAGCCAAGAGAGCTGGCTACTAAGCCCGAGGCCCTAACCCTCCTGTGAAGCCTCTAGACACTCCCACTCCTACCTCTGTTCAGAGGCAGAGCCAACAGAAGGCATCCAAGTAAATGGTGCCCTTCCCACTCACCCCTCCCAGACACCCAGGCAGAGAAGAGGGGAGATGAGCCCGACCCTTACTTCGCTTGCTCTTGTCTTTATTGAGAAGTTGCCGAAGTTCTTGCTCCTGCTGTCCCCCCTGTAGCTCCGGCATGGGTGGGTCCATGGATAGCTGTGGACAGAGCTGACTGCTTAGGAGGGGCAGGAATAGAGGTCGGAGCTAAGGTCTAGGGAGGCTGGGGCATTCTGTCTTTACCCTCATGGGCTCGGCTGAGCGCTGTTGTTGGTGTAAGCCTGCCAGGAAGAGATGGCGGTGCAGGCGTTGGGGGTGCTGCAGGGTCAGCAACGCAGGCTCTGGTGGGGGCTCCACCGTGGGCCGCTGGCCCACCCGCAGGTCCATGGGTTGGGGCTGAGAGCCTGGTGTGTCTGGCTGGAGGACAGGGCAGCCTGGGGAGACACAGCAGAGTCAGGTGGAATTCTGGTCTGCAGGAACTTGGTCACAGACTACTGAACCCTCTGGGGCTGACTCAACATCAGTCAAAATACCCTGAGGGGAGCCTCTTTCTCACGTAGGCCAGTTGGTGAGCTGGGGGTAGGAACTGGCTTCCATTCTACCCACGAGAAAGGAGGTCTACAGAAAGGAGGTCTACAGACTACAGACACGCTCCCGTCCGCTTGCTGATGGCTAGAACTGAGCCATCTGACTGGGAGCACGGCGCCTTTCTCCAGAATACTCATCCACTGGCTTGGGGCTAAGCTTACAGGATTTAATGAAATGGTGATGTCGTTCTAGGCTCTATACCTCCTTGCCTTTGCCCTTCTAGGAATGTAGTCAGCCTGGCTTAGTGCTGGAGCGATCAGGCAGGTAAACAGGCCCAGTCTTCGCAGTCCCCAAGTTCATGGGCCTCCCACACCCTCAGCTGCCACTCTCTCGCTCCCGTTTCCTGTACCATTCTGGTCCTGGGATCCAGACGTAGAGCCCAGAGCTCACGATCAGCCCTAGGGCTCTACTGAACCCTGTTCTCAGGGTCGCCTCCTCAGCTCACCAGGCCCATGAGCTTATGCTGCATACACCAGCCAGCTGTGGGCCTGGTCTGGCAAGGACAGCAGGCTCAGCTGCCTCTTCTCCAGTGTCCTCTGCACCCACGCCAGGAGCACCTTGCCAAGGCCGTGGGTGCAGGAGCTATTTATAGCTCAC
The DNA here is from genome assembly GCA_902729485.2 of Mus minutoides. Taxonomy (NCBI): domain Eukaryota; kingdom Metazoa; phylum Chordata; class Mammalia; order Rodentia; family Muridae; genus Mus; species Mus minutoides. The sequence goes on from LR749850.1 coordinate 1,093,897, forward strand.
CAGCAGACCAGAGTCTGTGCCAGCATAGCCAGCTGGCCAGGCAGAGCAGCCAGGGATGCGGAGATGCTGGGAGATGGGGCTGCTTCAGGGTAGGGGGTGGTCCTATCAAAGGGAAAGGATGAGAATACAAGAGAGGGGGGAACTCCCCACAGAGGCCTTCCCCTCACAGAGCACCACAGCTCTCTGTGGGGTCTGGCACCGACAGGGAATGGTAAGATCCCCAGCAAACCACCAATGAGAAAGTTCGGAAACTCAGCCAGCAGCCTGCAGCCTGACGTGACCATAGAAGCCATAACCTTAACAGTTGTGGTGCGTTCCTGTAACAAAACCCCCTCAACTCCTAGCCAGTCTGCCTCAGATGCTAATGATGGCTATCTGTTATCCCAGACTAGGCAAGTGAGGGCCAGGGTGAGGGTCTGGAGCCACCCAGCCAGGGCCAGAGAGGGGACAGTATGTAGACCTGCTTAGCCCAAGGTTCCACTTCCCCACCAACACTCAGGAAATCACCTCCTTTGGAAGGGGCTCCCACTGGGCAAGGAAAGAGCTTGTGGGACGTTGTCACAAAGGGGTGTCACTCGAGAGAAGTGTCCTGTGAGGCCTTCTGTGGCCCTCCAGTTACTAAGCACTCTGAGAGGGCAACTGTGCATCCAGATGTCGCCCGCAGTAAACAATGCCTGGTAGCTAACCAAGAAATCGTTCCGGTAGAGTATGAGCTTCCACTGGCAACGTAGTCCTGGCCCACGAGAGGCCTTAGACTTCCCCAGTTCTGGTGTACTGGCTTCCTGACGTCACTCCCTTGATGGCACAGGGCTTAGGAGAACTCAAGGTGGTTTTCCCATACCTGAGGCCTGTGGTTTCAGTCTCACCAAACTCGGGGAGCAGCCACCTAACAGCCACCACAGTCCTTCATTCAGTGTGACTAACGCCAGAGAACACAGGGATGCTGGGAACAGAGGGCTGTCTTCCGAACTTTGGGGGGCTCCATAGGTTAGCACCAGGGCAGGGTACAAGAATGGGAAAGTTCTCGGGCCAAATGGGGCTGGCCCGAGCGAGTGGGGCTGGCCGGAGCGAGCAGGGCTGGCCGGAGCGAGCGGGCCGTACAGAGCGAGCAGGGCCATACGGGTGCAGCTGGAGCGAGCGGGGCTGGCCAGAGCGAGCCGGGCCTACCGGAGGGAGCAGGGTTGACCAGAACGAGGGAAAAAAAAAAGAATGGGGCTGGCGAGATGGCTCAGTGGTTAAGAGCGCCGACTGCTCTTCCGAAGGTCCAGAGTTCAAATCCCAGCAACCACATGGTGGCTCACAACCATCCGTAATGGAATCTGATGCCCTCTTCTGGAGTATCTGAGGATAGCTACAGTGTACTTACAAATAATAAATAAATCTAAAAAAAAAAAAAAAAAAGAAAAAAAAAAAAAGAATGGGAAAGTTCTCTAGAGAAGCTGTAGGCATTTCCCCATGAGCACCGCCCCCAATGTGGCACCTGAACAAAGCCACCAACTCCGGTAGTGCCTTTTATCCTATAATAAAGCCTGCACCTTTTATCCCCACTGGCTCTCGGCTCAACAGTGTCTCCTGCCAGTGCTGTCTGCTTCCCAAACCCCATCTGCTGCTCAGCGCCCAGCTGGACACAGGCCAGTGTGCAACACCCTTTCCTCCTGGACTCCACGCTGGCCGCTCACAGCATCCCAAGAGTCCAGTGGCAGCACGGGGCCTGGTAGAAGCTCCAAAGGCCCCTGGTTTTCCCTTGCTCATCACCCCAAGACTTAGAACACAACCTGGCTTAAGGCAGACAGCAAACAGAACCACAGGGGAAATCTTGCTATTTCTCCTCAGTGGCCCAGGTCGGATCCTTGCAGGGATAAGGTTCACTGACGATTCGGGGAGGTAGGATAAACTCAGGTTTCTTTCATTTAGCAGAGGTCACGTGTTGCTACCATTCCCCTCCCCTTCTTCCGTGTGTCCTGTCTTCCCAAGCTTTGGGACAGCTGGATTAAGGCGAGGATTCCATGGCCTTCTGGTTCTCGGCTATGTGGAATGGATCCTTATGTGCTCAGTAGATCCTCAGTGCATATCATCTATCGGGAGTGAAGGAAAAGCGACGCCCCCACCTCTGTTCTAGACCTAGCTCCATGGGTATGTTCTAAATCTGGGTGGCAATAGGAAGTTAGTCCACTGCAGGCCACTCTCCCAGGACGGGCAAGCGAGTGACAGCCCAGAAGGTCCAGGCCAGCAGGAGAAAGTCTTCTTACCAATAGGAGACATCTTTCCTCCCTGCAGGGCCCATATGAGGACAAATGACTTGAAAACAGGAATAGGGATCGCCCACTGCCTGAAGGGGTGCTGACGGGGGGGGGATCTGATTAGGGCAGGGTGGGGGGTGTCTGAGCACAAACATGAGATTCCTACTTTCCTTTCCGTTTTGCTATTCCAATCAAGGACAGGCATGGCGTCTGGCTTTCCTTTTCTTGTTGTGCTTCCTAGCCTGGACCCAAAGATGCCTCTTCCGTTATGTTTTTTTTTTTCTTCCCCTTCTGGAGACCCAACTTTGTCCCTTCCCTGGAACCTTCCTCTTCCAACTCTCTGGCCCAGCTAACCCCCCACTTTGTCAAGCCCTCAGCCTCACCTTTCCCAGATTGTTTGCATCCCTCATCCCCACCCCCCTCACCAACCAGGTCTGAGGCCAGGGAGACTGGGGCAGCAGGCACCCAGGCTTACCTGGGTCCCATCTGTAGAAAGAGAGGTGACGGTGTGTCTGTGGGACAAGGGAGGAGGGCTACTGCCCCCAGAAGGAGGAAGGCTCCCTGCCACTTCAGGCTCCTTCCTTTGCAGCCAGCTACTGAGTGACTCAGCTACTCAGCTGCCTGGGCACCGTGCACAACAAGAACTTCGGAAGGCCCAAGCTCACCCAGCAATGCCCTCAGCCCTCCCTGATGTGGAAGATACCATCTTCCTTGGGCAGCCAAAGCATGTTCCCAGCAGCCTGGGGAAGAAAGGCAGGCTGGGAGGGGCAGTGGGGCCAGAAGTGGGAGCCTGTGGCTGGGGAGGTCAGGAGAGATCTGGGGAGAGCAGGCCTGGAGAGGGGAACAGGAAAGGTCCTCGCTGCGGGAAAGGACTGACTGGGCTGTGGCTGCAGGTAGGAGCCATGAAATGCACAGCCCAAGGATCTCAGTATAGGGCCCTCTCCCCTAGCTGCCCATTCTGTGTCTGCCACCTTGATTTTCCAAGAAAAGAGATCCACTAGGCCTCAGACCTCTTTCTGAGATAACCTGGGCCAGAAATACTTTTCTTTGGAAACGGCCACTTCCCTCAGGCTCCTCCTAAGCCCACTCAGAATCCACAAAACTGCAACAGAACCGAGGTTGGCAACAGGAAGGCCAAGGCAGGCTGGGAGGGGCAGTAGACAGGAGTTCTCCTACCACTTGTCCACAGTAAACACACCCTCCTGCCATCCCAGCTCAGGGCCCTCTCAGAAAGATCAAGGAATCTGGGAGCTTTCTGTAGGCAGCAGTTGGTGGATATGTTTCTCAGACCAGAACAAGTGCAGAAGGCTACTTTCTGAAGGGAGATGGGTGCTGCTTTCTGGACCTGTACTTAGTGGGCAGCTCCAGGCAGGAGAGGCTAAGGCAACAGCCCATCATACGTTCACACCCACGCCTCGTGGTACACGGTTCTGGGCTGACATGCTGCCCTACCCATTCATCTTTGGAAGTCTGCCCAAGCCCAAATCGGCATGGGGCTCATCCTGGCCTGCTCTCTTCACCCACTTATTCACAATGTCTCACACATTAGCATACTGTTAATTTCAATGGTATCAGTGGTAGCGCTTATCGGCCATTATCATCTGCAGTCACGCCTCCTAAGGCCCTTTTGGGAATTAATGAATCACACACAATGATCCTCTCACGACTCCTGCCTAATATTTCTCAAGGTTTGTGATCTCCAAGAAACACCTATTCCAAGAGCAAGCCTCCTCTCCCCAGGAACAATCAATATTCTGGGTACCTCAGGACCCCCTTTTTACTATGGGTTCTGGGTACCTCAGGACCCCCTTTTTTCTATGGGTTCTGGTCTGGAGAGGTTTCTACATTGACTTTTTGAAACAGGGTTTCTCTGTGTAACTCTGGCTGTTCTGGAACTAGACCAGGCTGGCCTCAAACTCACAGAGATCCATCTCCTTCTACTTCCCGAGGGCTGGGATTAAAGGTATGCACCACTGCCCAGCTTCTGTATAGTAACATTCAATCTTGGTTGTCATCTTGGCATACCTAGGAAGGAGAAGACACCTCAATTGAAGAATTACTTCTATCAGACTGGCCTGTGGACATCTCTGTGAGGCATTTGTTTTTGTTTGTTTGCTTGCTTGCTTTTGTATTTTTTTAAATTGCCAACTGATGGAGGAGAACAGCGCCACCCCTAGGTGCTGGGTTGTAAAAGCAGGCTGGGGAATCGGGAGGGATAGAGCAGGTAAGCAGCACTCCTCCAGGGTCTCTGCTTCAGTTCCTGCCTCCGGGTTCCTGCTTGAATCATGTCCCTGGCTTCCCCCGATGATGGATGCACCATGGCATGGAACTCTCAGCCAAACAAACCCTTCCCTCCCCCAAGTCGCTTTTACGTTTAGTCATGGCGTTTACCACAGCGATAGATGAACACCCTGTCAGGCCCAGAGTCCCCAGCATCCTGGGAATTCACTTGCACTTCCCCTTCACGGTGAGACCTGCCGTGCCCTGCATCCCTGCTAACCACAGATCTGGGTGCTGCACTCTGTGGATGGGAGAGAAATTAATAATCTTGGGTCTTGTGGTTTGTTACGGCGACTGGAAGGGATAGTTTGTGGCGGTGACCTATGACAAAAACTCCATCCAGAAGAGCCACACGGACGTGTGTGCGTGCATACTGGCAAAGAGGCTGGACCCAAAAGCACTTTCTAGAAAGACCCCATTTACCCCCCAGAAAGACCCCATTTACCACCCAGCTCTCTGCTAAGTGCCATGGAGTTCACAACACTGGTAATACATCTCTGCGCGAAGAGGAAAGGCTGGTACTGGTACTGTGATGAGGGTAAGCTGAAGAGAAAAGGGGGGTATTCTGCACCTCATTATCAGCTTGAATTTAGGGACTCCTCCTTCTCAATGACCTCGATACCTCAGGGGCTAGCTGTTATTGATTTAGGGCCAAATCACATAAAAAAGAAAGAGAGAATTGACCCAAGGGACTAAGAGCACTGCCCAGGGCTTGACCCTTTACATAGAGCTCTTGGTTGGATTTGGGGCTTTCTTCAGGAGCCTGGCTACAGCTCACTTCCACCTCTTTGGGAAGCAATTGCAATCAGGAGGAAGGAGTTCACTCAGTGTGGGGAACCTGCATGTACCTTCAGGAAGCTTCCTTCCTGAACCTGAGCACCAGGCTCACCCAGAACGGAGAGCCCCGATACCCTGCCCCTGTGGGGACATCACAGCCCACCTAGAACGAGAGCCCCGATACCCTGCCCCATGGGGACATCACAGCCCTCAGTAATCTCCAGACTAGATGCGAACACCACAGGGTTCCACCCTGGGGCCCCTGGACACGCTGGGTTTCTGGGCCTTACATCGAGGTCTCAATCTGGCCCACAAGGTGACAAGAAGCCTGAGCCCAGGTTACCCCCAGCTCCCTAGTCCCTGGATATTAGCTGGAAAGGAAGCTAAAGAAGGCAGCCTCAGCTGCAAGGGGAAAGCATTTGGAGGCAGGAAGCCAAAGCCCTGGGTTCCAGGCCGAGCCCCTAAACCTCAGCTTGCAGCTCAGAGTCTCTAGCCATGACACAGAAAGAACAAAGCCTGCTTCCTGTGGGCAAGAAGAGGCAAGAGGGCCTTAGGAGAGTCCAAGAATAAACAAGGAGAAGAAATGCCTTGTTTGCCATGGCCTGTGAGAGCCATGGAGAGAGGAGGGCTCTTCTGACTGAACCTAGGACACAAGGAGACCGTGGAGCATCAAGAGTCTCAGGCCAGCGCTGTCATGGCACAGAGAGGTATGTGTGTGTGTGTGTGGGGGGGGTGCTAGCTTGTAACCAGCAGTAGCCTATGCAGACCAGTGTGAGGGGTGACCAGTGTGAGGGGTGACCAGTGTGAGGGGTGACTCCAAATGCAGGTGCTGACTCCTCCAGAGCCCACCATCCTGTTTCCTGCTTTCAAGCAGCTTCAAACAACCCTCGCCTGCAATCCAAGGCTGGGGGGACAGGGGAGGGGATCAACCCTTTGAGGTTTGCCTGGGCTATACAGTAAGACCCTCTCTTTCAAAATCAATCAATCAATCAAGCAAGCAAGCAAGCAAGCAAGCAAGCAAGCAAGCAAGCAAGCAAACAAAAAACAAACAAACATGAAATGCAGCCCCAAAACTTAAATACAAAGGCAGGGACTCAATGTATAGCTCAGGCTGACCTCCAATTCTCAATCCTCTTGCTTCTACTACCTGAGTGATTGAGATTACAGGCATGTAGAAAACAGGACACACCTCTATCTTTAGTTAATACTGTTTTTGTTTTGTTTGCTTGTTTTTGTTTTGGACAAGTTTTCTTTAAAAAAAACAAAACAAAACAAAACAAAAACATGGAGCTGAATGTAACCCTGGAACTCACCATGTGGTCCTCACTGGACTCAAACTAAAAGAACGTTTACTTCTAGGAGAGAAATGTGACTGGCTTTACAGTATGTTTTAGGAGCTAGGGCGATAGCTCAGTTGGCAAGGGGCTTGTGGCTTGAGCATGCTCCAAGCCGAATCTCCAGTATCTGCTTAAAAAGCTGGAGAAAGGGCTGGAGAGACAGCACCACGGATAAGAGCACTGGCTGCTCTTCCAGAGGATCTGGGTTCGAGTCCCAGCACCCACATGGTGGCTCACAACTGTCTGTAACTATTTTAAGGGGACCAGACTCTCTCTCTAACCTCTGGAGGCACTGTACACACATGGTAACATGCATACATGCAAGTCAAACATTCACACATTTTGTTTTTCAAATAAAAAATTTAAATATATGTTTTTACCTTATGAATAAAGCATACTTATATTCATAAAAATATAGTAGCATGAAATGAATTCAGCACTAGGGAGGCAGAGATAAGAGAATCCTTAGGATTCACTGGTCACACAGTTTGGTCAAGTCACAGCAGGAGACCCTGACTCAAAAAACAAGATGGATGTCTTTTGAGAAATGACACCTGAGGCTAGACTCTGACCTCTACACACATGTGCACCCCACAAACATGAACACATGAACACTTACATACCCATACCCATACATACACATGAACACACACTTGCATGTGTACACATGCATGAACACACACACACACATGAACATATGTACCTGCATGTGTACACACACATGTATATACATGAACATATATACACAATTGTGCATGTATGTACAATTTTAAAAATATATATTACTTCATATTACAATCTAAAAAAATACTTTTAAAATATACATATTATTTATAGTTACTAAAAAATTCAATGGGGGCTGGAGAGATGGCTCAGCAGTGGGAGCACTGGGTGCTCCTCTAGAGAACCTGGGTTCAGTTCCCAGCACCCACAAGGCAGCTCATGACTGTCTAACTCTAGTTCCAAGGGACATGCAAATCAATGCAGGCAAAATACTCGTTCATAAAATAAAATAACTCTAGTTCCAGGGGACATGCATATCAATGCAGGCAAAATACTCGTTCATAAAATAAAATAAATAAATCTTTTTTGAAAATTCAAAAGAACCTAAAAACATAGGACAGCATGTAGGTTTCTCACTGACCTCAGACTCCCTAAAATTTTCCTTGATTCCAATCCTTTTTTCACAGTTTCTGGTCTCCCCCCTCGTCCAAAGCTTCACATTCTTAGCTTTGAACTGCTTCTTGCTCGGATCTACCCAGAGCCCAGGGGACAGTCAGCGGGCTCCCAAATGAAGCCCGAGGAGGGGAGTGAGGGCCCCTGGCATTAAGGACGGTGGCGAGGTCAGATGGGGAAAGCTATGTGTGGAACAACATCTCTTAGAGCTTCAGCTGCCCTGCCTGCAATCCTGGAGCATCAGGAGATGGCTCAGGCCAGTGCTGTCCTGGCAGAGGGAGGTATGTGGAGGGGCCTAGCTCATAACCAGCAGGAGCCTAGGCAGACCAGTGTGAGGAGTGATTCGGAATGCAGTCAGCCATGCACCATCTTGTCTTCTCCGGAACCTGGAAGAGCCCCGACCTGACACACCACAAATGGGCATCTGGTCTTAGTGAATCCTCCCTCTTCAACCACAGGCATTTGTCTCCTGTGTGTGTGTGTGTGTGTCCCCAGCTCCATCACTTCCCGCCTTTCCCAACTACAGTGGCTGCCCATTCCCTTTCACCCAAACTGTCTTGCTCTAGTACCAGGTGCTCCGAGTGCCTTTTGCGTGCTAATACACCCAATGCTTTAACAACCCCCAGCAGGTTACTGTGTTTATGTCTAGTATATGGATGGGTAGACTAAGACCCTGAAGCACTAAATAACCTGCAGCTAGAGGCCGGAGAGACAGCTCAGCAGTTAGGAGTACTTGCTGCTCTTGCAGAGGACCAGGTTCGGTTCCCAGTACCCACTATGACAGCTCACCACTATCTACAACACCAGTTCCAGGGGATCCTGTGCCTCTTCTGACCTCCATATGTTCCTGTACACGCTCACTGCACATACATACACCTGTACACGCACAGTGCACATGTATACACCCAGGGACATGTGGCATAGAATTAACCATTGAAAGCTCAGGGTCACAAAGCATGATAGCTCTAGAACCCTGCTCTCAACTAACGCGTGCCTTGAAGCTGGCCGGCACAGGGCAAACGTAAGGCAAAGGAAGCTCGTCAGAGTGTGCCAGAGGCAACCTCAGATCTACACAGGCGAGAGGCTGTCTCATTTACCTGTGGGCACCCATGAAGACAGCCCCAAGGAGTCACCTGTAGGAACTGGAGTTGGTAGAAACCAAGCAATAAGAGGACTGTTGGTCTGGGGGCTCCATTTTCCTGCTTGGTGGCACCCTGCTGCGTCTCTTCTCTAGACCACCTTTCCCAGTGCTGCAACCCTTTAACACAGGTCCTCCTTTGACCCCCCTGACCATAAAATTATTTTCATGGCTACTTCACAACTGTAACTTTGCTACTGTTACGAAAATCTGTGTTTCCCCGATGGCCTTAGGTGACCCCTGTGACCCTCAGTGGTCACGACCCACAGGTTGAGAATCGCTGCTCTAGATGTCCACACGCCCTCCCAGAGCCTCTCACAGGAGGTCCAGAACAAAGCATACAGATGCTTTGTAGATACAGACTCAGCTGGCAGGTGGGCAGCTTGGGATACAGACAGAGGTCTGGGGTCAGAACTAGAGTGACAAGAGAGGCTTCTGGCATGGCGGCTGGACATCCAGAGCTCTGAGGGCTGGAAGGTCAGGCTTCAGAGCCTCCCCCCACCCCCCACTCCCCCACCCCATGCCCACTCACTCAGTGAACAGGCCCTTTCCCTCTGACTCTGGGCGAGTGGAGCTCTAGAGTAGTTATTTTTAGCTCTTGACACCTGGGTATTTTGCAGCCACAGGATGTCCGGTTTGGAGTCTCTTTCTGGGAATCCCACATGCGGCTGTTGTAAACAGCCCCACACAGTGGTAGCCTGCGCCAGGAGCCAGCCTTCCTCCCCACCCCCACCCCCGATTGAAATTAATCAAACAGGAAGTAGATGTAACCATGACAGTGGCCGCTCAAGCTTCCCAGGAGTGGCAAAGTGTCCCCTCTGACTCTGTCACCTACCCGGCTCTTCATGCCACCTCTGGTGGCCTCTCTCATGGATCCTGAAGCAGGGGTCCCGGGTCATTTGTGTAAGAGTATGACACTCAGAGACCTTGCTACTCTCTGCTAAAGGACAGTGAGATTCTGAGTCACCTCTTGGAGCTTCTCTCGCCGCTCAGCCTTTCTGAGCTGTCTCTGTGGAGCAAGGACACAGCTACCTCCTCAGGATAGCTCTCTGGGTCCACTCTCACTTCCCATCTCCAGGGCCTGCCTTGCAGCCTGGCCTACTCCGCACTGCCCTGTCCACCTAAAGAATTCCTGAGCAGACAGGCTTCCGGGGCAGTCCAAGCTGCCCCAGTATTTCTAAACACAGAAAGCCCCGGGGCACATTAACTCTCCATTCATCCACGACTCGATGCAAGAGCTCTACTGGAAGTTCACTCTAAAGTCTAGTCAGTATCTTTTTCTACCACAAGGAAAAGATCCTAAGTAGGCAAGGTCCGAGGACAACCTGTAAACATGGGGGGCTATGAGTTTAGGGCCTGCTACGCTTTGCCTTGTCTCTCTCCTCTGCAAGCCCTGGTACCCACCCTAGCAGCCAAGCCCTGGTGCCCACCCCAGCAGCCAAGCCCTGGTACCCACCCCAGCAGCCAAGCCCTGGTGCCCACCCCAGCAGCCAAGCCCTGGTACCCACCCCAGCAGCCAAGCCCTGGTGCCCACCCCAGCAGCCAAGCCCTGGTGCCCACCCCAGCAGCCAAGCCCTGGTGCCCACCCCAGCAGCCAATCCCTGCCAGCTTTTCTCAACTGCTTGCCCCTGTAACAGGAAACACGGTCACCACCCCAGCATGCTTCTGGGCCCAGTGTCTTCACCCCTTGAGGGTTGCTGTCGGGTTGGGCCTACCTGTGCGCCCCACTCCTGTTAGCTCCTGTCTGCCTCCCCCTGTGGCTTGTGTGCCTGGAGAAGTCCCTTCCTTAGCACCTTCCATCCAAGCCACCCATAGGTCTCCCAGACTGTCCCTGAGATGGCAGGGAGAAGGTTCGAGTTAATTAGTAGATTATTCTAGCCATTAGTTTAATAACATTAATAATGACCGGTGAGCATTGTGTTAATGCTGACAAAGTATTCATACCACAGAGCCTTAAAAAGTCAGCGCTGGGCTGGGCGTGGTGGCACATGCCTTTAATCCCAGCACTCGGGAGGCAGAGGCAGGCGGATTTCTGAGTTCGAGGCCACCCTGGTCTACAAAGTGAGTTCCAGGACAGCCAGGGCTATACAGAGAAACCCTGTCTCGAAAAACCAAAAAAAAAAAAAAAGTCAGCGCTGGGCTGGGCAGTAGTGCCGCCTGCCTTTAATCCCAGCACTTGGGAGGCCAGCCTGGTCTACAAAGTGAGAGTGAGTTCTAGGACAGCCAGGGTTATACAGAGAAACCCTGTCTCAAAAAACAAAAACAAAAACAAATAAATAAATAATAAATTAATAAATAAGAAAGAGAGAGAGAGAGAGAGAAAGAAAGAAAGAAAGGAAGGAAGGAAGGAAGGAAGGAAGGAAGAAAGAAAGAAAGAAAGAAAGAAAGAAAGAAAGAAAGAAAGAAAGGAAGAAAGAAAGTCAGCACTGTTTCAAAGGAAACTGGGGCTTCAAAGTGGTAGGAACATGCAGAGGGCCGTGTGGCTTAGCCATAGAAAGCTTGTCTACCATGAGAGAGGCCCCGGGCTTATTCCCAGGAGGAGAGAGAGAGAGAGAGAAAGAGAGAGAGAGAGAGAGAGAGAGAGAGAGAAAGAGAGAACAGGCAAAGGGTGGAGGAGTGAGGATGGGGAAGGAGAGGAGGAGGAGGAGGAGGAAAGAAACGTGTTGCCTTCCAGAGCCTAAGTTTAAGGTCAGTACACCTCCTAACAGGTGGCAAGGCCACCAAGCAGCACACAGAACAGTAGAGGACCTCCTGGCATTGGCATGCTGCCACAAAGCTTGAGATAGTCCATCCAAAACATACCAAATAACAAAAACACCATCTCTGCCTGAGCCCCTCACGCCTTTGTCTCCAGGAGGGCTCATCTCTACTTCTTGATTCCTCTTACATTCCCCCCCCCCCCCCCCCCCCGTTTCTTCAATGTGCATTTCACCATTTTATTGGCTTCCTGTAATCTCCCTCCTCCCAGTAGGGTATAACTAAACAAGCAGACCTCCCAGGGCTGCCCTGGAGGATCACATGCTGTGTGTGAGAGGACTCTGGAAATTGTCAAGTCCCGTCGAGAATGCCAGTTGCATAACCAGAGCAAAAAGCCACCCTAAGACTGGCACTCAGAATACATTCCCTTGGAAGGATGTAGCCTCTCCCCTGGGCAGACCTGGGGCAGGTGGAAGGGTGGAGGCACCCATGAGTACAGAGAGGGAGGAGCACCCTCACTCCGGACAGTCCAAGTAGCCCTAGATTTGGGGGGAGGTGGGGACACCGGCCATAGGCCCCGTATGCCCACTGGCTTAGGGGCAGGCATTTAGTACCGACCTAGCAAAAGGGAAGGGATCTGGAGTCTGAATAGCTGCAGCTATGAATGCTGCCGGCACTTAGAGATGCCACATTAATATTAATGACAGCAAATACCCCAGACATCCTCAAATCCAGTCATGCCATAGTACCCTCCCACTTTGCCCGTTATTTTTGGAAAATGGGAGAAGTCTACCGGGCAGATTCTCCGGGTGATCCCGTTCCCTTCAGCAGCCAGGACTGCCCTTGACACTTACCAAAGATCTTTCTAGACCACAGCTCCAGCTAGGGTGCTACAGAGCTTTCAGGCAACTCAACAGCCAGACGCATGGTCCTGATCTACAGGTCTGAACAAAGCAACACCAAGAACAAATAGGGACTGGATGAGAACATGACACTGCCCAGGACGGTCGAGATTGCTGGCCCAGAAGGCAGCGTTGCACAGTGCAATCTCATTTTAGCAAAAAGGACAGCCCCTTAAAGGGGTACACGAGAAAGCAGGGAGGCATGTGCCGAGGGTCCAGGGTCCCTCACATGCAGTACGTTGCTACTTTCTGTTAATGCTTCTGCCCTGCATTGTCAGTTTCTACAGAAGGACCTCTGTGGTAACAGGTCACTGTACACACAACACACATGTACACACCCTGGGAGCAAAGTCAACGCATAACCAAGGGTCTCATGAGAACCAGGCTTCAGGGCTTTCAAGGACTCCATGTATTCTCGAACCCCACATCCTCAGGGAATCCATGTTCTCTACATGCTAGGGCTTCTGCCTCTTGTGAATCATGCTGAGAGCCTAGCCCAGGCTAGGCCACGTCAGGCCTTACTTAACGAATGCCTGTCAGCTGAATAATGATATTTCCTGAAAGCAATGCCTCATGTGTCTTCCAGGGCCAGCACATTGGGAATACAACTCTTGTCACTGACCTGCCACCCCTCCTCTGCTTCACCCTCCTCTTAAGGGCTGCCAGGGAGGAGCTAAAAGAAAGGTCACCAACAGCAGATGTTGGCACAGCAGATGTTGGCAAGGTACTCCACATAGGAAGCCATCAGGGGCTGTCTGCCCAGGATGGCATGGCAGTCTCTTTGACAAGCCAGCTGGCTATGAAGCCTAGGGTGCCCCCTTACCCTGCTTCTCTGAGAAGGGAATGAAGGAGAAGCAGGGGTCCATCCTGACTGTGGGCTATACTCTCCTGCTGTTCCAGGCCCACAAGGGCGGAGGAATCTAGAGCAGGGAATTTGGCCTGGTTTTTCCTGTGAACTGGGGCTGGGCCTCGTTCTGTCATGGCTCCAACATTCTCTATTCCTGACCTTCAAAAATATGAACAATAACATCAGTAATAAGGATGACTATTCGGTGTGCACTGGGGTCCTCCCAGATGTGGCATAAGTCACTTACACCATCCCCTTTCATCTCCATAGCAACCCTGTGAGAATGAAAACATTATTATTTTCACATTAGTGATAACAAAAAAAAAAAAAAAAAAGAGTCGTTGAGAAGGTGCCCAAGCTTAGCTTGTGGCTGGAGAAAGAGAGATTCAGCCCAGACAATCGTTCTTCCCTCTCGTCCCTTCTGGTAGTGCCTCTTGCTGGATTTTGCTACTGGCATTGGGCATTGGAGCTAACATCGGCGGGGCACTTTAGACTCCACCAAGAGTTTACACTCCCAGATAGATGCCTGCAGACAAGTCTGGAAAAATCTCAGCATCCTCACACAAGCCCCCACAGCTACAACACTCGCATTCGAACCCAGATCCTGGGCTTCAGTCTTCCCCATTTTACACAGCCCTTCTGGCCCAGAGCCAGACCTCTTTGAGCCCTGGGCTCCCTGCGTGCAGCCCTGCGGAGGGTGCTGCCTCACCAACTCTCCACGGTGACTCACTCCGGGGCCCAGGGGAAGCACAACCCGGTTTGCCGCGCCTCCAGCTCCCCGCCTCCACATTTGCTAACCGAAACCCGACTGCTGCTATTTTTAACCCTCCAGCTCCCCCTTGCTTGGGGCTCCCCCCCTTTACCCCCACCCTCTTGCCCCAACCCGGTGGCACCACTCTGTCATTCTGAGAGCACTTCTACAACCTGAAGGCCCCGGAGGGCGCAGCGGATGCCCCCGGACGTGCAGGTTTGTGGGGCAAGCAAAACAAGTCAGTTACAGCCCATGTCTCCGAATTCCCCCACCCAGACTCTTTCCGAACCTGTACCTCCCAGCCTGCCCTGCTCCTCCCCACCATCCCGAAGGCTGCAGAAGGGGAACTGGACCTCTGGGCCGAGGGCCACCATAGGAAAGAGGAGTGGGCTCCTTGGATCCAGCTCTGAAGGCAGGGAGTGCAAGAGGGAACAGGAGTTCTCTGGTCGTTCCCAGCTCACGAAGGAAGCCGAGGATTTCGGATGGAGCTCCAGGGTTTCCCATCCCAGCATGGCAACATGAGAAGGGAGGTGGCCTGGAGATAGGGTGGGGACACTGAGTCCGATCTGCCAGCTCCTCTCCCCTACCCCTAGTCGGAGCCTGCAGCTGGGGTTGAGAAGGCTGGGAGCCAGGGGCAAGGAATAAAGGCAGAAGAGAGGGCGAAGGGGAGGGAAGCAGACCTCACAGAACTATTCTCTTCCTTCAAGGCTCCTCCAATCCCTCGAGGCTGCACTGTCTTATGCCAGCTGTTAGTGGGAAGCTCTGGGTCTCCCAGGGGAACCCCTCTACTGAGGAGAGGGAGGAGACGAGGTCTGGGGGCCGCAGGCCTAGAGTAGGAAGGTTATGCCCAAATTGCTGATGTGAAAGTTAACCTCCAGAGAGGGGTTTAGAGGCAGGCAGGCCTGCAGGTGGACCCAAGGGGGCACTTCCTTCTGGCGGAAGTAGAGCAGGTGGCTTGAACCAGACCCCTCTGCTCCTCTGTCTGAGAGTCGCCTAGCTTAGGGAGCAGATGTAAGGGCACAGAAAGAGGACCTCCTAAGCACAGGTCTTCCCTGCACCCTCTTCTGAACTGGGCCACGTTGGGCAGCTTCTCCTGAGCTCTGCCGGAGCCCCTACCCTCATTTCTGGTTCTGTTATCTCCCAGGCCACACTTCTTCTCTGAGCCTTGACACCCCCCCTCTTTGGTAGCCCTGAGCTAGATAAATAAATCCTAGAGGCCATAGAGGCAGTGAGCAACACCCAGAGGGGCTGGAGCAGGGACATTGATCCCCCAAGGTGGGAAGGTAAGAGCAGGGGAGTCAGGAATGGGCGGTGCTTGGGAGACTCTGACAGAGTCTGCCATGTTCTTAACTTTAGTCTGAGCCCTATCTGGCTGCCCCTGCTCTTCTGTCCCTCTGACAACCTGTGGGGGTGGAGGTGGGGGCTGCCCGTGGAAAGCAGATTCTGCTAGCCACCAGGCTGACAGTCCAGCTCCAACCCTCAGCTAGACCTCAGTCCAGATCCCTCACCTGGGTCCAGGGAGCTTCTGAGAATGGCTTAGCAGGCTGTGGGGAGTCATTTCTAGTCTGAGGAGAAAAGGGGTCAATGTCACTGAGCGCTCCCATGGCCACTGTGTCCAAGGAAGTCCTGTCGGGTTGTTTATTGCTGGATGCAGTGAGTTTTCTTCGTAGAGCTAATCACCACGGCTAACTAACTGTTCGTGTCTTCTTGCCCACCATGCTTTCTTGTTCTCCAGCAGAGCTGTAGCACGCTGAGGTCAGAGGTCAGCCCCTGAGCTCACCACACCTCTGTGGCCAGTGGATGGCACAGAGATCTGCAAGTCTATAACAAATGGATGAGCTGCTGAGTGGCCAGCTTGGCAAATGGCCTTCCCTGACTGACTGCCAGTGTGGCTCTTTCTTGAGGATTCCAAAGTTCTCCCACACAGGAAGAAGGAAGGTAACAAGAACAAGGCCAGAAAGGCTAGAACCCCCAAAGGAAAAGTTAATGCCACTCCGAGGTCGGGCCTCTACACACACACACACACACACACACACACACACACACACACACACGTACCCACACAGAAAGGCTGACCCAGGCTTCTGCTCCCCAAGCCCAGCCCAGCACCACAATCACCCACCATGCAAGTGAATGAGGCGCCTCCTTCAACTCCTGCCAACCCTAAAAGATGGTGGGGATGGAGCCCGAGGATGTTTTTAAACACATTCTTCACAGGATCCTGAAGCAACTGGCCCAGTAACTGGCATTAAAGACTATGGACAGATGCCAGACGTGATGGCACACACCTTTCATCCCAGCCCTTGGAAGGCAGAGGCAGGTGGATCTCTGAGTTCAAGACCAGTCTGGTCTACAGAGGGAGTTCCAGGACAGCCAGGGCTACACAGAGCAACCCTGTATCAACAAACGAAGGAAGGAAGGAAGGAAGGAAGGAAGGAAGGAAGGAAAGAAAGGAAAGAAAGAAAGAAAGAAAGAAAGAAAGAAAGAAAGAAAGAAAGAAAGAAAGAAAACTGTGGACTGTACTTTTACAGGTCAAGATCTGGACACGTGTAAAAGAGCAAACTCTTACATAGGTATACATCCCTAAAACCTGTCTATAGGCTCTATATACCTCACACAGAGCCATAATTTACAAAGGTGCACATGACACAGAAGACACACATCTGTGCCACATGTGTGCATACCCCCAAACAACCACCAGAGCCAGCACATGGATCACAGATTGCCACAGAACCACCACATCGACACACACACAGCCCTGGGCAAATACAGACACCCACCACACACCCAGTGCATACACACATATCACACGGAGGCTCACACTAAACAGATGCTAGCCTGAATTTATTTTGCCTCTGGGAACAGGTCCAGAACTAAAGGAGCCACGCTCTGCTGATGAAAATATCCCTCCTGCCTCTGCCACCCCCACCCCTTGCCCCAGGCAGCTTGCTCACGGTCCACAGCCCCTTGAATGTTGGAGGAGGGTAGAAGAGAGAAAGATGGGGTAAGGTGAAGCAGAGGCTGAGGGTGGTGTTTTAATCTGCTTGGAGATGCCCCCCAAATCCAGCCCAGTTCTCTTCCCTTGCCCACCAAGAGACACCATGGGGCCCAGAGTCAGTGCTTGGTCAGGCCAGTTGACTGGATTCTCAGGCCCTGGTCCTACAGAACGAAAAGCTTAGGGAGTAGCTAGATGTGGGGGCTCCCAGTACGTGGGCCACTAAGGAAAGGGCTGTCTGGAGTGCCTTCCTGCAGCCCTAAGGCCTGAGGCCCCCATGGAATGTTACCACAGAAACAGGGAAAATATTATAAGGAATACAATACCCGGCAGAGTCACCTGCTCACCAGGCTTCCTGCTGCGCTACCCACCCCCCAGCTCATGGCACTTAGAGCCTTCCCTAGCCTCAACCTGGGCCTCCCAGCCAGAGCTCTCCTTCCTGTCTCCCCTGGATTAGGGAAGCTGCTTCAAGCAAAAGCTCTGCCCTTCTGTGGTTCCAAACAACATCAGGGATGGTGCACTGGGCCCCTCACTCCTGGTCCCTACCCACCCCCCAACACAGGAAATCAAGGCTTCCTGCCCCAGAGGAAGTGCCCCATCTAGTGAACAAATCCAACATATACAAATTCAAAGTCCTGGAGCTAGCACCTCCAAGGGGACCTGCCTTCAATTCCTACAATACCCCACACTCCCCTGCAGCCTCCAGATCACATCTAAGTAAGGAAGAGCTCAGGCAAGAATAGGTGCTGGCAGAGGCCAGTCTGGTTGGTGCCATTCCCTGACTGGGTGACTCTGGGCCTTACTAAAGATGAGTTATTAGCTCATCTTTCTCTGGGACTCCTGTCAACTTTGAAACGACCAGTTCTTAAAGAAAAACAAAGGGCAAAGAAGGCCAAAAAAAGGTTTCAAAGGTTTCCTTATTCTCAGCCCTGGGAAGTGTGCCTACAGCTATAAAAAGGTCCTCATTTCCAATTCCATCACAACTGAGCCACTAGGAACTATATAGGTGAGGACCATTATCTCTGAGACAAGGACACAGGATGCTCTGCCTGTTCCCTTACTCCCTGTGGAATGCTGACTGGTTATGTGTGGTTGGTCCCTCTAGTTCTGAGCTCTGGAAAGTGAACTGAATATCTTCCACACCCACCCACCTTATCATGTTAATTTTAAGAAAAGTCTGCTTAAGTAAGGTGACCTGCTTAGAAGAGAAACCTTCTTTGCCTCAAAGCTCAGCATATGCCCCTGAGACACAGAAAAATGCCCCAGCCAAACTGAGCGGCAGAGGGTTCAGATGCACCCTGTACCCAGATTTTCCAACACACAGCTCTGAGGGTCTAGCTTGGAAAGGACATCAGAAAACTAAAGACAGAGACACAAGCCCCAGCCCCATCGGGTTCAGGACTTGGTCCAAACTCAGTTATCTGGGTACCATACAATGGAACTCCTCTGTGCCTCATTTTAGTTATTGAGGGGAGATGTCCGGCTGCAGAGAGCGAGGAGGTTAAGAGTGAAGGATGATTTTCGGTGGATGGAGAAGAGGCTCGGAAGGTTGGCACGGAGGGGAGGCACGACCCCAGCCCATGGGGGTCCTCTCGGGAAGAAATGGGTTACCTAAGTACACGTTAGAGGATAAAACCAACCAAAGTCACAGTCTGCAATGGAATTTGAGCAAAGTCTGGTAAATCTAGGTAAAAGTCTGGAGGACTAGCTCCTGATTCCAGATGTTGCGCTCCCTCCTGGGCCACTGAGGGCCAATGTCCTATTATCACCCTGAAACTTTGGCAGGCAGAACTGGGCCTCAAGCAGATGCTGCATTGGGATGTGGGAAGGGATACTTAGCAGCAAGCCAACCCGCGCCAGATGATGCAGGATGCTTTGGGGAGTGCTGGACAGCCAGCAAGGACATTCAGGAACCCAATGGTCAGCCCCAAGACGGCCCCAAACCGGTAGCCAGTGAGAAGTAAGTGGGACTCATTAGGCGACCTGCAAGACCTAGGTTTTTCTTCCAACTCAACTGGCGGAGAAATCGCAGTGGCGAAAGGACAGTTCAGTTGCCAGATTTGCCCTGGTTCTCATACTTCTCAGTACTATCAGACTTGGGGGGGGGGGGAGGCTAGATCCAGCTCCCCACCTCCCTACTTCTCTCAGTACTCAGCCTGCGGCCCCCACTTCCCCACGCCTTTAAGAAGAGCATTGCCCTCACTGCTCAGTTGGGCACAGTGTCTGTCTCTCCTCTGTGATGGGTAATCAAGGATAAGGAGTGATGCTCAGAGAAATCTCCCAGCCCAGTACCCCTCCAGGGGACGTTCCTCCCCCACCCCCCCAGGCTCGGGATCTGAGTACGGCCCTGCCCGGTTCTACAAGACAGGGGCGCTGATGTCCAGCCCTGCAAGTCCTGCGCCAGTTCAGTGGGTCCTAGCCTTTGCCCTCCCGATTCCAAATCTTCCGCCCCGGAGCACCGCCCCCTCCCGGGCCTCGGCGGCCGGCCGTGCCTCCGGGATTCCGGGGAGGATGGTGACGGGACGCCCGGCCCTTGCACAGGCGGCCCCGGGCCTCCCACTGCCTCCCCGGGGCCTGTCGCTGCCCGGGAGCGGGCGGATGTGGGCGCCCCGCAGGAGGCCGGAGCCCTTCGGCCCCGGAACCAGCCCGGGCCGCGAGCGGGCCAGAGCCCGGGCGAGCGGGCGCGGTCCAGGGCGCGCGGAGAACCCGGCCAGCCGGACCGGCCGGAGACCCAGCCGCAGCCGGAGCCGGAGCCGGAGCCGGGGCGGGCAGCGCAGGGTGCCGCGCGCAGGGCGGGGCGGACGGGGAGGGGGTGGCCGCCCGGTACTCACCCGCGCCGGGGCTGTGCATCCAGGGGCCGGGGCCCTCAGAGCCGGGGGCTCATGGCGGGCGGGGGGCCGGGGCGCCGGCCTCACATCCCCCCGGTCGCCGGAGGCTGCAGAGCGACTGTGAGACGGCGAGAGGAAGGGAGGGGGCCGGGAGGGGGAGGGCCCTGGCAGCCTGGCCGGCCGGGTAGGATGACAATGGAAGGAAATGCTTTATCTGAGTCTGAGAGCGGGCCAAGGGGGAGGGGAGGGAGGGGGCCGGCGCTGGCGGCCCTGGGACACACCACCCGGGCTTCGCTCAGCGGCACACAGCCTGGCGGCAGACACCGATCGCGGCGGGGCGCGGCTCACCGCCCGGGAGACAGCGCCGAACCCGGAACGCGGGACGCGGCCGGACCCGCGCGCGGCCGCCGAAGCCCCAGCCGCCGCGCGGCGCTGCGCACCGCGCACAATTCCCGGAAACCCAGATACCTGAGTGCACGCACCCGTGCATACACAGCGTACACGGGAGTGCATCCATGTTTACACAAGCCAGGGTGCTTTGCGCTTCGGGGTACGACTCCTGTGCACACATCTACACACTTAAGTCAGCGAGGGCAGTGCTACACACAGGGAGAGCAGGGCATGCTTGGAGTCTCGAGCGAGGAATCCCAGACGGACACCCCTACCCCATCCTACTACACACACACACACACACACACATACACACACACACACACAAGCGGGACTCGCCTGAGGAACACTTCAGGATCTGATTTGAACCACTGCCAGTCCAACCCCAGTGGCACCCCCGCCCCCCCCCACTGTTTGCTGAGGGGAGCAGAAGGGTCCAGTCTGTTCCTATTAAAAGGGAAAAAGGGGGGGTGGGGGTGATGCAGTTTTTGAAACTTTTAAAAGAAATTTCTCAAGGGATTTCCTTCCATCCTCTCCTCTTCCTCTTCCATTCCTCTCTCTCCACAATGACCCTCCTTTGCACCCCCCCCCACTCCTGGTCCCTATGAGTCAAACTTCAGCAATGTGCCCAGTGTCCCCCAGTGCATTACAGCGGATCACAGAAATGTTCCAGTCTGTGAGTCGGAATGCAGCCGCCTCCAGCCCTTCCTCAGCTAATAAACTCAGCTGAGGACTGGCTTTGCACTGAAGCCCTCCCTGCCTCTCCCCCAATCTCCTCTTAGATGGGAGGAGGTCAGATTCAAGGGTCAGGGGCTGAGGACCTTCCCACTGTGTTTCCTGGCTTGGCCTGTTAGCCCCGTTTGCCTCCAGCAATTTGGCAGGTCAGAAAACTGGGAAGGGAGAGAGGTCATTCACCAGGAACACTACGCTCCCCTGCCCTTGAGGTGCCAGCCACCGAAAGGCAGCTTCCTTCTGGTCCCAGTCTACTCTCTGAGTCCTAGGAACTCCAAGAACCTTTAGAAGGGGAAAGTGAGGCAGACCTAGAGATGTGTTATCTTGGAAGCCAGAGTCTTGAGTGGCCTAGAGGGACGTTGGCCGTGTTGCTGGATCACAGGTCTAGGTTCATGCTCTCTTGTTCGGTTGCTAAGTTTCACTCCTCTGTACCTGTTAATGGGTACTACAACCTTGCCCTAGCATCTATGGCCTCTTGCAATGTGGCACCACACACATCCCTGCCCAGTGTCTCCTGGTACTTAGCTCAGAGGTAGTTACCGTTATTAGTGCCGCAGCCAGCCCCGTCAGCTAGCTTTCCCATCATGTCCCCATACTACCCACTTCCTTGCCTCGGCCTAAGACACTCCCTACACAGTAAATGCCGCCCTACCTTTCTCCCTTCTGTTGTTGAAATCCTTTCACCTCCTCTGAAATGTTTCACGATTTCTGCAGCCTCAGCCGGAAGGATTTTCTTTCCCTTGAAGGACTTCACCCCGGCACTGATTTTCTCCCAGCCACACTGATCCTCAGCTGTCTAGTCTAGGAGTCTGAACCTCTTCTTTATCACGAGCGGTCAACGAAAGGGTCCAAGCTGGGAAGCACTGCCTCAGCGTGGCTTCTGATTCTCACAGAAGGGCACAGCATTCAAACCCTGAGTTCTTCGTTGTCTCATGAATATTCATGACCTTCCAAGATCTCCCTCCAGCTAGACATCTCTAACAGACCCTCTGTCCTATGTTGTCCATTCTGGCTCCGCCAGACACTTGCTCATCTACTGAGCCTTCTTTCCAAACCAGAGCACTCTACTTCCAATGACTTCCGTGAGGGCTACAGATTTTGGGGGGAAAAAAAGAAACCTGTCTACAGATGACCCTCAATCTCTCTTGTTATCTCTCTCCTCCTGTAATCATACATTGCCCACACACACACACACCGGTCTTCCTTTCCTAAAGCTGTTTCTGTGCTGAATTTCTTGTTCGTTCATTTCTACTGGTGCAGCATCCATGTATCTGCTCCTGAAGCTGCCTTTTCTCTTCAATGTAACCATTGACTTCTTTTTTTGTTTGTTTGTTTGTTTGTTTGTTTGTTTGTTTTTCGAGACAGGGTTTCTCTGTGTAGCCTTGGCTGTCCTGGAACTCACTCTGTAGACCAGGCTGGCCTCGAACTCAGAAATCTGCCTGCCTCTGCCTCCCGAGTGCTGGGATTAAAGGCGTGCACCACCACGCCCGGCTTAACCATTGACTTCTGAGTGATTGAAATAAAGATGTGTGGCCACCCATCTATGCTCACCATCCAATGCTCACCACCTGTCTATGCTCACAATGGTCACCTGTGGCTTTCAGTTCACACCAGGACTCATTGCCTGCAAAATGTAGGCAGAGAGGAGACAGCACTTGCAGCATGTTTCTGGGATGCTGAACCAGATGTTTCTGGGATGCTGCCAGAGTTACCTATGACCCCAACATCCCCTGCCTCACAATGGATTCCCAAACCAATGCTAAGTTTCCTGTTCCCTGGTGGCACATGTTAGCCTCCTGGGACCTCTCGAGATAATGTATGACAGAAAAATCCAAGCTACCTTCTTGCTATGATGGCTACCACGGGCGGTTTCTCAAGAGCCCTTGATTCCAGACTTCTCACAGCCTGCTCAGCTGAATACCAAGTATAAGAGACAGGCAGACAGGCAGACAGGCAGACAGGCAGACAGGCAGACAGGCAGACAGGCAGACAGGCAGACAGGCAGACAGGCAGACAGGCAGACAGGCAGACAGGCAGACAGGCAGACAGGCAGGCAGGCAGACAGGCAGGCAGGCAGAGGCAGGTGGAACTCCATGAGTTCAATACTAGCCTGGTCTACAGAGCTAGTTCCAGGACAGCCAGGGCTACATAAAGAAACTCTGTCTGGGAAAAAAAAGGTGTGTGTGTGGAGGGACTAGTCCTGTAGGATCTGCCCTGAGTTGTTCAAAGCTCCCCCTGGGGGTCTCTGGACAACAAAAAGCCTGCATACCCTTTTCTGTTTTCTGTCCACTTAAAGCCTCCACATCCTTTTCTTTCTCCTTTCTTCTCTTCTTGCCTTGGTGGGCTACCTTTTACCAAGTGTTTACAAATAGCCCCATTCTGGCCTTTGGACAAGCATCAGGTCACTAATTCTTCTTCTATGTTTTGAAGATTTGTTTATTTCTATATTCTGCATACGAGTATTTGGTCTACAAACACGTATGCATATATGGTCTTCAAAGAGGACAGTAGCAGTTGTCTGCCCTCCTGGAACCAGGAAGGTTTGTCAGATCCACTGGAACTGTAATTAATATACCAATGGTTGTGAGCTTTGATGTGGATATTGGTGACTGAACCCCAGTCGTCTGCAAGAGCAGCAAGTGTTCTTAGCCACTGAGCCATCTCTCCAGCTGCCACACACACACATACAATCTCTTATTCTTAATTATCCTTGTTATGCTCATAAATCGAGTATGTCCCATAAAGGAGAAGAAACCTGACCAAAGTTGCTCAACAACTTAGAAGCATTTGCTCATTCAACAAATGCTGTTGGGAACCTACATTCAAAAGGCCGAGACTCAAAGTTGCCGAGGAGTAGTCTGAGTGTCAAGGCACTAGCAACCCGTGCGAGCCTTCCACAGGCGCTGACTGCAGCTACCCCAACCTGTGCGAGCCTTCCACAGGCGCTGACCGCAGCTACCCCAACCTGTGCGAGCCTTCCACAGGCGCTGACTGCAGCTACCCCAACCTGTACTTACTCTTACACATGCCTGCCTGCCTCACAAAGCCAGCCACCAGAGGTGTACTTACTCCCCAAGCCCCACCCCCACCCCACCCTCAGGAGTCCTCAGGTGGCAGCATTGCATGGAATTAGGTTGAATCCAGGATCAAATCTCAACTGTTTATAGACTTTCAGATTAGCAGGGTAGGTTATGTCCTCAACTCCACGTAAAGGGTTTCCTGGGACTAAAAATAAGAAGTAGAAGGAGCAGGCCTGGGAGATGGGATGACTCAGTGGACAACATGATGTGCAGGCATGAGGAGAGTTCGAATCCCCACAACCCATAGAAAAGCTGACAGGTGTGGCAGCTGCCTCTAATCCTAGCATTCTGGAGGCAGATTTGAGATTCTTGAAGGAGGGTGGTCATTAAGTGGGCTAGCTAGCTCCAGGTTCAACAATAAACAGAAGTGAAGAGCAGATCTGTTAAGGAAGGCACCATGCCACCTTCAGGCTTCTCCATGCACCTGCCGATGTGTAGACCGGCACCTGTACACATACGTACTTACACACATCCAAATACCAAACACGTATGTGTGTGTGTGTGTGCGTGCACGCATGCATGCGCTAATGCATGCATGCACACACACGCATGCACTTGTGCATACATACAAAATAAAATAAAACACAAAATAAGAGACCAAAGAGATGGTTCAGTGGTTAAGAGTGCTCAGGGTCCTTGCAGAGAACTTAGTTCAGTTCCCAGAATCCACTCAGGTGGCTCATAACTGCCTGTAACTCCAGGCTCAGGGTTCAGACACCTCTGAGGGTACTCTACACAAATATACATACACACACATATAAATAAATAAAGATAAACCTCCTGTGTGCCCCGTGCTGTTCAGGAACTGTCACTTCCTTCGCACTTGGGCACCAATGCTTTAGTGAGCCAAGTAGAGGGCAGAAAGAGCAAACAATTTGCCCAAGGCCACAGAGCCAGCAAGTGGCTTGATCCTAGTGTATCTGACTTCCAGCCTGTGTAAGGGCTCCAAACTGTAGAGAAGCTATGCCGGGGTCCCCAGCTCTGGTGTAGCCTGGTCACTTGAGGTTTCTGTTGGTCCCTGTTTGTCACACCCGATAGCCAGTTTTCCGTCTCACCGAGCCCAGCCACGTGGGCCCATCTCTGTCCTCCATCTTTCTCTGTTCCATTGCACAGGCACGGTCAAATAGACTGTATGAATATTCTGGGTAAAGCTGGAGGTGTGGCTTAGGGGTGCCAGCATGTGGGCAGACCCCACTCTTTGAGTTCACCTTCTGAGACAAGAAGCGTTAGGTGGTGTCTCTAGGCTAGGGCGGAGTGGTTGGATTACAAAGACTGTGCTGCTGTGGCTATCCATCCAGATAGCTCAGGCCAGGAGGGCTAATGACTGTGGGGAACGGAACAGGCTGAGAACTACCCAAGTCTCTTCCCTCTTCCCTTCACCTCCCTCCGGAGTCAACAAAGGTGATGTGGTTTCTCTTGTGGTCTGTTGCCCTAGACACCTGCAGCTCTGAATAATATACGTGTGTGTCTGTGTACTGGCAAAGTGGTGGGGAGACGCATGGAGAAAACACTGGGACAGGATGGGGAGGGGCAGGAAGCCAGGGACGGTCTCTTCAACCCCAAGGTGAGGGGGAAACCAGTCTAAATGTTAGCAGAGGCTACCCCTTGAAGACCCCCACAAGGAGCATAAGGAAAGAGCTGGAAGAGAAGCATTGTGGATCTCAGGTTCCAGGGCTGAGAGTAGGAGAACTTAAGTTCTAGGCCAGTTCAGCCACAAGCTTCTTGGGTGCCGCCTAAGCCTCTGTTTCCTGCTCTGTAAACGAGCAAGATCTTGGCTACCTATTTCACAGGCTCGTCAGAAATCGCATGAATAATATATGCAAACGTTCACACCACCGACTTGGAGTTTGTGTCATTGGGTGGCTTGAGCAGTGCCCGTGCAAGCTTTGGAACCTTTGCCACTAGAGTGTGTGAGCTAGTATAATCGTCCTGGATAAATGACACACGAGACACACACACACACACACACACACACACACAGAGAGAGAGAGAAAGAGAGAGAGAGAGAGAGAGAGAGGGAGAGAGAGAGAGAGGAATGTGGAGATAAAGAACACTAAATATAAAAACAAAACACAATGTGTTGAAGAAACCAAACACACAGCATACTTGAAAGCCTCTCACCAGGCCTCTTGGTTTACTTGGTCTTGGCTCAGTCACAGCCTCCCTCTTGGGTCTCAGTTTCCCCTCCTGCCGCCTGAGTGCCTGGTTCCTGGTCAGTGCTCCTTTTCTCTGAGTCTAAAGTCACTTTCCGATTCTGTTATCCCAAGTGTTAATGAGTACGTGGCAGGGAGGAGAGGCTTCAGGTCTGAGGAGATCAGAGCTGAGAGCAGCCTGGATACAGGAAGCAAGTCCTGAGCTGAGCTGGGTCTTGACGGAGCCTAGAAGTGTGAATCAGTGGGGGTGGGGGTGACATTCCAGGTAGGGAGAATGGCATGCACAAGGGCAAGGGCGAGGCTAGGGAGCTGAGGGGTGGCAAACAGATTAGCGAGGCTCAAGAATGAGGTTGGCAAGGGCTGAAGGGAGCCTGGGGAGGAAGTCGGGAAGGGGCAGTCCCCAGGCTGAGTAGCTAAGCTGGGAAAGTGGGGGAGGAAGGTGGGTGGGAGAAGAGACTCTCTCAGCCCAGAAATGGATGCCAAAGTGCATCTAGCCAAACTCCAGTCACCCCGCCAAGAGGACTCACCCACCAGAGAAGGCCCTTCCCACCCCTCCCTGCTCTGCTTGCTCAGCCCCACCCCCAGCCCCCGAGGTGAGCCAGGACCCCAGAGGCCAGGGCCTCCTCCACCAAGAAGCAGATGGGGCACCACCCCATCCTCGGGGCAATAATGCAGCAATAAAATAATAATCACGGCTAGGAACTATGACAGAATAAATTGTCTTCTACCCGCCCTCTGATAAAGTAGGTCCCACAGCAGCAAAACTTCAGAGTGTGACTCTTCTATTTACTAGAATCTGCTTCTTTGAGCTACAGGAGATTTATAAGGTCACTAATGTACAAAGTCTCCTGACCAGACATGACCTTAAAGCTACGAAGTCCTCCTAGTCCCCCTGGTATGTTCTGAAACTCGCAGGCCATTGGAAGGTCTGGTTCAGTTTGGGGCTCCCTGATCTAACCCACACCATTCCTTGCTGATGAAGAGACTGAGGCCTGAGGGGAGATAGCTTGCCAGGGGTGACCTGGTTAACAAGTGGCAGTGCAGGGAGAGGACTTCTGCTCCAGCCTTCTAGGTCACTACTCCTTCTCCAAGCCAGCAGCCCAGCCCCAGCCGCCAGTGCCAGCAGAGATTACGGTCAGGGAGGCAGCCACTGGGCCATACTCTAATCATGAGAAGAAATCCATCTGAGTTGCAAAATACCTTTCTGCATCCAGTTTGCAATTACTCGCTCCAGTGGGCCCCTGCAGGGACACTGTGGTCCACCCACTGGCCTGCTTGACATTGGCCTTGTCATATCTCCCAGCATGACCCTCTGTTCCTAGTGGTTGCTCTGACTGGAGAAAGAAAGAGCCTGTTCTGTACAGATCTCCTCTTTGTGGGCCATGGCCTCAGAATGTCAGGAGAGAGGAGAGCAGGTCTGGCCCAGTGGGGGCACCCTTCCCCTCCCCCAGAAGTGTCTTCTAAAATGAATTTGAGTTGTGTGTGTGTGTGTGTGTGTGTGTGTATGTGAGTGTAGTGGGGCCACATAGAGAGCATGGAGTTAAAGGTTAGGGGGAAACGCTGAGCTCTTAAGGCACCCATTCCTCTTTATCTGCTCACAGGAACATCTACTGTGGCATACTTCAGGAAACCCTCGTAGAGGCGGGATAAGCCACCATCTACCATAGAGGAAGTCATCTTCACCCAAAGAGAGTCTTGGAAGAGAACCTGGAGCTCAGAAGGATACTCACAACAGCAATGAACACCAGCAGCATGAACTACAGAGGAAGTTTACAGAGAGGGCTCCACCAGGTCATCAGCCCATTGTGGATTGGGTCAGGGAAGGTTAGATCAGAATCACTTGCCCCTTGGGTCCTGGTTATCAGAAGGAAGCTTAACAGTGAGTCTAGCAGTCTCTACCATACCAGGTCCCTCCCTCCTGTTGGGCCCAGGGGGTCACAGTCAGAGGGTAAGGAAGGCTTGGTATAAACAACACCTCTTTAGGATCCCTGTAGCTAGGCCTCCAGAGTTTTCCCTGAACATTTGAAGATACAGAGAGGACTATGGAAAGATACGAACGTGCTGCACTGTAGTTAAGATTACAGATGTGGAGCCCTGGGCTGGAGTTGGTCTCTTCTCTAATATATAAGGCATATTGTTTAACCTGGAGGAGGCTTGGCTCTCTCTGTGTAGATCGGGGCCAGAAGTGCTGCCATATTAGGGCTGTGGAGATCAGGACACTCAGTGCTGAGCACAGTGCCTGACGCATGCTGTGCTGTGCTAGGGCTGAGTGTGGACGCCAACATCAGGAACAGAAGAAAGCTTCTTGTCTCTTCTGTCTCCCTCAGTCTGGGTCTCCCCACAAACTCAGTTATCTGATGAGTACTGAACTAAGTTTATTTGCAAATGAATCAAGTAGTGTCTGTAGGGTCTTTACTCCAACACCATTCTGGGGTATACAGGGTAGCCTAGGAAGGTTAGCAACATAGAAACAGTGATACAATGTTTCTGACCCTCCTGAGACACTCTGGGGTTTTCTTGGCCTTAAAGGGAGCCTGGGACAGACTCAGGGGACACCATATGAAGGCGCCTGGCTCCTTCTCCAAAATGTGGCACTGCACATCTGGAGTGATCTGCGCATCTGGCCGCATCCCTGGGGCAATGGCCACAGCTGCTGACATTTGAGGGAGGAGAGGGCCAGTTTTTCAGCAGGGCCTAGGGGGCTATAAATAACCAGCTAAGAGGGCCAAGGGAACCAGATTGACCTTTGGGGGGCAGGAGCTACAGGCAATGTCCCCCTCCCACTTGGGTCCAGAGCCAAAGTTTTTAGCAAAACAGGAAGAAGCAGTGGCAGTTGCTGGGAAAGTGGGAGTGGCTCCCCTTCCCCCACTTGCCTGGAGCCTTAGGATCGCAGCCAGGACCTGGGAGAGGTGGAGTCAGCTAGGCAGGAGGGAGGGGCAGGCTGGGCAGACAGCTGGGCCTAGTCCCTGCCCGGCTGTGGCTCAGCTGGGCACAGACAGGAAAGAGAAGGGAAGCCTAATGGAGTGTGCCTGTCTCCTCCCTACCGTCTTTTCTTCCCTTTCTATTCCTGACCAGTGGGCAAAAAGGTTAGGCATGGAGCAAGCACAAAATGTGCCTAAGATGCAAGGTCACCTCACGTCCATCTTTGTCCCCAACCAGCATGTAGGTAGGCTGAGACTAATTTCAAGTGGATAGGAAAAGGGGTACTCCAGACTTGAGAAACAACACCTCCAGCCTTCTGGAAAGGAGAGAAATGGCGAAGAACTGACCTGTGAGCTTCGAGGAGATAGAAAGCTAGGGTAGTCCTTGGAACTGTACACGGGGCAGACTCCAGGAAGCTGAGCTCCAGCTCAGAGGCAAGTCAGGCTTGAAGGAGTTTCCCAATGTACTTCTCTGCTTTGTATGGGAGAGGCTGGGTACTGAGAGTCTGCAGACATCTAGTAGGTGCTTTGCCTAGCACACATCTTTAGGGATCTTGGTGCTTAAACCCATTGGGTCATCACTGGCTCCTTAGCCTTTAGCCCATGATCCCCCTGCTGGACAGTCTAGACCAGAACCATCCAGGAGAAACAGAGTAAAGGCAGTGCGTGCAACTTTACATATTCTAGTTGCCATGCCCACAAATTCAGAAATAGATGATTTATAGTATATTTACTTAATGTATATTAAAAGTATCATTCCATATCATTAAATAGAAAAGTTATTGTCTTCCTTGTTTTTCATACCAAGTCCTTGAAATCCAGGATGTTTATTTCACTTACAACATATTTCAGTTCTGACTGGCCCCTGTGTCTGTGGCTACTGTAGGGGACAGCACAGTTTATGACTTTGAGCTTAAGTCCTTTGTCCCTTAGAAAGACCCCAGGAGGTAGCCAGCAAGGTCAGTGACATAGTTGTATTTACTTTAGTAGAGTGGCTGCTCATCTCTCTAGACCTTAGATCAGTTCTAGCACACGTGCAAGCAGGGAAACTGAGTCATGTAGCAGCCGGCATTCTCACCCCTCTTCCCAGGCCTCTTACTCTGGGCTGAAGATTGGAAGGACCTCATTTCTTCTTTAAGAACACTAGCCTGGGTTTGGAGATATGGCTCATCGGTTAAGAGTTCTTGCTGTGTTT
Organism: Mus minutoides; assembly: GCA_902729485.2. Lineage (NCBI taxonomy): Eukaryota > Metazoa > Chordata > Mammalia > Rodentia > Muridae > Mus > Mus minutoides. The sequence continues at coordinate 1,124,336 of LR749850.1, forward strand.
GCTCCCCTTCCAGAGGACCCTGGTTCGGTTCCCAGCACCCATGTGACTGCTAACCACCACCTAATAACTCCAGGTCTGGGGATCCAATGTCTTCTTAACCTCACAGGTACCAGGCACACACGTGTGTGGGCAAATGAATACAAAGGAAATAAACAGATCTTGAAAGATGAATGGTAGCCTCCACTTTCTCTTTCCCTTATTCAAAGAGCCCCAAACTAAAGGCACTCGGGTAGAATTAGGGAATTTGGGGGTGGGGAGATAAATTTGTGGGGAAATGTGGGATCAAGCTATGGACAGGTTTGAGGTTCTTGGAAGACAACTTGAAGATACAGAGGGGACAGTGGTCCTCTGGAGCTCAGAAGAAGGGACTAAATAAACCAATAGGCTGAAGAACGGAAGCTGGGGGAGCTGAGGGGATCAGGCAGAAACTAAACTAAAGCAGGTAATGCCGGTCAGCATCCTGAGAGCGGAGAGAAAGCACAGGAGAGATCTGCAGTCATTCAGCTGTCCGGTTGGCTTTGAAAACCCTTCCCACAGAGATAGCACACAAACCGACAGGCAGCCCCAAAGCATTAGTAGACTGAAGTTCAAAGCACAGAAAAAGACTCTTCAGAGAAAGAAGAAACATAAAGTTAGGAGGATGCTTGGCCCGAAGGAGCTCGAAATAATGCCAAACAAACAAAGAGAAGGCGGGTGCCATTTCAAATGCCAGTGAGGCCGGTGGCATGTGCTCGCTGTTAGTGGTGGCAGACCGCCTTTGAAGTCAGCTTGGCAGTCTATGGTGAGGACTATGAGATGTGCCCCCCTCATCTCCCACCTCCACCCCTCCCATTGCTGAGTTACCCCACCCAAGTGCGCTCTAAACCAAGTATCTCTTGTCAGTTAGGGATGGAGGCAGAAAAGGTCCAGGGTGGCCACGTTCACTGTTGAGCTATTCGTAATACGGAAAGTTAGAAATAATTTGAATACACAGTTGGAAAATGATGAAGTAGAGGACGGTATTTCCACTTAGTAGAAAATTATAAAGCTGTTAAAAAAGATGTTGATGAATGTGATCTAGCATCGTGGGAGAATACAGAGCCGTGGGTGCCTTGTGATGGAAACTGTATAAAATCATAGGAACAGAACAAGGGGTTAAGAGGGTAGACTCAGAGCTGGGTATGGCTGGTGCACACCTGTGATGTTAGCACCCAGGAGCCCGAGTCAGAACAGTTCCAGGTTCAAGGCTAGCCTTGGCTACATGGCTCTAGAGACCCTTTCTGAAACGGAAAGGGGAAAATAAATAAATAAACAAACAAACAAACAAACAAACAAATACAAAGAGGAAGTAGTTAATGGGGCCGAGGGGCAATGTGAGTGTGCATGTTTTCTCATCCGTTAATTCTTGTTAACAACATGGGAGTAGGATGAGGACTCACCAAAGCCTCCATTTGGCTATAAAACAATTATGAGTCCATTTACTCTGAAAGTCCATTTCTTCAGCTCAGCCCTCATATCCTAGCATCATGGACATGAGCTTCATTCTCTTGAAGGCAGATAGCCCACAGCAAGGCAGATTGGCCCAGAACTCACCCAGACTCCCTGCTGGGTCCTAGGATGTTCTGGGTCCTAGAATGTTCTGGGTCCTAGGATGTTCTAGGTCCTAGGATGTTCTGGGTCCTAGGATGTTCTGGGTCCTAGGATGTTCTGGGTCCTAGGATGTTCTGGGTCCTAGGATGTTCTGGGTCCTAGGATGTTCTGGGTCCTAGGATGTTCTGGGTCCTAGGATATAGGCAGAAAACGGAACTTCGTTGGTCCCTCTGCTACTATTGAGGACAGGGCCATGGTATGAGCTGAGAGGGAGAGGGCAGAGCAGGTACTGAGGACTGGTGGGTGCTTCACGCGTCTGAGTAGTGGCTACAGCAAGATTGGGGAAGGGTTGGGGGATTCATCGAGGAGCTGAGGGGATAGGAGGGCTCGTGGCTCTGGGGGAAGGGCTGGCTGGTTGTGGTTGACCACCTGCTGTTTCACATCACCGTGAAGGTGACAGGAGGTGTGTGTGAGCCATCACCTCACTGTTCCCCACAGGAACTCTACCTGGGCCCCCACCTACAGACACCATCCGGCCTGAAAAGCCGTGGGTTCCTTCCCACTCAGCTGCCTTCTTGCGACAGAGACACTGGGGCCTTGAAATAACACGTCTTTATTTCTGCTGCCATTTCCACCTCATTTGCCTGTGACTCGCATGCTGTCAAGAGGCACTAAAACCTCCAACCCCCAGATCCCAGGCACCCACCAGTCTCGGTCCCCTGGTAGTCCCAGTCTCCTATTCTCATGTCCCAATGCTCTCCCCTTTACAATGCCTTGCAGACACCAACACCGTCTGCCTGTGGAAGCCCCTCTTTCTACATATAGATGTGGCCTCCACTCAGGCTTGGGGTGAAGGGGTTGAGGCCGCTCCACAATACATTCCCCTATTTCTCTGCCTTTGAGTCTGAGATAACTTCAGAAATACAGGAATCCCTGGGAAAGGGACAGTAGATTTCTTTACTTAGAAGCAGAAGATGTAGAAACCCCAGCTCCCCACCACCACCACCACCCCTCAGCCCTCTCCCAGTTCCGGAGGCTGCGCTTTTCTAAGAGTCCCCACCCCCTCAGTGTATCTGGCCTGTTCTTCATACCTTAAGGCCTGGGCTGGGGTCCCTTCCCCATCGCTGTTTCCAACTGGAGCAGAGTGAACGTTTCCGTCTTTGTGTTCCACGTGCACATGCGGAGCGGGGTCAACTCTCACACCATCTTTCCCTGCTAGGGCTCTGAGTCTCCTTGATCCTCTCTGGGGCTATGGAGGTGCATCAGAAGCTACAGGGTAGAACAGCCAGGGGAGGAAGAGGGTGAGGGGTGAGGAGAGGGTGGGAGCAGAGTCGGGTTTGGGGAGCTACTGTGGTTGGGTTATCTGATGTGGGAGCCAGGTGTGCAGCTTCGGGGCTTCAGGGTGGGGGGGAGAGAAGCCTGAGAAAGGAGACATGGCAGAAGCAACAGCAGAAAGGCTGTGTTGAGAACCCTGAATGAAGGAGCAGACAACCTCTGTCAGAGGCTGCGGCCATCCTGGCTCTGGGTCTCCTAGATATGGGGTTGTCTCCTGCCTCTCCAGCTTCATTCTCAGAGAAACAGGCAACCTGTACTCAATAAATGTGGCAGAGGGAGAGGTGGCCATGGAGTCTGTGACAGTGGGGACAGGGTCTAGCCTTATCCCGATCAGAGCGGTTGGAGACAGTTGCTCGGCTGTCATCTCGGTTGGGGGTTATGGGTGGAGAAGTCTTTGTGGGAGGAGATAATGACATGCAGATAACAGTGCCCAGGACCAGATACCCCTCCACAAGTTCTCCACTACCAGATCCTCCAGCCTCTGCAGAGCCTGCCCCTGCTCTCTGATTCTGGAGTAGGCATGGCCTGGCACGAGGTGTGCCCAGTTTCCAGGCCAGGTTACAAGAGCATCTTAGAGGGCAGAGCTTGTGAGTTTCAGCTCCTACCTCTGTCAAGCCTGGTTTTAGGGAGGAGCTAGTGGGAACAGGTTGGAAGGAAGGCATGTCTGGGTAGAGGAGAGCAACTGCAGGAATGAGGGAACGTTGCAATAAAGGCTGGTATCTCTCAAGCAGTTACTAACAGACTAGGCACGGTTCTCAGCGCTCTGCTTTTAGTTATCATGGCACCTTTCTTCAGGGAACAGTGACAGTTTTTTATAGAAGAGACAGAGAACATCCCCAGAGTACAGGTGGGGCTGGGTCCCATCCCGTCCCTGTGTGCTTTTTCTGCTGTCTTAGACAAAGCTACCAGGCATCGTGCCACAATTCTCCCTTATGTTGTCATTGTAAAAAACTCTGTGTTGACATTCACAGGGGAGCAAACCGAGGCTCAGACAGCCCAAGCCGTTTCCCCAAGGTCACTTAGATGCTATCAAGATGGCCACACAACCCCCCCCTTTTTTTTGAGTCAGAGTTTCTCTGTGTAACAGCTCTACCTATCCTGTACTCGCTTTGTAGAGGAGGCTGGCCTCTAACTCAGAGATCTGCCTGCCTCTGCCTCCCGAGTGCTGGGATTAAAGGCATGCACCACCATGTCCAGATATATATTGAGACAGGGTTTCACTGTAGGCCCGGAGCTCAATATGTAGACAGGTTGGCTTGGAACTCACAGTTATCCACCTGCTTTTGCCTCTCAAGTGCTGGAATTTATTTGTGTGGGGGCAGAAGAGAGTCAGGGGCAGCAGGTACACATGCTTACAGTGCAAGTGCGGCAGGGAAACTTATGAGATCGTGTTCTCTTCTTCTACCATGTAAGTAAGTCCCAAGGGCGAGCCTCAGGTCATCAGACTTGATGGCCATCTTTTTTTTTTTTTTTTTTTTTTTTTTTAAAGATTTATTTTATTTATTATATGTAAGTACACTGTAGCTGTCTTCAGACATTCCAGAAGAGGGCGCCGGATCTCGTAAGGGATGGTTGTGAGCCACCATGTGGATGCTGGGATTTGAACTTATCACCTTCGGAAGAGCAGTCGTGTGCTCTTACCTGCTGAGCCATCTCACCAGCCCCCTTGATGGCCATCTTAATGGCCTAGGAAGACCAACTCTTGAAGCCCATGCCCTCATTCACTAATTGGCTTTTCTGACCAAGACTGGGGAGACAGGTGGAGAAAGAGCTGATAAGAGCACATAGCTTATTTGCCTAAGTGGTCGCCATGGTCCATTACTATGTTTAGTCTGTAGGGAAGAGGTAGTGGGCATTTACTAAGTGAGCCAGCAAATGTCCAAACAAACAATGTCTGGAGATCTTCCAGGACACAGGATTGTGCAGGTGTTATATATCAGTCTCCTCCAAGACTAAAACATTCCATCCTCTAGGGGAGCTCCTTCAGAAGGGAGGCAAACAGCAATAAAACAGCTTCAGGAAGTTCCTGAAACTGACCAGATTCACCACAGCCCCTCCCTGCCAGGGTTCAAAGAGGACTCTCAGGCAAGAAAGGCTACCAGGAAGAGGCAATAACCAGTAGAGCTGCTTAGGAAAGGTTCAGACCAACTGAGGCACCCGGAAAGGACATTCTCTAACTTGTTGAGTTGCCGGCAAGTTGAGCGCATGCTCCAGGTTTCCAGCTTTGTGAACTGTCACCTGTGCTAGGGTGGACTTTGGTGATGCAGCTGTCTTTAAGTCATTTCTGCTCCTGCAAGTAACCCTTCACTCATCTGCCTGTAAGTACTTTGAATAAAACTCATTGGTTCACCAAGTTGGATTTGGGTGGTATTTGGACTCTGTCTGTCGTGGGTTCCTTATCTGGGGTGAGTAGATGTATGTGGGGCATCTCCCCCAGGAAAAGTTTTGCAACACAACAGGAGCCACTAATATGCCATCTGCCACCCTCTTTGGTCTGTGCTACAGCCCCTCCATCCCTTCTCTATAAACACAGCAGAAAGCAGGGAGTCCCTCAGGGTGGGGTTCTTATCAGGGAGGAAGTGGAGCTGGCTTCCCCCATCTCTTTTTTATCATTTCCCCCCATTCCATCCCTTTTTTATCACCCAGGGGTAATTCAGAATCCACTCCCTTGAGCCTCTGGGGTCCCGGGTGGGAGAAGCCACCTGGGTAGGGGCAAACATAAAGGGCCCCCCAGCCTTTCATGCCTGGTCTGGTTACCTTCAGTTCTCAGACCTTGTCAGGACAAGCTTTGGGGTCCACTATCAGGATTGCTTGATCTGTCTGGCCTTGCTAGAGGGCAGAGGGAGAGCAGGTAGCCAGGCGCTGACCAGGGTAGAGCTCCTGTTCTTGGGGCTGGCCAATTGCCACAGAAATTCACAGATGGCTGCCGGGATTTCAATTAAATGGGTTTGGGCGAGAGCAGCAAGGTCCTTTGCAGAGTCCTGGGACTGGGTATCAATGCAAGGGGAAGAAAGGAGAGCTCTCTTCCTCCTCTGAGGTCTGGGTGAGAACTCTGCCCTGCACCCCAGGACTGCCTGGGGTTTCCCTCTATCTTCCTTTCTCTGCAGGTTAGGACTCCGGAGGGTGGGCCTTTCTCCCTGGAGTCCAGCACATAGGTGATTTTCAGCTTGGAATTGAATATTTGACTTTCCCTTCTTGAGTGTCCTGGATCCAATAAGCCTGGATTCTGACCCGGGGTTCAGATCTGGTCTAATTCTACAGGTATATATATAGACTTGGGGTGTAATAAATAGGCCCTGAGGTCACTGACAAGCTCCCCACATTTCTGCAGAGGTTCTAATCTTTCCAAACAGTCTCTGTATCCACCCCTTCCTCATGAGCCATGCTGTCTTTAACACTGAACCAAAGAGTTCCCAACTAATGCACAAAGTCTGACCTGCAGGAGAGTTAGCCTCAGCTCTATCTCCTTCAACACCTACCTAAGTTCTGGAAGAGTCAAGACCAGGAGAGTATTGTGGGTACTAGATGGGCTAGAGAACTAGCTTAGAGGTGAAGAACACTTGTTCTTCCAGAGAAACCATGTTTGATTCCCGGGACCCACATGGTAGCTCACAGCCATCTGAAACTCCAGTCACAAAGGATGCAATGCCCTCTTTTGACTCCCTTGAGAACTAGGCATGTGTGTGGTGCATATAGACACATGCAGACAAAATATCAACAAATTTGAAAAGAGAGGGAGGGAGAGAGAGAGAGAGAGAGAGAGAGAGAGAGAGAGAGAGAGACACTACTAGAGGACAAAAGGAGGAGCCAAGGGACTTGGGTAGCCGAACACAAACTGTCAGCTTGATATGACTATTTGGATACCGGATGGTTCAAACACCCATCTGGCCAGATAGAGAAGACAGGAGATACAGCAGTGGCTTTATGAAGAGGTAGTGGGCATGTTGGATTTGAAGCCACATGGATTTAACTCTCCACCTCTCCCAAGTTCAAAGGAAGGATTGACATTTGCATAAACATTTCCATTTCATTTCCCCAGCAAAGGGTTTGTTGATTGTTTGTTTGGTTGGTTGGTTGGTTTTGAGAAAGTCTCTTGATACAAAGCTCCAACTATCCTGGCCCCTGGAATCTTCCTGCCACTGCCACTGGAGCACTGGAATTACAGACCTGTGACACCAAAACCTTTAAAACTTGATGTTTACTGTGGAAAATATAGATCTTTCCAATGTTCACAGAAGCGGGCAGTCCATTGCATTATGTTCATCCATCCACAGGTTCAGCTGGATCTATGGAAGCCCTACTTTGTTCCAGTCTGGTAAACAAGCTCGAAAATGCACGCTGCCCTTCCTTCTATGGCACAGTGAAAGTGTGCTGCTTATCCAAAGTGGGCAGACAGGGTGGGGCAGGGTGCAGGATGGCAAAGGTCAGGAGGGAATCTGGGAAAACCATGAAGTCTGAGCTGGAGATCTAAGAAGCAAATGGAACTTGTCTTAGGAAACTATAAGGATAAAGGACGGGGGGGGGGGGTTCTTCAGGGGGCAGTGTGAAGAAAGCATACAGCATAGGCCCCAAGGGGTAGTCTCGGGGCCCCTGTGGGTCTTGGAGACTCTGTAATAGCGACTGTTTTCAGTTCCTTTCATAATAACACTACCAAGACACTATTTACTTTTCACTCCTATTCCTAATGATATAGTGCCTCCCCTCCCTCCAAGCTGCTTCTATGACTACTTGGGATATCACACCAGGTTGAATGCAGAAGCTGATAAAGAGTTCAACTGGCTTCTGTTAAGTCCAACATTAAAGTGCTTTGGAAAACAGTATTCTTTGTCATTAAACTAGTGTTGCTCCAAAGAATGGTACTATTAATAATAATCACTTAAATTAATGTCAGATAGATTCATTTTATTATATTTAGAAAGGTAATAGTATTTACTTTAAATTCCTGTATTGATTTCTAATATAAATACTTCCATTTTTTTCTATTTTGAGACAGTGTCTCATGTAACTCAGGCTGATCTCAGACTCTCAATGTAGCTTAGGCTGGTCTTGAAATCTTGATCCTTCTGCTTCCATCTCCTGTGTGCTAGGATTACAGCTGTATACCATCACACCTAGCAGCTAGATATAATTTACATAAGCAAAAGCTCTCAGGGTTCCTTCTCTTTATGAGGCAAGAGACTCCTCTGGCTGAGCATCTGAGAACTGCTGGACCGCAGGCTCCAACACACACAAGTAGAGAACTGGAACCTGTTGGACACAGCAGCGGGCTGGGCTGATCACTTTCAACATCTGGTGCAGGAACACTAGGACCCTGGAGAGATGAGGTGGGATTTACACTGCACGCTGGGATACGTGAGCGTGAAAATGTGGCACAGCCAACGCCAACAGATCAGATCTGATTCTTGAAACTTGTGTAGTGTCTTCTTTCTCTGAGCACGTGCTACCGTTTACCTCCAATATGGGTGCAATCCATGCGCCATGACGTCAGGAAGTGAGGAGGGGTGCTGTCCTTTTCCTTCATTTATTGTTTTGTGGAAATGAAGTTGGAGAAGAAAGGACTGAGCTGGAAGAAGTTGGTGACAGCAGTAACCATAGTCCTCTGTATCTCAATTTGGATTCCACCCCAGCTGCCAACAGTCTGGTTTGGTTGAGTCCAATTTGGCTTATTAAGTGGCTCACCCGCCCTCTGGTGGCAAGATGCCCAAATGACACTTTCTTTAGATGCTGATAATTAGGGAACAGAAGCCCCTATCAAGAGGCTGAGAACTGAAGAACAGGCCAAAGACATCATTTGAGGACAATCAAGCCACCAAGAATCAGTGGTCAGAGCATGGGAGCAATGCCATCTATCTTAGAGCATATTTACTTGGCCACCCTGCAGCCCAATAATGATGCTGGCAGGCCTTTATGGTCGATAGCTATGTGCCAGTTACTGTGATGAATTTTTTTTAAGGTTTATTTATTTTATGTATATGAGTACACTGTAGCTGTCTTCAGACACACCAGAAGAGGGTATTGGATCCCATCACCGATGACTGTGAGTCACCATATGGTTGCTGAGAATTGAATTCAGGACATCAGTCAGTGCTCTTAACCGCTGAGCCATTTCTCCAGCCCTTGTGATGAAGTTTAAGCAAGTTGTAGTATAGCAACAGTAACCCTTCAAGGTGGCTACTGTTACTGCTACCATTTATAGAGGAAGAAATTAAGGCTCAAAAGCATCACCTAACAACCTCAGGCCTGGGTGTAGTAGTCTAGTCTCCCCCATTAACTGTGGTTTCCACTGCTAGTGCCTCAAATGGTCCGTTTGTGAGTCTGTGCTTAGAAACTTGGGAAAGAACACACAATCAGTCTTATGGGCAGCCTGAGGCTTAGCTCACTCTCGGCACAAGGAGGTCTCAGAGGCCACAAATACAAGATCTTAACCTTGGGCGGCCCTTGTTTGAGGTGTCCAATGTTCTGGGGCAAGGGGAGGGGAACACCATCAGGTGATTTCAGCAAAAGGACCTTGGGGGACCCTTGCTGTAGGGTGGTAACTCCCCCTAGTGGTGGAGCTCAAGATAAATCCCCAGCTCAGATTTCTCTGCTGGGAGATCCTCAAAGAACCCTGTGAAGGGGGATATCTGCTTCCCCAGATCTGCAAGGAAGCCACTGGGATATTTTTACCTTCTCCTCAGGTTCAAACAGTCCTCTGAAAAAGGTCCCTCCAGGGTAGATAACACGTAAAGAAATATCTTTCACTCCTACCAGCCCTTGGCATATCTCAAGGACATGTCAAGGTCACCCCTAATTCTGGGGACAGCCTGCACCTAATAGCTCTTTGATGTAAAAGTGGAAAAATCCATTTTCCTCAACTGAATATCATCCAAAGGCCAGCTCAACTCCAAGCTCCCCTTGAGAGGCATTAGAACCTCCAGTGGGATGTTTCTCAGCCCAGCTTCTCCCTCTGTCTCAAGCTACTTCTCGAGACCTCTCTCCAGTATGGAGAAGACCTCTATGGCCCTCAAAGTACATTTTAGGGTATGCTTCTTTTGATCCCCACTCAAAACACTCCCCAGTATATGACAAGTGCGGATACAGAGACTCGGAGCCGTTATCTGGAGTAGCGAGCCCAGCCCACAACATCTCCTTCCTCACACTACCAGGAAAATTGAGTTTGAAATTAGTCTGTGCTGTATAGTAAGTTCCAGGTCAGCCTGTGCTATATGGTAAGACTCTGTGTCCAGAAATACAGCACCAGGGAAAACTGCTTGGGATAGAACATCCCTGCCCAATGGGACAGTCATTATCTCTCATGGTAGCTCTGGGCCACTGAGCACTGGTAACTCTGAGAGCCATGCTTTATCCACTTAAAGAGTTAAATGCTCATTTCGGTTTTATTTTTTTCACAGTTATGAGACTCTTTTTTTTTTCTGAAATGTCCTTTTGTTTGTTTATTTTTTTGTTGTTTTGAGACAGGGTCTCTCTCTCTCTACATTACCATTGCTGTCCTTTGGTTTGATTTTCTTCTCTCTCTCTCTCTCTCTCTCTCTCTCTCTCTCTCTCTCTCTCCTCCCTCCATCCCCCCTCTCTCTTTCTTTCTCTCTCTCTTTATCTTTATTTCTCTCTCTCTCCCTTTCTTTCTTTCTTTCTTTCTTTCTTTCTTTCTTTCTTTCTCTATCTTTATTTCTCTCCCTCCCTCCCTCCCTCCCTCTTTCTTTCTTTCTTTCTTTCTTTCTTTCTTTCTTTCTTTCTTTCTTTGTTTCTTCCTTTTATCTTTTGTGATTTTCTTGTTGTTGTTTTTTTATTTTATTTTTGAGACAGGGTTTCTCTGTGTAGCCCTGGCTGTCCTGGAACTAACTTTGTAGACCAGGTTGACCTCGAACTCAGAAATCCGCCTGCCTCTGCCTCCCGAGTGCTAGGATCAAAGGCGTGCGCCACCACGCCCGGCTTCTTGTTGTTCTTTAAAACATTTTTAGCTTCGATTCTTTGTGAACTGCACATCACACACCCTGATCCCACTCATTTCCCCTTCATGTCTGCCCTTGCAATCTAACCCCCCAAAGAAAACAGAAACAGAACAAACATGCCAACAACAACAAAACCTCACTGTGGAAGCTCTAGTGTGTTCCAGTGTATTACATAGTACACCCTTTTGCCCCAAACGGTTTACTTCAAATGTTCATTGCAATGAGTCAGGTCTGGCTCAAGCAAGACCTCTGGCTTTTGCTACACTATCAATCCTGGCTCTTCACTGTAACTCCTCTTGGATATCCTGTTGGTGCCCTGTGTTGTCGAGATGCTACAACTTTGGGTCTTCAGGACTGACCCCTTCACACTCCAGCAGTTCATAGATGGGGTAGATGGTGGGGTGAACCAACTCAGAGCCCCGGATCTGGGCCTGGGTGGAAGCTAAGTTGGGTCAGCCCACCAGCTCTCCTGTACCACATCACTAGGGCCAGCTCTCCCGCTCTGCCCAGGCGAGGAGTGGAGACAGCTCTCCCAGGTGTCACAGCCAGTGAGGGGTGAGGCCAACTCTCCTAAGTGTGGTGGTTGGTGAGGTCAGGGCCAGTTCAGCACAGGGCTTGAACAAAAACATAGCTTTAGGCCAGACCAGTGACATCTGTATGACCTTTGGTGGTAACAAGGGCCTGGCTGGCCACCTTGTGGTAGCATGGGCCCGGATGTCACCGTGGCTTCAGGTGGCAGCATAGGCCACTGAAATCAGCTTGGCTCTCGGTATAAGTATAGCCTCCAGTCATCAACATGGTCTCAGGCATGGTCAGCTCAGGCCACTGACATCCACATGGCCTTTGGTGGCAGCATGGACCATGGACATCAGTACAAACCCCAGCTACTCTGAGAACACGAAGGATTTGACAAGCTGTTTCTCAGTTTCACATTCCCACAGACAGAGACAAGCCTGCCTCAGGCAGCTATGGGTTTCTGTCTCTAAGTCAACTTATTTTTCATGACAAAGGCCCCTAGCCCTGGCTCCTGGTTCCTCTATCCCCATCTCATTCAGCTGGAACTCTTAGCTTGAAAAACTTTTCAGATGTTTCTGTAGATTAAAGTAAACCACACTCCCCAGTTTCTGAACCAACCTTAAAAACAAAAACAAACAAAGAACCTGGGTAGGACTTGGCAGTGACACTTGCAATTCTCTTTTCCGAGTCCTTGGTTGAGAATCCTTGTGTGTATCTCACTCCACGGGGCCCTCATGGAGTCGGATTTATGCACAGGGCCTGAGCCTGAGCTGAGCAGCTGTTTCTAACTCAAGAGCTACTGTTACCAGTAGTCACCTCGCTTTCTTTCTTGATGTTCTTTGGCAAGTGCCACACTTAACTGGGGCTAACACACTAGGCCAAATACTTCTGGGGAGGGGAGCACTCTGTGATCTAGCACCTCCAGTTTCCCCATCACTGAATGGAAACCTCCTTCACATCCTCCTTAGGGTGGTAGCAAGAGGGCCTATCATTTGTCACACCACTTAACTCTGTAGGGGGCAGTAGAATGTTACAGTTAATTAAGGCTTCCAGAGATAGGTGCCCGGGTCTAAATCCCACCCCTTCCTCAAATCCCCTCTGCCATGTGAGGACAAAAGCAGTGCATCTTTCATGGGGTCCTTAGAAAGATCAAACAAGTTGGTTTCCACGAGGCATTTATTTACAGCGGTACTTGTCAGGTAGCAAGTGCTATGAAAGTATGAGCATCTATTATTATCATCGGCAAAGCTTTTTCATTGGTTTATTTGACAAGCTCCTGGAATAAAAAAACAAAACACAAAAAACAAAAAACACTTTTGTTTCTCGGAAGTCTCTTAGGAAGCTCTTTAGAGCCATGATGTCTGACTTCCACCAGATTTGTCATTTATCTCAACCATCCCTGGTGGCCTGGTTTGGACTCCTCCCCTACTTTCTCCCACATCGGCGGCAGCAGGAGGATTCTCCTATCTTGAGAAATCTTGCTGATCTCTCATTTTGGTACCCATTTCCGCCTCGGACGTGTGAGCTCTTTCAAGGCCTTTGTACTTTCAGAGTAAAACTAGATGATGCTGTTCCCTCTCAGTGCGACTTCTGAATCCTACTTGGTCCTGCTGTCTTTCCCTCCCAGCTCCCAGACTTCCCTTTGGGTGCTTCTCTGTGACGGACCCCTTGGGCTGAGAAACTGGTATTCTCTGGAGGCCTGTGGAGTTTCCTGGGGAGGCTGGGAAGACAGAGGCTTTCCAATGCCTGGTACATGTTACTGATAAGACAACCGTAACACACAAGGCTGATGCAGAGAGTCCTAAAGCCAAGTCTCACTCAGGGAGGCCAAGTGCTTGTCCTCCTTAGGATGGGTGGGTGAGTTTATTACCCAGGGAAAAGGGAAAGTCCCAGACATAGTTTTACGCTGATATCCAGGGTTTCCTCATATCCTGGCTGAGCTACCAGAGCAGTGAAAACAGGCTCAATACAAAGCAGCCCAGGACCATAAGGTCCAATTTTCTCCAGGCCTGGGGATGCTTCTAATTATAAGAGCCCAGGTACACCACACTCTCCTCTGATGTCAGGTTCTCATTATAAAGGAGTCAAACTAGCTTATCGACTTTCAGACTTTCCTGTTGAGTAGTAAGCTGGATCAATGTGTTCCGCAGCTAAAATCAAAGGTCTTTCTCTAGGTGTGTGTGTGTGTGTGTGTGTGTGTGTGTGTGTGTGTGTGTGTGTGCGCGCGCGCGCGCAGTAACAATAATCATTAATGTACAGTATTTTCACACACACACACTCACACACACACACACTCACACACACACACACACACACACACACACACACACACACACACACATCGATCTGAATCAGGTGCCGCCACCCTCAGTGTTAGAACACAGTACTGGTGGGATCTAATTCTAAGAACACCTCTGCTGGAATGACTTTAAAATAAAGCCCTCTGCATGCCATAATGCAGCATGGGAAAGCCACTCTCAGATGTTTTCCACTTGAATTCTGGGAAACATAGGGCCAGGCGGACACTAAGGGTTCTTCCGGTGTTAAATCTGATTGATCCCAGGGTTTTCAGGGAATCTGGGGTTGTGGGGCCATGTTCCCGCTGACCTTCGCCCTCTATTGGTGCTTCCAGTGTGTCTGCATTCCCTAGGTCAAACATTCACTTGAAGGTCCTTCTATGAGTCCCCTTATGAAGAGAACCTCCTCTGCATGGGTCCCCAACACCCCCACAACCTGTGATCAGCAAGAAGTATATTTGGTGTGAATGAGACCAGGGTTCCAAAGTCCTGGACTGGGCTGCTACAGAGGAAGAAATGGAGTTTGAAGATAACATCCCTAGCTCATCACCTGACCATTTCGTAGGTCTACATTGACTTTTGGGTGGTAGAGTCAAGAGTCGGGAGGAACTGGCCCTCTATCACTGTACCACAAGTTCTGACCTGCCCCCTCTACCTTTCCCCTGAGGCAGGAGAGCTCATGTCTGGCTTTACATCTGAAAAGCAGACTTGGAGGCCCATCTGGGCAGCTGTTGGTCTTCTGCCATCCCATTCTACTGCGTGGAAAGAGTAGCTCTTATTGGTAAGTGGGGTGGGAGTGGGGTGCTCCAAGTGGGGGTGATGGAGAAGCTGAGATGACTTCTAGGATACTCTTGGTGATCAAATTGTAAGGCCCTGGGAAGCCCAAGGACCTGCTTTCCTGGGTAGGTGGTAAGGCACTGGCGGGGTAAGGGATGAAGACAGGCCTAGGGACTTTCTAAAAGTTGGGGACAACTTGATCCTGACATATCTAATAGCTATAGAGGAGAGGTCCCAGTAGCTCCAGGCTTCAGAACCCTCAGCTTGGTGACAAAGATAGATGGACCTCCACTTGTTGTCCTGCTGGGAGGCTGGCTTTGTCTGTTCTTCATTGCTTGGTCCCTGTATTCCATCCCCTGGGGATTTTCCAATGGTGGTTTCTAGGTCTCTGGTTCTAGGGATGGAGAAGAAGCCCACTGTACCAGAGGTGCTGATTTGGGGACTTAACCATGGCAAAACCTCAAAGGTGGGAACTGCAGGGCTAGGGAGGGCTCCTTGGTTAGTGTGGTAGAGTATTTGGTCATCTTGGCAGTGAATCAATCATGAATATAACAGCAGAGGAAGGAGGCCCGCAGTGACCGACTCCCCTGGGTCAGAATAACACAGACAGGTGGCAGGAGGAGACAGGACACAGTAGGGATGATGGGTAGGTTGTGTACCCTTTGTAGGTAGGGGCAGGAGTTCTCACCAGGCTCTGGGCAAGTAGGTTTGGAGTGGGGGTAGGTACAGGTATCTGTCCCTGAGGAATGAACCCATCTCTTCTGCCTGCCTCCCTTGACACAGGCAGTGGCCCCTTGTGGCGGAGGCATTCCCTAGGCAGAGCTCTCTGCCTTCAGCCTCTGCTCTCTACCCCCCGCACCCCCACTTGAGTTTCTTTGTCAAATAAACAGCGGCCTCTCCTAACTGAGGTCTCAAGGGACAGGAGCAACCTGCGGTCTACAGGAAAGGGAGACCAGGTGTGAGGCTGGGCAGGAGAAAGGATGAGCCAGACAGACACAGGCCACGGCAGAGGAAGGGCTGAACTTCAGGAGGGGCAGGAGGCACTGCTGGGCTGCAACCAGCTCAGGGCCTGGGCACAGGGCCCTGGAGGAGCGGCCCTACCCAGGCACCACTGCAGGCCACCCTGGTCAGGAGATCTCATTGCCGAACACCTCTAGCACGAGGGGTGTGAGCTTCATGCTGTTCTCTGGCTGGAAGGAGAGGGAACGGTACTGTTTGGAGTGTTCCTCGTTGAGGCTTCTCAGGTCAGCCAGCTTCTGGATCATCTTGGCATAGAGTTGGTGGCTGCCCGGGGGCGGGTGGCGGCAGCGGATATAGGTCTGCAGTGTGTTGGATAGGCGGTCCTGAATGGCTTCAACCAGCTTAGCATCCTGGACCCCAGGTCGGTCTGTGTCATGGGATGGAGGAAGACAGGATGATCATGGCTTAGTTTTACAGTATCCACCACACAGGTGCCCTATGTCAGCATCCTCTGCACCCCCATGACATCCCCTGCATTTGGGACCAAGACCTTTCCTGGGCTCATCCGGTCCTGTTCCTACCTCATCCCAGTCCTTCTGTCTCTAGGTTCAGTCCTTGCTTTGGTATCCAGGTACTTCCCACTCTGGCTAACAGGTCTCCTCTTTGTCTGGACATCAGTCTTTCCTCCTGACAGACTGGTTATCACAGTACAGACTCAAAGCTCTTCCTGAAGAAGGCTGTTTCTGATAACCCTCCATCTCTGTGACCCAGATCTATGCCAGGATCTCTTCGGTAGCATCTTCATATTTAAAACTCTCATTATAGTGCAGATGGCTCCATACTGGCATTTGTTTTTCCCTGTTTCTTATGAGAGAGAAGTCTATCCTTTTTCCTGTGACTCTCTGTGTCTTTCCCAGTGTCTGGCCATAGTAGGTGCTCAGTAAATCATTACTGAACATGTGATTAAGTGAGCACATGCCATCTGGACATCAGGAGGGAAGTTCTATGTCTATCCCTTGGGCCTTCAGCCTTGGCATTCCTGGCCACAGGCCACTAGATGTCCCCTGTGTGCACATGGTTCAGATTGAGCCAGGGCTCTGTCCTTTGGGCTTTATCACCAATAAAACATCTCTAAGACCATAACAACTTCCTTCTTAGTCTCCCCCCCCCCCCAACCCCCATTTTGGGTCACATCCCACAGCCTCCAAAGTCAACCCAAGAAGAAGCATCAATTACCCCCCCCCCCCAAAGATTTGTGCTCTGACTCCGAGGAACCGCAGGAGACTGGAAAGTTTATCTGGGGTCACACAAGAACAGAGCCTGATTACTGGGAACACCCAAGTCTTATGAATGGCCAGTGGAACCCTGTTTATCTGGTTCCTCAAAGCCCCATGAATCACCTTGGCCTCCATAAGACAAAGCCACATGTGTTGAGCGACCCCTCCACATGCCTTCTGGGCTATGTACACCCAGCAAAATAAGCATTTCCTTATTTCCTTATCGCTTCTCTTGCTCATCCCTCCCTCAGACTGCCCTGCTGGCTCTGAGCAGGTCTCTGTCCCTCAAAGTCCCCACCGTCTCAGCTCCTCCTTGCCGGGCTCCATACCTGGGGAGACAATGCAGATGGCCATGAGCAGGACATGCTCTTCCTCATGTAGGTTCAGCTTCTTCAGCCCCACCTGGAACTTTATGAGGGGTTCAATCAGCTCCAGGGTGTGCCCAGCTGTGAGAGAGAACAGCTAGGGTGAGGTAGAGACATCCACCCGACCCGAAACCACCCCTGGGCATTACCCCTCCCCTCCTCTGTTGTTACCTACTCCCCTTCCGTATGTCTGATCAAACCCCACAAGTCCAGAAGTAAGATAGAGGCAGAGTCTGGGAGCTGGAGGGAGTATAGATGGAGTCCCACCGCACCTTTGGAGACATCAGTGATGTCATACTTGTATTCTTGGCTGCCACAATCCCAGGACATGTCATCCATGGTAAAAGACTGGTTGGAGCGCAACATGATCACCTCAATAGCACTTGACTTAAGTAGGACAATCTGGTCATCGGAGGTGAGGTCCCTGTTGGGGAAGGCAGGTGGGGATAGGTCAGGTAACCAGTTCAAGTCTTGAGCACCCAGTTAGTGTTTGGACAGGGCTATCCTTGATGGCTGACCAGCGTGTGTCTGCCTCTTCCATCAAGGGGTTCCAGCCTGGTTGGAATGGTAAAGAAGGTATCTGGAGGGAGAGAACCCAAGGCTGTCCTAGTAGCTCAGTGACCAGAAGCTGGAACTATCATAGACAGGGAGGGACAGCCAAAGGAAGCTCCCTGTGTTATAGCACACAACCCGGGTTTGCAAAGGGTGTAGCCAAAGCCATCATCGACACTTTTTGTGTTTCCAGTAGCTAGTCCTCCTCAGTAGCAACCTTCGACAATTATGTCTCCAGGACACCTCATGAGCCCTTGGCTTCTTAACTTCCTGCTTACACTAGGGCTACTCTGTCTCAGAGCTCCATTATTTTTTTGGGTGCATGTGTGCATGTGAAGGCCAGAAGTTGATGTCCAATGTCTTTGATCCAACCTCGTGTTTGGAGACAGGGTCTCCTGCTGAACCCAGAGCTGCCTGTTTCAGATCAACTACCAGGCTAGTGAGCCATAGTTTACTTGCCTTGTTATGCTAGTGCTGGGGTTATAGATGCAAACTGGGTTTTAAGTGGGGTTTGGGGATCTGAACTCAGGACCTCACACTTGCGTAGCAGGCAACTGATCGACTGCGCTGTCTCCATAGCTGTGGTGGTCAGAATGAGAATGGTCCCCACAGGGTCATATATTTGAATGCTTAGTCACCAGCAGTGAAGCTATTTGGGAAGGATGGGGGGGTGGTCTTGTTGGAGCGTGTGTATCACTGGGGAGGTGGGCGCTGAGGTTTAAAGAGCCCAAAGCAGACTCAGTGGCTCTCTCTCTGCCTGCTGACTGTGGAGCAGGATGGAAAGCTCTCCGCTATGTCTCTAGTGCCGCCCATGTCTGTTCCCCAACAGGATGATCACAGACTTTCCTCTGAGACTGTAAGCAGCCTTCTCTGACCCCACCCCAGTTAAACGCAAGAGTTGCCTTGGTCATGGAGTCTCTTGACAGGAACAGAACACTATGACAATGACCTTCCATTGTTGGTGCAACAGCCTCCTACTGGAATCCCAGGGTCTCAAGTCTTTCATCAGCTTTCCTATTGCTACTTCAATGTTATTCATGTGCCCGGGATCCTCCCTAGAATCAAACACCCCAAGATCAAAGTCCAGACTCTACAGTCTGGCAGTGGTGGGTCTTTCCAGGCCTCCTTCCCACTTCCAACGTCACCCTTCCTCCATTCTTGCAACATGGGGCCACTCTGCATTCAATTCCAGTGCGCTCCTACACATCACACCTTTGAATATGCAGAGCCTCGGCTGGGAACAACTCTTTCCTTCAATTTGTTTTTAAAATTATGTTATCTGCATTGTGTGTACGTGGAGGGGCGTGTGAGAGCCACAGCATGAGGGTGAGTGTCAAAGGACAGCTTGGGAGCGTCTCTTCTCTTCTACCGTGTGGGTCTCATGGATTAAACTTAGGTTTCCGGTTTGACGAGAAAGAGACCCTTTATCTTTTTAAGTACCTCAGATGCTTCAGGTGGGCTCAGGCACACCTTCTTTTGTGTGCCGTCCTGCGGCATCATGACCTCTAGCAACCTAGCTCTTTCCCTGTCACTCGTGCGTACTGATGGCGCTCACCTTTGACCTCTCCCTTCTGGTCCTTGCCTCTGTCTCTGGACACTGGGGCTTCCATGCAGCCTGGCTGCAGATTCCTCTGCCTCCTGAGAGCCAGGATTGTATCTCCCAGTTCTAACTTTTGTTGTAAGCTACTACGAGCCAACACCAAGTCCTAACTGCCTTATTGTTTTCTCCACAGTGATTACTGAATGCTGGATACAAGAAGATCAATAAACAAGTTGGTGTGACAAGAGGCCAATCTTCTGAGTCAGGAGCTGGGCTTGTCTGAGCAATGGCTGGGGGTGGGGAGCCGGCTGATAGGCCAACTTGCTTCTGGCTCTCCCTCCTTTCCTTTCCCGACTGTCTAGACTCCTCTGTAGGAGTCTCCTGTAGGCAGGATAAGACTTTCTGCAGCATCTCGGTATGTAAATGCAGGGAACAGTTGATAGACGGTTGGAAGTGAACAGCTTTCATGGCCAGAGGGCTAGCCAAGGGTCAGGGCTGAGAAAGCACACAGAAACAACATTTGGAGGCTCCGATTAGAGACGGCATGGCTAGTTCCACTTCAGCATGCTTGATGAAAGGCTGTGACTGGGAATCTGTAGATTTCTCCAAGAGCCAAGCTTGCAGCCTCTGGACCCAGCTGTGAGGCTGTTACAGAGCGCCTGGTCAGTGGCCCGTCCCTATCTCACAGCCTGGTCAGTGGCCCGTCCCTATCTCACAGGCTTACACATGTTCTAGCAGGACGCCAAACCTCCTGTCTTCTCCATTACCTGTGAGAGCTCCTAACCACAGTTAATTGAGTTTTTTAAAAAAGATTTACTTATGTATTTTATGTATGTGAGTACACTGTCAGTCTCTTCATGCACACCAGAAGAGGGCATCAGATCTTATTACAGTTGGTTGTGAGCCACCATGTGGTTGCTGGGAATTGAACTCAGGACCTCAGGAAGAGCAATCAGCGCTCTCAACCACTGAGCCATCTCTTCAGACCTAATTTAATTTTTTTTAAAAAAATGTATTTATCATTACTATTACTATTGTGTGTGAGGGGTCTGTGTGCACATGCACTATGGCATACTTGTAGAGGTCAGAGTGACACTTTTGGAGAGTCAGTTCTCTCTTCTCTCCTTCCATCATGGGTTCTGAGAAATTGACCTCAGGGCACCAGGCTGAGCCAGCTCTCCAGTCCTGATTTATTTTATTTTCTTTTTTAGAGAACTACGGTGCTCTACTTTTGTTGTTGACAAACAGATTAACAATGTGGTATCTAAATACCTCTAAATACTCAACGCACATTTTAAAAAAGTAAAAACTAACTGGTATAGTGATAGCATTCAGGAGGCTGAATCGGGGAGTTTGAGTCCGGATAGCATTCAGGAGGCTGAATCAGGGAGTTTGAGTCCGGCTTGGGCTACAGAGTAAGTTCCAGACCAGCCTGAGCTTCAAAGTGAGACACCATGACTCAAACAATAAACCCGGCTAACAATAAACAAAGCTCGCATCGCTGCTGCTAGAGTTTTAGCTCACTATTAAATCTTGGGAAATTAAGAAAAAGTATAAAAGCCCATGAAAAACAGCATAGCTCTTAGTAGGTAGGAGGTAGCTATTATGTTGCAACACGTGAGGCATCCTGGCCACTTCTCATTTCTGCACCTCCATGTGACCGTGAGGAAGGGCTCTGCTCTACTCAGAACTGAAGAGCTGTCAGGCCTACTGCTTGATTCGAGGTTTCAATAAGACCAGAGTCTCTTGTGATCCGGACATACTACTGTTGTGAGGGAAACCTGTCAGGAGCCCACATTACACACGCCGCTGGGAAATGCAGGGACTTTCTAACCCTGGTTCCAGGAAACTGGGAAGGGAGCTTGCTCTGCTATGGCCCAGGGCCTGGCCGGGTGCTGTCTCCTCCCAGTAGCGATTCACAGCTATTGCCACTTCTGGTTACCCGAAGTGCTCCCTGGAACTCTGTGGCTGTCTGGCCAGCCCCTCCCTGCCTGTCTTCCCACGGCATTGTACCTCCAGCAGATTTCCAGCTTAGTTCTTATCTCTTGGCAGCCATTGCTTACATGTCTATCTCTCCTATCAGACCCCGAATCCCTGGAGGCCAGAGATGATCTTCTAATCCATTTCAATCCCTCAAGGTTTATACAAGAAAGCTGCAGAATGGAAGGATGAACGACTGAGCAGGAAAGAGCCCAGGGTGAGGGAACACCACAACCTCCAGCCTGCGACTGGAGAAGGAATCCCCAGAAATATAAGTAAGGCTGCAGGCATTTAGCTCACCAAGCCCGGCTTGAGAAACTGTGGTCAAGTACCCTTCCTCTCAGGCTGTGTATGGCAGTCTGCGCATGCTCAGCCTGTATCCACGGCTGCGCAACCCGACCGACAGAACCTCCTTCACGCACTTCTTTTGAAGTACCACGGAGAGGTGGAGAGAGGTTCGTGGGTGAGCCGGAGCAGACTGAATGGTGGGAGGTACGATGGGGGAGCAGAGCCAAGGGTGCACTACTGTGCCATGCAAGCCCAGAGGAGCCTATCAAGTCCTGCCCTGGCTTGGTCCTGTGCCCAAGCTGGAGTCTCATTCCCATCCCCACGCCCCTCACCCACACAGAAGTCTCCTCCTGCCTCTCCCCACCTGTCTCCCTCGCCTTCGGGCAATAAGATCAAAGTTGCCAGGGATGCGACTACTGTTCTCAGAAAAACACAACTCCTTAGTGTGGAAACCGCAGACCCAGGGAGCTGCCGGGCTGGCTCCTGTCCAGGTGCAGCATCCTTTCTGTCTAGTCTGTGTAGCTACATTTCTGCACTTCCAGAGCTCAGGCAAAGCCTGGTCCACTTTTGTTATAAAGCAGCTTGCTCTGAAACTTCTCAGGCCACGCTGAAGAAAGAGAAGCCAACCTGAGGATGTTTAGCACCCATTTAGCCCACATTGCAGGAATACCTGGGTGGCTCCCGTGTCTGTTCATGCTTTCCTTACTTTAGCCATGACTACAGCGCTAAGCTGGTGAACCCTGTGGGGACATGGGGCCTGAAAGGAAAGAAAGGAGTAGAGTGTCTCAGCCTTGGAGAGAGAGTGGAGAGTAAATGATAGGAGCTGAGGATATGGGAAGGAAACAGAAGCCGAGGGATTCAGGAAGGGTGGGTGTTGGGTGGTCTGAGTTAAAGATGTTTTTCTATGTATTCATTAATAGCTGCCTCTACCCCATCCAAACACCAAACTTTGGCATCCAGAGAGGAGTCTCAGGGGCCCCCTGTTCACCCTCTCCTACATTATAGTGAGGAAAGATGGAGCTCCTAGAGGAGAGTGGTCCTCAGAATCAGGTGGAAGCCAGTTGCTGCCAGAAGGACTTCAGTACCTGGGAGTGTTTTGATTCCAGTTATTTACACAAAACACGACTTTGGAAGACATGGAGTTTGCAGACAGCTGCACAAAGCACAATCGAAGGAGCTGGAACTTATGCTAAACAAAGTGTGTTGCCCATTCCACAGCAAGGCTCTGAGGGTAAAACAGGACTTGCTCCATACAGGGGCCTCTGTGTGCCTACTGTCTGACAGCAGATCCTGCTCCTGTCGCCACAGCTGAAGGTGCAGAGTGTGTGTGTGTGTGTGTGTGTGTGTGTGTGTGTGTGTGTGTGTGTGTGACTGTGTCTGTGTCTGTGTGACTCTGTATGTGTGTTTGTGTGTGATTGTGTCTGTGGGTGTGACTGTGTGTCACTGTGTCTGTGTGTGTGAGCCCTAGAGGTGACTGATGTATCTAGTCCAGGTAGCCAGCTTGCTGGGGATCCCCTCTGCCACAGAATGCTGGGATTTGTACCAAGCAAGCCTAGTTTTTTTTTTTTTTTTTTAAATCTTTATGTCTGGGTGTTTTTGCCTGGGTGTACATCTGTATACCACATACATGCAGTACCTGTGTGTGGAGGCCACAAGAGGGCACTGGATGTCCCAAAATTGGAGTTACAAACAGTTGTAAGCTATTGTGGAGGTGCTGGAAATTGAACTTGGGTCCTTCGGAAGAATAGTCAGTGCTCTTCAGCCAGCTCTCCAGTCCTGGCCTGGATTTCCTTATGCGGGTAATAAGGATCTGAACTCTGGTCTCATGCTTATACAGTGAGCACTCTTAATCACGGAGCCATTTCCCCAGCTCCAAATGCAATTATTATAGAAACAAACGGACATAAATGCAGAAATTCGCATGAAGGAGTCTGTACAGCCAAATGCCTACTTTAGTAGGTTCTTTATATCTATCTATTTGCGTAAGAAGGCTTAGTATCATTAGGAGATGGTATTTTGATACAGATTTGAATAAAGAAGAATGGCCAGGTCATGTATGCTAGTGAACCTGCTGCCATTTTTCTAGGATTCCTGAATTATTTCACAAGTCCAGAAGTGTTATACGCTGTCTTCACTGCTACTTTATCCTGACCTTAGAAGTGCATGCGCAGGATCGAATCTAAAGGGATGCTGTAAGGTCTAGCTGCAAGCCAGAGGAATGAAGTGGCAACCAACTTCGAGGAGCTGGGGGTCCTTGGGCTAGTTCTGACATCATAAATGATCTTAGGTGGCTATGAGACCCCGGTGGGATTTCACTTCATCCTCCAGGAAGCGAGCAGTGGAGCCCCTGTCAGGACTGGATCCCAACACAACTGTGGGCAGCTACATGTGCGACCGTATATCCTGGCCTGGCCTGGGGGCTCCAGTTAGGCACTCTGGGGCGGGCCTGAGGCTGTGTGTGGAGGAAGCAGTGGAGTGCGGCCAAGCACCTTCCAGGCCCGTATAGGATTCTGATAGTCCTCCATACACTGCAAGAGCTTCTTACCTGAAGCCCGGGATCATCTTGGCAAAGCCTATGACCTTCTGAATGCTGTAACTGACAAGGTCAGCCAGGTGGGGCAGCATGGAGAGCGGAGACAGGTCCAGAGTCACAGAGGGGTCATCGGAGTCCTCTTCATTCAGATCCAGGTTGGAAAAGCTGGCCGGTTCCATCATGTCTGGGGAGGAGGAAGAAAGCGGCGGAGCTGCTTAAGGACACCCAGGCAGGGGCCTCCTGTGAGAACCGTGTGTGCCTTAGAGGCTGTCAGCTGAGGGTCCAATGGTGACTGCTCTTTACCAGGGTCTGCTCCTCCCCAGGCTACCTCTGGGTCTCTCCCCATCTCTTACTTTAGCTGTTTGAGGCAGTAAATTTAAGGAGCCAGAGATACTCAGAAAAATAACCTTCTTAGCTATAACTTTGCAAAGCATGCAGTTCCTATTAATCTCAATTTTAAAATGTGTGTGGGACCCTTCCACCCATGAGGCAACACACTTCCCGTTGTTATGATCAAGGAACAAGGTAGAGGATAGCTGCATTTTCCAGCTACACACTGGAAGCAAATATAAACTCGATGGTATTTGTAAAGATTGAAGCATCAAAAACTCCTGTAGTGATGGATGCTGCTGAAGACGTATGGTGGTGCAGGTAATCTAAAAAGCGATTTGAAACTTGGAGTGAAAAGCCTCTAGTTGCTGGGTGTGGTCGTGTGTGCCTCTAACATTAGTTCTCAAGAGGTCGGGAAGATAGGGATGGATGGATGGACTGGACTGTGACTGAGGACTGTTAAAGCCTTGTTTTGTTTTGGTTTTTTTGTGTGTGTGTTTTTAGATAGAGTCTTAATTTATATCCCTGGCTGACCTGGAACTCACTATGTAAACTAGAGTGGCCTTGAACTCACAGGGATCTGCCTCCTGCCTCTAGCACCTGGGTGCAACGATTGTGCCCCCCCCACTCACACTCACACGACCATGCACGTGGATGCGCACCCACAAACCCACGAAGAGTGTCTTTGGTGCTTCAATCTTCACAAATACTAGCAACAAGTTCATATTTGGTTCCAATGTCTAGTTGGAAAAGGCAGACATTCTTGTACTTACTTGATGATGACAAAAGGGACCTATTCATCCCATGGGTTGAGGGGTCCCAAACACACACTGGAGAGACAGAGAGAGAGACACAGACAGAGAGAGAGACAGAGAGGGGAAGAGAGACAGAGAGAGAAACAGAGACAGAGAGACAGAGAGGGGAAGAGAGACAGAGAGAGAAACAGAGACAGAGAGAGAGACAGAGAGGGGAAGAGAGACAGAGACAGAGAGAGAGACAGAGAGGGGAAGAGAGACAGAGAGGGGAAGAGAGACAGAGAGATGGTGACGTCACAGTTAAGTGTAGAGTAGTCCCAGTTCCGTGCATTCATTATAAGAAAAAAAAAACAGAATAAATATTTACCCCAGAGGAAAACTAAAAGACTAGGAACCAATCTAGATGTCCAACAGTAGGGGATTTTCACTTGTTATTATATGCCACAATACTATTCAGTCTTTTAAAACTTTAGTTTTAAATTTAAAAAATTTTTAGTGTGTGTGTGCTTGCGTGCACATGCACACACATTCACGCACATGCGTGTACATGAGTCTAGAGGTCTAGTATCTGAAGGCCATAATCACCCAGAGTGGGGGTTCCACCCTCACCTTCTTCCAGGCCCCAAGAGGAGGACACCAGGGCTGGTTGAGAGGTGGATGGGAGAGGCAGGGCAGAATGAGGAAGGATGGATGACGCAGGATGACAGAGATGGATGTGTAAGAGGGCCCAAAGCACAGTGTGCCACACTCCGAGGAGTAGCAGGCGACAGGTTGTCCAAAGCAGAGTGCTTAGCTCCCCAGTGCTCAGGCACTTCCCACATCATAGGTCGCCTGCCTACATCAATGTCACCCTCCAAAGAGCAAAACATTGAATATTGACCTCCAGAGAGGAAGTCAAGGATAGAGTCTGCCTCAGAGGCTGAGCTTGACCCAAGAAGGCCCATCTATACAGTCAGAACCTCAGCTTGGTCTCTTCCCAGCATGCATACCGCATAGCCAGCCCCCTTCCTGTGAAAGAGGAACTGTATGGAGGACCCTGTGCCACACATAGTATACAAATGGGAGATTTCCATCACTTCCCCTATAGCCTCAGGGCAAGTGGGTCCAAGCACCCCCAAGCCCGTTTTCTTGATAGAAGTGCTCCTTACCTAGTGAGGTGGTGTACAGATCGGAGCTGGAGGAGGAGGAGTCCCCGGAGAAGCTGAGTGTGGGCCTTGGAGAATAGCTCCCTGTACTTCCATCCGCACGATCTGGAGGCTGGAAGGCAAAGATGGGTTGTCTTTGGCAAAGAGGTCCCTATCTGAGGGGCCCTCTCCTGCCTCTGAGGGCAAAAGTCTGCAGGGAGAGAGGAAGGGTTCACAGTGGGCAGCACAGCCTCCGAACCTTCCCTGGCTCCCAATTTCCCGTGCTCCCCGTGCCTGGGCTATACCTGATTCTCCACTAACTTGGTTCAAGCCACCGGCTGTCAGACGTACCCGGAAGTCCCGGAAGTCGGCATAGGTGGGGTCGTAGGTCTTGTGGTGGGCATCAAGCAGGATGGCAATAATGTGCTGCTGTTCCTCAGACAGCTTGGGCCTCAGACTGTCCTTCAAGGCCTCTTCCTCCTTCCTCTTCATGATCATCTCCCGCTTACGCTGCACCTCCTCATCTGTTAGGATGACTGCGGGGGGGGGGGGGGCAAGACAGCGAGTCCAGAGTCATGGCCCCAAACTCACAGGAACCCTTCCTCCACTACAAAAGGACCGGGACGGAAGGGGCTGGCCGGCTCCTTACACTGAGGCTCCTTGGGACCCAGCTGCCATGTTAGCACTGATGCCTTATCATGGAGACAACTGGGTTTTCTACAGTGAAAGGGCGGGTGTGTGCGGGAGAAAAGGGTTTGAGAGGAACAATGTTGGTACTTGGAAGTCGAGATCCTCAAGGACTAGTTGTGGGACCTTGGGGGAAACAGCAGAGTTTCTGGGCTTTTTTTTTTTCTTTTCTCTTGCTTGTAAAAAAGGAGCAGTTTGGAGCATATGGTCTCATCCAAGGTCTGTCTTTCTCTCATTCTCTCGCTCTTGCTCTCTTTAACACTGTGAAGGAACTTTTCTTTCTTTTTTTTCAAAGATTCATTTATTTTTATTTATATGAGTACACCGTAGCTGTTTTCAGACACACACCAGAAGTGTCCATCAGATCCCCATGTGGTTGCTGGGATTTGAACTCAGGACCTCTGGAAGAGCACTTAGGGCTCTTTTTGTTTTCTTAAGATTTATTTATTATTATATGTAAGTACATGGTAGCTGTCTTCAGACACACCAGAAGAGGGCATCAGATCTCATTACAGATGATTGTGAGCCCATGTGGTTGCTGGGATTTGAACTCAGGACCTCTGGAAGAATAGTCAGTGCTTTTAACCGCGGAGCCATCTCTCTAGCACAGTTAGGTTCTTAACTACTGAGCCATCTGTCCAGCCCCCCAAGGTCTCTTTATTGGAGAGGATGGGAAGAGAGGAAGAGGAGGAAGAGATGGAGATGGAGAAAACCATCCCAGAAGACTATCTGCCTTTAGAACTGGATGTGTGCCTGGCACAGTGCCAGTCCTCGCCCATGCCCCAGGGTCCATAGCTAGACTTTCCCTGTGTTGGAGCTGAGATGCTCAGCAGATCCCCATGAAGTAGCCACTTTCTGTGGAACTCAGCCATCTGCTCTATTCTAAACAACTCGAAAAGACGTCACTCCTTTGATTCTCTGCAAAACAATGTCCCTGTCCTCCAGTATTGGTACCAGGAATGTTCTGAGCCCTCTTGGAATCCCTGGCATCTGGAGCCCCATAGCCCTAGTCTGGGACACCCTGTCCACCTGGCAGTAGGTAGCTAACTGTTCATGGAAGATCCTCTGTCACCTGCAGGCTGGTACCAGGGCTTCTGTGCTGGCGCCTGACACCCAGTGTTGGGCAGCTGCTAGCAAGGGCAGGTGGGAGCAGGATGCCTGCCTGGCACAGGAGTCAGGCAAACAGACTGCCTGGCCAGGGCTTGCAGAGCCTGATGTTAGGAGTGGGCACGAGGGCCCTCAGCCTGTACCTACTTGCTCTGTACCCAAGCTGCCAGAGCATCTGCCTACAGAACTGAGGAGTTTCACAAGAGCAGAAGAAGGAACTGGAAGCAGAGAGTAAACGGGTTGTGGGCTTTAAGAAGTGTCCACTGACCTCAGACCCTCACGGAGGGAGAGGATAAGAGCAGTCAGTGCAGGGTGGGGCTGAAGAAGTACCTATGGTAGGCCAGAAGGGACGATCAAAGCTACGGGGATAGCAGGAAAGGGAAGTATTTGGGAAAGATGGAGTCTTCTTTCCCAAGGTACACAGACTGGGAACAGTGTCGAGAGGAAGCCACGCCCAGGTGGCTGATTCATCTGCCCAGAGAGATGCCAACCCTCTTCCCACAGAAGATGTTTGCTCAACCCCTAGGAGGTCAGGCAGGGTTGAGGGAAAAGGAGCTAGGAGGCTAGGAGCGTCCCAAGGGGAGTAAGGGCCGACGAAGGTCATGGCCTGGGAACCACAGTCAGGTGTCTCTCCTGCCCATGTGCAGGGTGAGCGCAGGGAGAGACGGGTGCTCAGTAGGCAGGGCTCTTCCTGTCCCCACTGTGGGCGTCCACAGGCATGTTGATGAGCCTGGTAGCCCTTCCAGGATCCTGTGATGTTGTTCTCCCTAGAGCCTTCTGCATCTCCACTGTTTGCCAGGATCCAGTCAAAGTCAAGGCCTTTCATGATCCGGCTCCTTAGAAACTCATTCCAACCTCGTTTCTCAGCATCCTTGGACACAGCTTCTGTTCCAGGCAATGCTGGCATTGCTGAGCTGTAAACACAACCTGCTTACACTTGTTCTGGATGCCTGTCCCCCGGGTCTTCTCTACCCAACAGCTATGTGTATTCTGTTCTTTCTTCAGTGGCCAGCTTTTTGCTCTTTTATCCGGGAAGGCTTTCTTGATTGCCCCAAGTGGCTCTGAGCTCTTCTTACTCCTGTGTAACTAGTGTTTTGCATACTCACAGGTACCTAAGTCTCCCACTCTTTAAGACTCATAGTTACTATGGGTTTTAATAAACACTGACAGAGAAACAAGAAATCTGGGGCTTTCTTTACTAGAGTCCAGGATGCTAAAGACAGGGGCTATGGCTTACGATTCTTTTGTCCCATTACAGAGCTTTGTCGGGGATGCCTGCCACAGAGCTTGCCAAGTAGTCTGACGCCAACTGTCAAGCACAGCAGCACAGAGTGTGCCCATGACTCAGAGTGAGACTGTCCCAACAGCAAAAGACACACGGGGCTGGAGGGATATCTCAGTGGTTAGAGTCATCCCAGAAAAACAACTATGTAAGTCATTTCCACGGCACAGAGAAGGCTGGAGAGGGCTGCACCAGGCTGACTGTGCTCCCTGGTGTCGGGGACAGCACCCAACGCACGCAGGTTCACGGGAAAGCCCATCGAAGACGGCCTCTTTGACTTAAACACTTGTGATTGAAATGCTTCCAAGACAGACTGATCTTTAAGAGACCACGAGGACAACCATAAGATTTTCCCAGAGGATGCCTTCACACTCTGCAGGCGCAAGGATAACCCCAGAATTGTATGCTCCGAGGTCTTTGCGTGACTTGATATGATTTCTGTTGACACCTCTGCTAGGTTATATATTGTTTCTGTTTATTGGTGCTTGGTTATAGAAGTACGGCTTCCTTTCTTTAAAAACTAATAAAATTATTATTATTATTATTATTATTATTATTATTATTATTTAAATTTTAAGGGGTGATTTTCCTGAATTATGCATCACATGCATGCCTGGTGCCTGCAGAGGCCAGAAGAAGGCGTCAAATCCCCGGGAACTGTAGTTACAGGCAGTCCTGCCATGGGGCACTGAGAATCGAACCTGTCCTCAGGAAGAGGGGTCAGTGCTCTAACCACTGAGGCATCTCTCCAGCTCCAGCTCCTTTTCTTTTGAGACAGAGTCTCACTCTGTATCTCTAGCTGTCCTGGGACTTACTATGTGACCAGGCTGGCCTCAAACTCACGAAGATCTGCCTGCCTCTGCCTCCTGAGTGATGGGTGAGCACCACCACACCCAGCCTGGGAATTACTTTTGATCTTTTTGGACCTAGAATTTCTGGTGATCAAGTTTGACATAATGAGAAGAGAGGAATAATTTGTGACTTTTTTTTTAATGTACTGGGAATGGCTATAAGCACTGGCTCACATATAACAATCCTTTAAGGTAAGCATCATCCTTGTCCCTACTTTGCAGAAGAGGAAACGGAGGCCCAGAGAGGTGTGTGGTTTGCTCATGGTAACACAGCTAACAATGGTAGAGCCAGAGTTCAGACTTGGGCAGTCTGGTTCTGGGGTGAATGGTGATACCCATAGTCCATCTGCCTCTGAGAACTGCTCAGGGGATTCTGTCTCTCAGACTTGGAGTCCTGACACAAAGGGTCCCAGGTGAAGCTGAGGGTATAAAGCATCAAAAGGACAAAGCTTGTTGGTGGTTTACTGGAAGAAAAGATTCAGAGTTAACCTCCAGAGGCAAGCAGCACGGCTCTGAGTGAAAGGCCAGGGCCGGCTGGCCAAGCCTGCTGACCTGGGCTCAGCTCTTGGGACCCACAATGTAGAAGGAGAGAACTGACTCCCCTTGTCGTCCTCTGACCTCCCCGTGTGTGCTAGGACACATGCCCCAGCTTAAACAAATAAACAAACGAATAATTTAAAGTTCCAAGTTAATCTTTAAGATCTGTCTTCCCAATCGCTTGCATTGACTAGCTGCCGCCGCCCGTCTACTTGGGGGATGAGCTGTGAAATCTGAGACTCGCTGGCTCCCATCCAGGGCCTCCACAAGGCAACATTGGCTTGGGACAACCACACGCCATTCACATAGTCACCTACGCTGTTGTCCATTTATTGAAATAATTTACTCTGAGGGCTTATTAACCTCTTAGGCATTTTAGAAATAATTTCCTTGGTGAGCTGGCACTTAGATGTCACCTCGGCTGGTTGGAGGATGTGCTTTTGAAGAGAAGCCAGAAACCTAGTAACCAGGTTCTGGTGAACTCCGCGATGAGGGATATTGAACTGTCAGTATTGGCACTGTCTCTACTTCCTTGCAGATCCCTTGGGGGATACTAAATAGCCTTGTATAGTTATTTGCACATAAAATATGCCCCCCTTCCAGTGAAGCCTAGGCTCAAGTGGGGAAGCCAAGATCTGCAAACATGAACTGTTTTAAAACATGCCATGAATGTCACTGGTGACCTCAAAACACTAGGGGAGAAGATATGACATTTTCTTCCCAAATGAATGACACAGACAATATCAGAACTAGGCTAAGCTTACTGGTCTATATAAGCCGATGAGGTCCTAGAGATAGAAGCATCGTGAGAGCTGATATCCAATCACTGAACACATTTACTGAGTACCTCCTACGCCCCAGGTGCTGTATCAACCTTCAGGAAACTGGGGAGGCAAGAAACGCATCTGTGAAACATCAAAGTTGGCCAGATATAGCAAGATGCAAGAGCCCAACTCCATATTGAAGACCCCGAAGCAGAGAGTCAAGGCTTGCCTGAGCTTGCACAGCAAGACCCTATCTCAAAAACAGTAAGAATAAGAAACAGACTTCAAATATGAAATGTCTTGGATTCTAAGGGCATGAAACCGTCTAGGAGTCGAAGTAATCTTAGGAGAGACAACGCTCTCCCATGTCTATTCCTTAGGGCTCCAGGCAGAGCATGGGGAAATAAGCTCTGACTCACTGGGGGTGCCTAAGGAGCTTCCCAAGGATGGAGCCCACAGGCCAGACCTAGGGCAGGATAGATGCTGATATCATGTCAGCCCAGAGGCCTAATAGGATAAACATCTTGACTTTCCTTAGCTGAAAAAAAAGTAATATTCACACGCTTTGCTTAATATTCACAGGCTGTGGGAATTTAAGAAGAAAATTTGTGTTCTCTTTGCAGAATTTGGCACACAGCAGGTGGTCAATAAACACTGGTCCCTGTCCTTGTCACCTGTCCATGCTTCTCTTGTTTCCCTATGAAGAGCCGGCTCCCCGCTCTGGCTAGAAGACAGACTGGGTATAGAGGGCCCTTCCTAGTGTTTGAAAACAGTGATTGTTTCTGAGAGGAGAGGCAAAACCTTGCGGGACAAAAGCCAGAGCAGGGGCTGGTTCTGGAGGGTTCTAAGCCAGGGACTTCAAGCCCAGACGTCCAAAGCCGAGCCATCCAAGGCAGTAACTGCATCTCCTGGGAACATGTTTCCCCTCCAGAGCTGCAAGGAATTGTTCCGTTCTAGTTGGATCTCTGGCCTTTCCCTCTACGGCTCTGCACAGCTCACTGCTGGGAGCACCAGACTGAGGGCAAGACAGGACATGTGAGACTTCATGGAGAACCTAGATGAGACCCAAAGCTGCCTTGGAGGAGGCCATCTGCTTCTAGATGGCTGGCACCCTTGTGAGATATCATGTATCTTGGACAGGGGCTCTTGACTGGGTACTTGAGAGGTGGAGTGCTATTTAGTAGATAGAGCTCTTGGGAGTTTTAGAAAAGGGTCCTGAGTTAGCTGTAGTCCCAGGTAACCACTGGCTTGTTATCCGACCTCAGTCCTGGTGTTTGTCCTTTCTGGCCCTCAGAGGATCTTCAGGAATAAGCAACAGCAGCCCACTGAGTCCAACAATGGAACCCAGAGACATTCTTGGATGGTGGGGACCTTAGGACACGAAGGAACCCTCTCTCGAGGGGCTCCCTGCTCTCCAGAGGCAGGGCGCTTCTGTGTGCTCACCTGAGCACAAGGCACAGACCAGGCCCCACTAAGAGTGTTTGAGGACTCCTAGCAAGCCTTGGGCCTCCAAGTCTCTCTCCAGTATAAACACAGGGGCTGGGGTGGGGCAGTGACTGGGTAGCAGCAATGACATGTCCAGACCTGCATGCTCCTGTGGTATGAACAGCAAGATCTGGAAACTCTGGGGCTGCCAGTGTTTGGCTGGCAGCCGGGATCAGGACAGAGGAGCCTTAGTGACTGACAGAGCAGGGTCAGGGTGATGTTGCCTCTGCTTCCCAGCAACAGTGTCTTCTGCTTATTTCTCCCATGAAATCTCCTCTCTCTTCTATAACTTTGGTCGACTCCTGACGTGCCTTCTTGGATCCTCAGCCTCTTTCTTCCTCCTTCCTTACATTCCCCTAGCCTAGAGGGTTCAGAGAGTGACTGAAGGCCTACAGCTTGGCAGGACTTGGGCTATGTCCTAGAGCCTGGGTGTGGGGTCTGAGGGCAGATGCTGACAGCAGTATGCACAGGAAGCAGAATGGGAATGCAGGGGCTTCCTGTGAGGACCCAGTGTCCGTGCTCCAGCCCAGGGGGCCCAGATGAGCCGCTCCCAGCCTCTGCCGAATTATATGGGTTCTTTCTTTACCCACAACTCCTTGGTGTATTTCAAACTCCGCTGTGACCAGCTTTGCCTCACCCATACCCTGCCCTGCTCCACGGTCCTTGGGGCTACATGGTAAGTCCCGGCAGAGCTCTGTGGAGAAACCTGGATGACGATAACCACCGCCATCTTGTGAAGGCAGTCCCACACCCCGTTCCCACCTGACCCCCCGACACTCACACTCCTTCATCATGCCAATGTCCACGCAGCGTTTGAGCCGGCAGGCCTGGCAGTGTCGCCGATTGTCCTTGGTGATACGGCAATCTCCGTTGAAGGGGCAGGTGAACAGGGCCTTGCGCTTCATGCTCCGCCTGCCGAGACAGCACAATTTTGCACTGAATTGCTGACCTTCTGGCTCCTACTTCCCAAGAACAGCCTCCAGGGGCTGTAGCTATGGAGATGTGGCTACAAGGTCCCCAGATGTCCATTTTCTATTCCCTTGAGTCACCCTCAGTGACCCTAAGCCCCACCCTGCACTAGGTGTGCCAACCAAAATCTAGCAGCTCACAGTGATTGGCATATGGGGGGTTAAGACAGCTACCGCCTCATACAACCAGATTGGCCCATGGGTGGGGAAAAGACACCAGACTGAACTTGCTGAATGTCGTCAAGCCAAATACCTGGGCATGGTCGGATTGTGCCCACCTGAATGGTATCATTAGCTCTTTCTCTTCTGAGTGGAAATCATTCTCTGTCAGGGCATCTCTTCATGAGGAGAGCTTGCATGAGTACAGCACCAACTTTCACAGACCCTCGGATCCTCTCGAAAGACTATTGGTATGAGCACCTCACTTAATAGATGGGGTCGCTGAGGTTAAGAAACTATTCAGTAAGAAACTGAGGCTTCAATTTGGAGTCTGCGGGACCTGAGGCTCAGCTTCTATCTTCTTGGCCTGCTTTCAATGCTAGAACTCAAAGCGCTCAATAAAGTTGAGTCCTCAACCAAACAGCCCCAGTCAAGGCAGCTGGTCCCTGAACACAGCTCAAGACCAAGTGAGCCCAGGATGAAGGAAGTACCTTCTATTGGCTTTGGACTTTGGCTCTAGTATCATCCACTGACGACACCCAAGGGGGCAACATCAGAGCTAGGGTTGTGATCTAAGTGGATAGTGCCAGGCTATTAGGGGTGGTGAAGCTTTAAGTCTAGCCCCCACCCCACCCTGTCTCCTTGTAAATGCTAGGGGAGACACTGAATGGTGTGCCAGTGTCCATCTTTGTGGGAACAAGAAGCTTTCAACTTTGCATATATACTTCTACTACAAGGACTGTCCTTTTCACCAGCAGTATACAAAGGCAACTCGGGGACCATCAGGGCTACCCAGGAATGAGGTCAGATCTGCCACATTGCTCTATTCCAGGACACCAGCCATGTGCTCTCCCCCGCTTCCCAACGTGGTTCCCCTTCCCGGCGTGGTGGTTTCTGAGGTTTCTTTCACCTGTTACCACAAATGCCCACGAGCCTCTAAACCTCCTGGAAGACCAGATGTTTCTAATTCAGAGCAAATTCTCATTTCCTTTTTGTTCCCAAAACTAGGTATTATGTCTGAGGTCTTAGTGGGGCCGCTCTCTTCTCCACCCACTCCGGTGTCTAGCTAAGAGTCCTGGCTGTGAACCCTCCCAGACCTTGGGTGCCAAAACACACTCCTACGTGCGCCTTTCAAAGTGGCACAGCAAAGCCTCGAGCTTTGGTCTACGGTGGTACAGAGGGCTTCTTGGACACCAGGCAGAATATCCAGAGCCCTTGACTGGCCTGTCTGTGTTTCCTCAGGCACCAGCGGTCTTGCCTCAGTCCTCAGTGAGGCACTGTTGCTGTGACAGAAGCGGCTTTGGAGAGAAAGGTCCAGGCCACAGACCATAGTAACAAGGAAGTCCCTTAGTGGTGCCATAATTCTCAAAGCACAAGAAGTGGCCTGTACCTTTATGAAGCTTTTAAA
This sequence comes from Mus minutoides, assembly GCA_902729485.2. Classification (NCBI taxonomy): domain Eukaryota; kingdom Metazoa; phylum Chordata; class Mammalia; order Rodentia; family Muridae; genus Mus; species Mus minutoides. The sequence goes on from LR749850.1 coordinate 1,159,731, forward strand.
TTATAATTATTATAATTATTATCTAAGGTATGGTAGCCAGCTCTTCCTGAGTTCCTCTCAATATGGAGCCAGGGGGAAAGAATGGTGTCTGGGAAGATGACTTTTTTTTTTTTCACTTCATGATCTAGGAGCCAGAGAGTTCACTGGCTGCCTCATTCTCCGAACCAGGACCCTGTCCAAGCTGGCCTTTTAGGTGTGTCTTCTTTAATATGGACATTTTCTGGGTCACAGGCCATGCTGGCTTGGAGATCAATTTATTCTCTGTCCTCCCACCTTCTCAGGGCGCTTAGGCATGTGGCTGTCATCTAGCCTCGGCCCACAAGGAGTCAGGGCAGCTGGGCCACCCAGCCCTGGCTCTGTGCTTTGTCCTAAAGATCCACACCCTACCCTGCCTTCCTCCCAAAGCTAATTGCCTATGAGCTGGTTTGGTTTTGAGAAACAGGAGCCTTCTCATTCCACGGGAGCCCAGTGCCTCTGCTGCTCCTGCGCCTGAACCCTGTCATTCTCTGGCTGGCTGGCAATTATACCCTAGTTCAGGAAGGGGACTGCGGGTGGTGCAACCAGGCTAAATATAGAGGCAGTTTCTAGAAAGCCAGGGGTTAGAGAGGACACTGACCAGTTCTCTTGCCAGAGACCAATTCATCAAAACAGAAGAGAGACAAGAAGTTCACAAAAACATCAAGTGCCAGGGGCGAGGGCCTCAGGCTGAGAAGTGGGTGGCTTCTGCCAGCAACATGGTGTCAATTGTCCTCTGGGTTCTGACTGTGGCTAAGTTTTCAAGATTTCAGTACCTGGGCAGGGCACAGGAGCTGTGTGGAGTCCTAGTTAGGGGAGAGTGTGTGAGATCAGGAACACATTACCTAAGTTGATTGTTATATTTACCTCACCTCACAGTGTGTGTGTGTGTGTGTGTGTGTGTGTGTGTGTGTGTGAGAGAGAGAGAGAGAGAGAGAGAGAGAGAGAGAGAGAGAGAGAGAGAACAATGCATTGCGTACCTCAAATATAGACCAGTTCTCTTTGTCAAATACAGCCCAGTAAAGCTGGGCAAAGTCAAGCCACCTGACATAGCCATTTTCAGCAGTACTGATGGACTCTCATCAGATGCTCGTCAGGACTTTCAGGAAGGTTACCACTGGTCAAGATTACAGCACTGCTTTCTGGAAGTCATGAACTCTTAAATGCCCAGGTTAGAGATCAGGAGTGTGAAGGAGATTGAGGACTGTCAGGTTCACCCGTTTCCTCGAGACCCTGGAAGCTGACGTCATGACCCTCGCTCGCATTTCGGGTGCCCATCCCAGGACTCAACAGACATAAGAGGCCCAGACCATTGTGGCATTGTGTGCTGTTTCTCCTGATGTCCCAAGCCACAGGCATGGCAGTGACCACAGTCCAGTTCCAGGGTCTTTGACTGAAGGAAAGTTCCCTCAGAGCCCATCGGTCCAGCCTTCATTTCTCTTCTGATGTCTAATTATTTCTATCCTGAGCCTCACCTGCCCTCCCATCCCCTCCAGAGACCCCTGCTAACCCATCACACACGCACCTAAGTCAACACAGGAAACACAGAGAGAAAAGCATCTCAGAAAGTGAGGTGTTACAAGAGGTCCATAGCAGCCATTCTCCTCCAGAGTCCTCCCTACCAACGTCTTCTCCCTAGTACCCTTAGTGATAGTTTGGTGCTATAATTATTTGGCACCAAAAAATAAAGAAATAATTATTAATTATAATTAATAAATAATTATTATTAATTAATAATTATTATCTTTATTCTATAAGCAGTGCCAGAAGGCATAATGAAGACTTAATGCCCCATAGTTAATAAGGATGACAACTTAATCTGGTGAAGATCTGTGGGACTCCAAAGCTTCTGGTCTTACACTCTGGGCTCTCCATCATGAATCTATCACCTCTTGGCCCAAAATGGAGCAACCATCAAACACATACTTTCCCAACACAAGAGCAGAGGCAGAGGCTGTCTGAAAGACTCCTCTGGGGTGAGGAAGATTGGGTGATTGGCAGTCCCTGGATGGATGGGTTGGAAGTGAAGGGGAAGCAACCGGCCACGTGAGCCTCCTGCTCTATTTTGCCTGTACACAGACTGGATCCTCAGGGTCTGAGGGGGAATTCATGCAGACAGCTCAGATTAGCACCCCAATTCCCATAGTCTCGATTCCTAAAGATGCTGAGAACAATGGCCAAAAGGAAATGGAAGCTTCTCTATATCTGTGTTGCTGTCTCTCTTGACAGTCCTACTGACCTTCCTTCTGTGTTTTGGTCTCTTTTCTTTAAGCACATGACTCTTGGGGCCATCTGTCAATGACCTCCATCCACAGCCTGTAGCTGTGGTAGAGGGAGAGCTGACCTGGACAAAGTTCTCTTCAGCAGCAATGACTTCCCAGTGAGTCACCGACTTGGGCCCACAGAAGGTCATCTTTTCTATCCATTTGACTTCATTTACGTACTCTGTGCTTGAATCAACTGAACAGTTCCCCATTTCTCTGCTTCCTTCATAATGAGTTCTTAGAAGAGCTAGAAAGAACGGGCGATGTTCCTGAAAGCAGAACCACTCCCCATGTTCCTGGACTCTCACCCGCCTGCCTTTCACCCACTGTGCACTGGAAGACCCATAATCAGCAAGGCCACCGAGGACAATGGGGACAGCAAATGAAAACACATTTTTTTTTCCTATTTTGGAGCTCACAGCGCTCAGCTTCACATTAGTTTTGTTTGTTTGCTTGTTTGATTGCAGGATTGAGGTTCAATCTAGGAACCTCGTACAAGATATCCAAACACTCTGCCATTGAGCTACACCACCAGTCCACAAGGTTTTTGTCAAAGGATATTAATAGGATGGGGAAGGCAAAAAGGAGACAATGACAATGTGTTTCGATCTAGCTTCCAGGACCCCCTCTTGAATATCCTCATCAACCCTGACCTCTTTCTTCATCATAGGGTCCCTGGGACAATCTTCCTTGTCTTTTATGCCTTTGATTTCACAACAGACATTAGACAGAGCCATTCATTACCAGAAATTCATCTACATCAACCTATAGATTATCCATTACTATGTTATGAGATAGCTATACATATTTGTCACCTTTTGGGACTTTCTTAGCCTCTGCTTGTTGAATATATAGTCAAGACACCTTGGGCATCCACAAGTTTACTTTGCAGACCTTTTATTTACATCATAAATATCATCTGTGGTGTTCGTTTTCTACAGAAGAACAGGCAGTGCATAGAACATGGAACAGTCCATGGGAGGAGCTGGCCAGCACTGGACTCTTAGCTCCTGACCACAGAACAACTGAACCATGACCCAGACTTCAAACGTCACCATCACCCTTGGACTTCCCGGGCTCACTGTAACTAGTGTCTCAGTAGTTAGAAGCCAAACACTAATGGCTGAAGAAGACAGCCTGTCCCTGGGCTTGGGAGTAGCCCGGGGCAAAAATTCTCCCTATAGCTGCCGTGACAGGTAGCTCGAGCTCCTGAAGAACTGTATCTTGGTCTCATGAATCTCTGTGGTCCCAAGGAGGCTGTGTCTAACACAGAGAAGGTGCCAGCCACCTCTTGGGGTATAGGCAGATATAAGTCTATGGAGTACTCCAGCAACTATGTGAACTGGGTGTGGGGAGAAAGTCTACGCAGCTAATTCTTGTGACCATAGGAGCAGTGATCTGTCTCTGAAGCCACTGTAAACCCTGGAGTCCTGAGTGCTTCACTGTCACCTGTGAGCCTTGAGTTACAGTGCTCTTCATCATCTTGATTTATGTACGCTTCCTATCTAAAGTCTTCTTGTTGAAATACATACAGGGCTGGTTTATTATCAATGAGCTACCACACTGCATGGCTCACAGAGGGAACCTCACACACGTGCTTTCTCCACAAGGCAAACCATGGCTTCTTGAATTCTAATAGTACACAGCATTTTAGTACTAAACTTAGGAACCATTTTAAGTAACAAGACCACCAATAACTATAAAAAAATGTTCTAAAAAGGCAACATAGCAGTAAGTCAGTAAACAGCCAAAAGAAAGATATGGAGGGGGATGTAGCTCAGTGGTAGAGCACTTGTCTAACATGTTCTCTATGGGGGTGGAGGGGGGGAATGACAAAAACACAAAGATGTTTGTGTAGAGTGAGAGCTAGAACAGAGAGCAGCATGGTGTCCTTGCCCAGCCTTTCCCGAGAGGGTGTGTGCCAGGTGATTCAGCTCTGTACCGTCCATAAATGACAATCCAGGTGTGGCAAGGATCAGTTCTGGTAAATTTTGGCAGCTGGGAACATTTTCAAATATGGAACTCACACACAATGAGTATCACCTGCATCTATATGAATTTATTTATGTTTATTTATAGACCAAATGTAATTCAAGGAAAGCCACAGTGATCTCTCTGGGGGCATCAACCCAACGCATCGGAGTTAGGTCTCCTCAAGTGAGAATTGGACCTTCACTGTATCCTGATCAACCAAGTCGCCCCTTAGGGTTCCATTTTCCACATCTGGGTCCCAGGGGAAAAGGCAGATAGGAAGTGTAAGGTGACTTAGGAGCAGGTGCTCCGTCAATGAATGAAACAATTCCGAGAGCGGTTGGAACATCATGGTTAGAGATTGGTGACATTTGATCTCTAGTGCGTCTCAAGTGTAGCAGCTCCTGGGTTTCTGTCCATTCAAATTTGGTGGGTACTGTGTGCTTGAAAGAAAACATACCAGGATGGGTACTGGGAGATGGCTATAGAAACTTTTATTGGGCAGAATTCCACCAAGGGGAATTAGCATGTGCCTGTGTGGCCGAAAAGTCATAAATGCCACCCTGTATGTATTCTATACTTTCTGCATATCACCTCATTAAATCTCAGACGTGGGCAAGTGTGTAGAGTCGGTTAGCTGAAACACAGGGGCATTCAGAACAATTAAGGGAGGTGGGCACTAAACTGAGGGCACGGACAACACTCAATGTCCTCTTGACCAGTTTTAGGACGGTGTTGGTCTCAGAGTGTGCCCAGCCTCTCCTTTGTCTCTCCATAGGTGGCTGCGCCACCTGCGCTGGCAGCAAGGAGTCCAGGTGGCACCTGGCACAGAGGACTTGAACTCTGGAAGACCTACCCTTCAGCAGTGTGGGCTTCATGCTGCCGTGAGGTCTGACAGATGTGACTAGGAGACAATAGCCAGCGACACTCTTGGTTGGGTTCCCTAACTAGGGAGTAGCTTTCTGGGAAGCCAAGAGGGGAGCCTGTGCCAGGCCAAACAGGTAATTAGCACTAACAGAAACCCTAGTGCCCAGAGATCAAAATTGCTCCAGGCCATGGAACACTGGCTCCCCAGTAAAGGACTGGTGAGTCAGATCCCTGTGACGGAGGAGTGTCCTGTACCAGGGACCTGGATACAGGTTCTCTCTTTCCCTAAGCAGGTGAGTTTGCCTACCCCTTCCCACCACCTCGGACCGCCAGGTCAAGCTTTGTCATCTGGTTCTGAACTTGATTTGCTCTTACAAACTTGTTTTTCCTGACAATGCCCTGTTCTACCCGCCTGCAGTCACTAGTTATGTCCCAGGGAGTTGCTTCTGGAACATTCTCTCTCCAATATAAGCCGAATGCTAATTTTTCAAACTTCCTGCTTCCCGAATCCCCTTCTCCCATACTTTCTAGTCCTCCAGCCCTGGCCTTTTTGGAAGGCCATCTTTGGACCTTCCCAGTACTGTCCAAATACAGTCTGTGCCTGCAATCCTGGGGGCCACATAGGAAGAATAATGGAACTTGATACGCTATGCTCGGTTGATATCCCTGGGAGGCCTGTCATTTTCTGAAGGGAACCAGGGGAGAAGTGGACCAGGACAAAAGGGGAGGTGGGGGTGGGGGCTGGGTAGGGGAACTGAGGTCTGGATGTAGTATATATGAGAGAAGAATAAATATTAAATTAAAAAAGAATGCTGAAGCAGACACTGTCCCTGACTGACCTAACAGGAACGGTGTACACCCCTGATATTGACTGGCAAGCTGCCGCTGGCTCACCTGGGTAAAGCAGCCTATGAGTGAAGAGCCCAGCACAGACCGGGTTTGGTAACCATTGAAGGCTTAGTCTCTCTGGTTCCATGGAAGAGTTTAGAGGGATGAAGAGGGAAGCAGAAGGGCCAAATTCTGGGGCTTCCCTCAAGACATGGCTGGCTCCTAAATGAGGAAGCCGTAGGTCTCAGCAAGAAGGGTCATTCGAAAGGACACAGACATGTGGCTCAGTGCAGCGCGGTCAAGGGCTAGTGAAAAGAAATAACCGCCTCAGGAAGGCAATTTCTGAGGGGACAGAGGACACGGTGGGACTGAGAGGATCCAAAGAGAAAAGACCCTGCTGCTCTCAGTAACTGGGAGAACCACCATGTTCCACAGAAAGCATAGAGGCCCCCTTGAGGGAAAGGCTCGCCTCTCTCGTTTCCTTCCCTCTGGAGAGGGGACTCACCTGAAGAAACCTTTGCAGCCCTCACAGGTCATAGCATTGAAGTGGAAGCCCGTGGCTCGGTCTCCACACACTCCACAGATCCGAGGCACATTCCGGTCAAAGTCACCCGGGTCAGGCAGGGAGGTGCTGGCTGCCATTGCTTCCATCCCTGTGAGAACAGCAGGCAGGCCACAGCCACAGTGAGAGTCAATGCCAGAAGCAGCTGGCACCTTCAGCATAGCCACCAGCCACCCTTCCCTTCCTGGTGGAGAGTGGGTGGCAGTCCTTTGGTGGAGAGCTTTCCTGGAGACAGAGCAAAGTGGGAGGTCTTTGGAGCCCTTGCTGCATGGCTGGCCTGGCCAAGACAGAAGGAACAAGGCTGGGGATCAAACCACATCCAAACCCAGCTCCTGCCAGCTCCTCTGGGGGAGGCAGTGGGCACCCCTGTACCCCACTGTGCTCCTTAGGAGAGACTGTCTGCTTTTGGTGGAGATCTGAAGAAATGTGTGCACACCCCTTGGCACAGGCTCCCGCCCAGCCGACTTGATCGGGCAGATCAGAGTCAGTGTCATACTCAGTGTGGCCTCCAAGAGGAATAGGGGGAGAGCAAGGGTGCGTAACCCCAAGCTCTTGTCCTGAGAGAGCCTGCTCCTTGCAGCCAGGCAGCCTAGGGCCCCGTGCCCTTAGTGACATCTTACTATCTTTGTTTCCTGTGCACTTTGTGTGAGTTTGGATGTCCTTCCGAGCGGTGTGAGTCATGACCAATTAGCTAATTTTGTTTTCGGAGATGGATTCTATAAGTGGGCATTATCAGCTAGACATGGATCTCACACTTTGAGGAAAAGGGAGAGACGGGGAATGCAGGTACGCCCTTCTCGAGAAATGGCTGACCTTTCTTTTCCATTAGTAAATTTGGCCCCTGGCTTTCCTTACTGCCTCTGACTGTTGTGAGGCTCAGAGCTGACTCTAGGACACCTCAGGTCTCCCTAAAATGCTTTTGGACTCGATCTCTCAGTTCTTATGAACCCTCTCATTACAAGTCTGAGTGGCTTCTCCGACCCAAGGCTAGGTTGGGAGGAAAATAGCAGAGAGATAGGGATGAGGGATTGAGCACCTGCTTCTCAGATAGGGATGAGGGATAAGAGCATGCTTCTTAGGGATGAGGGATAAGAGCATGCTTCTTAGGGATGAGGGATAAGAGCATGCTTCTCAAACAGGGATGAGGGGATGCATGTTTGCTTCTGACCCAGGCTCAGGTATAGTAGGTGAGAGAGGGAGGCTCTGAGGCCTGTGGGATCTCAAAGCTCATTAGTCTGATTTCGTTGCACCCCAACACTGGCCGTAAGGCAGTATGGATGTGACGGCTCTCCCGAAGGAAGCCTAGAGAAGTCCCAACCTTGAGGCATGCCGACAGCTACTGGCTGTCAAATGTGTGACTCAGACACTTTGCTTTTGTTTTTATGTCATGAAGAGCTTGTGACAAAGGAAGAACGGGAGCAGGCAAGCAAGGATATGCCATTGTCATCCCCCAAAGAAAGCCACACAGATGGCTGCTCTGTGTCTCTATTCCTGGGGACTGTTACATAGCAAGAGTGAGATTCCTGATATTCCCTTTACAGCTCATGTCAGACTTATGAATTATGATACCTGCAGGTGCATATACACATATATAAATATACCGTATATACAAACTTTGATTAAAAGGAAAAAAATAAAAAACAAAGAAAATCCCCGAAGAGATGAAGCTGCTGGTGGACAGAAACACACAGAATCATATAGGAGCAATATTCTCTCTTTGAGTGGCAGGTATCTATCATATATATGCATATCTGAAAGCTCTCTTTGTAAGTTTTTTAAAATTACCTTTACTTATTTATTTTGCCCGCCTCTGTGGGGAGGTTATGTACCCTGCACACACACAGTAGTATACTTGTGGGAGTCAGAAGACAAGGGGAGGGGTGGACTGATTCTCTCTTACCACTAAATGGGTCCCAGAGAGTGAACTCAGATCACCGGGCTTGGCAGCCCGTCTTTACCCGCTGAGTCACCCCAACGGCCCCTGAATATGGTTTTTTTTTAAAAGGATTTATTTATTTCATGTATGTGAGTACACTGTCACTCTCCTCAGACACACCAGAAGAGGGCATCAGATCCCATTACAGATGGTTGTGAGCCACCATGTGGTTGCTGGGAATTGAACTGAGGACCTCTGGAAGAACAGTCAGTGCTCTTAACCGCTGAGTCATCTCTCCAGCCCCAGGAAATACTTATAAATCTCAAAACAATTAAAAATAAAACGGAAAGTGACTCATGTCTGGCAGTATTATCTCTACATAGATGTGTGCAAACTGTTGCCTATGTACCACATGTGGCCAAAGGTAGCCATAAACATAGCTCCACACAAAAATGTAAGCTTACTTAACACCTAAGATGTATGTGTACATGTGTGACTGTATATACGTGTGCTTGTGTTTTTTATGGCTTTTATTAACTTGATTGTGTGTCTCTCAAGCATGAACTTTGTGGCTGTGATGTTGCACTGTGATGTCAGAAGGCTGAACACTCCAATGGGGGGGTGAGTCCACATCCAGGGAGACTCCTACAGGATTCTAGGACACAGCAGGCATCTAAGATGTGGGCCAGGATCTCAGGGCCCAGTGTCATTATGGGGTAACAGGAGAAGCTGTTTGGGATGCTTGTGGTTTCACCCCAGGTCACTGGAGACGCCTCTGCCGCACCATAGCGTTGCTACAGAGCTGGGGTCAGCTGGGCCCCAGGGTCCTGGGGGGTTGGTGGGAAAAGAGAATTGAATGGGAGCAGGGGAAGAACACACCAGTTAGTTCAGTCCAACAGGACGAGTCCAACATGGCATGACCTCATTAAAGAGGTTGCGATGCATGCCAGCTGGAGCTCTGGAGCCACGGCATGGCACAGAGCAGTCATACCACAGGAGAGGCAGTGCCTTCCTATGGGGGTCTCCTGGCATGGGGCTGGGAGCCATTGCACTTAGCTGGACAGAAAGGCCAGATCTGGCAGCAAGGGGTGCAAAGAGAACAGGGTCGATGCAGGAGAGTAGAGAGAACGGCCAGCTCCGTCTGCGGCTACTAATGCCAAGTAGGAAACCAGCGCTTCACCAGAACCCAGAGAGAGAGAGAGAGAGAGGAGGCTCAGGACTCGAGGGTTCTAGACGCTAGACGTTCCAGGAGGCACAGGTAGAGAACAAGGTGTGCAGAAGGGAGAAAGAGAAGATGGGACACACATCCAGGAAGATCAAACACACTGGATAACCCCGCCGACCCCGAGGGAGCTCCAGTTCTTACCCTGTCCCCCACACCAGAGTCCCAGCCACAGATTTTGCTGCTGTGGGTCCCACGTGTGCAAAGGCTGGCCAGAGTTTCTGCCCTTCCTCAGCCTGCTATTCTGCAGTGACCTCTCCTTGCCACCCGAACACACAGAGATGTCTAGGGAGCTTGTAGTTGTTAAGGACTCACCTACCTGAAGGAGCAGGGGCGAGCAGAGCCCAAGGGTGCTCTCCTGGGAAATCTCACAGATCTGTCCGACCAAAGGAACTCTGAAATGAACAAGGGGGAGACATTTTACCCAAGGTATCTTCGATCTCCCAAACCAGTCCTTTAAGGAGCCCAACATGGTGCACAAGACTTGCCAGGGGAATTAGGGCCTGAGATAAAAACAGGAAGAAAGTGTCTCTGGGGACAGCTGTTGCTGCCAGGAATGAGGAGTGAACTGGATAGCAATCAGAATGGCTGTCCCTCAAGGCAGAGGGCACAAGCGGCACACAACTGTTGCATGAAGTAAGGGTGGCAACTGGAACAGGGTGAGAATCAGTGCTCCCTCCCGGTCAGTGGGGTCCTCCGTGGGGTCCTCCGTGGGGTCCTCCGTGGGGTCCTCCAGTGTTCTCTGTCTTTCCTGGATGGTGTCTTCTCTTTCTCCCTTCTGCTTCCTCCCACACAGCTCCCCTGTCTGAGAGAGACAGGATGTCCTGCTACCCCCCTTGCAGATTTGGTGGATTCTCTGGGAAGTAGAACACAGGGCAGCCTAGAATGCGGCTGAGGGCTAGACGGCGAGCCAGGCAGGACTGCAAAGACTTTGACGGTCAGTCATGACGGCAGCCCAGGGCTCTGGCCTCTGGGGAGTCGCCATGGGCAGGCATCCGCGATCTGTTGTGGAGAGTAGGAGTGGGGATGGAAGGAACCACACCACACAGCCATCCAACAGGATGTTTCCTGCCACTGTCAGCTCTTTTCCAGACACGCAAAGCCTGAGGCAGGACCGATCCATGGTCCAGACTCCAGGTCCTAGAGGCACGACTGGTTTCTAAGGTGAGTTTAGAAAAATCTCACTCTTCCTCCATCTATCCACTGTGAGACAGACAGATTCACACACATGTGCTCACACCACACTTCATCCCTGATAACACTAGGAGGTGAGTGTGGAAATACACCAATGTGAGGGTCCTGGTACTTGGAAAGGCACTTTAAACCACACCCCAAGAGGAAAGGGTCCAATCTGCTGGCTGTTGCTGCTCTCCAGAGATCTGTTTCACACTGGCCTGACTAGGTAGGGGAGGGAACAGCCTAGAAGACCCCCTAAAACCTGGGCCCAACCCTAGAATTCCCAGCCCCCAAGCCTTGGCTACCCCTTGGGTACCACCAGCTCCTTAGGAACAACAGAGGTAAAGGTTAGATAATATGATCGGATCCAGGCTGCCCCACTGCAGGCACTGAGTGATGGGAGGTATGGCTGCTGGGAAAACCAGGCCACTCGCCCAGAGACAGGTGTTCCCTCTGTTCCCGTGGCTCGTGGGTCTGCAGCCACACTGCCCAGCCATGTGTGGATTTACGAGGCTTCCTTCCTGCTTCTCAGGAAGTCTGTGGTGAGCACAATGGGTAGGAAAGGGGCCATTGCTTTCCTGTCCTCAATCCCTAAGGTTTTCAGAGGTCAGAGTTCATCCAGGTAGACCATCACCCTTGAACTTAAAGGAAAAAGAAAGTCTGGAGTCTATCTAACATGTTCTAGAACTGCTAAGAGATACATACTTTATTTAGTTTAATCCTTACAGTGGTCGATGAGCTGGGGTCGGGGGAGAACCCTCACTTTATAGATACCCAAACCAAAGTTGAGAGCGTCTTCAGTGATTTGCCGGGTGGTGGGTGGTACCAGCAAGGGCAAAGGATGGCAAGCTGATTCCATCACCAGAGCTGCCTTCTGCAAACTCCTCCCATTCCCGGTGACAGTCATCAGAGCAGACACCTACGGCTCTGTACTGGGCTCTGTTCCAGGACCTTCACAGGCCTCACTAGTTAAGCCTAACCACACCCTCATTAGGCAGCACTGTCATTATCCCTCTTTTAGGGATGGGAAAACCGAGGGAAGCTGACTGGAGCTTAGCTGAGTCTCCATCCACACTCCCAGTGGGAAATGGCTCAGCTGCATCCCCAGCCTTAAGCCTGGACAGCCTTCTTCTCTACTAAGTCAGGAGACAACACAGACAACAATCCCTGGGTCCTGAGGGAAGAATTGATGTCAGTTCCCTCATCTGGGAAATTCTGTCCACCACACAGTCATCTGCCCTCCAATCAAACACTGGATGAGCCTTTCAGGAGAAATTACGTTAGAGTCAGCTTCTGGGTCCAAGGTCAAGTTGATATGAAAGTGGGTCAGAGACACAGGCTTAAAATGGGGACCAGTGGAAAAAAACACTTCATGTCCCCTGTCCCGTAAATCTACTCTGAGCACAGAGAATCCCCTACTGATTCTGTTGGGGCTGTCCCCAGGGCCACCTGCTCCTAACCCTGACCTAGCCCTGACCTTGCCTTAGCAAGAAATGAGATCACAGTTCCTGCCCATCACTGATGTCACAACCATTGCCTCCCCGACGCCCCCACTTGTACGGTTCAAACTATAGGTGCCATATTCTGGCAGCAAAGACCCTGAGCTCAGATGAAGTCCTGTACTCACACTAGACCCTCCCTTCGGGATCCTGAAGGTGACTGAGTTGTGAGTGTGCGGATGACCTGAAGCTGGAAAGGGGCTAACCACTGAAGTCTCCTCCAGCTCCAAGAAAGTCCCATTGCAACAAGTCGTCACTGAAATTGACCCCTGACTCCTGGTAAGCCGCAGCATACTTGGGTGGCACGCTCATCTTTAGATGCTAATAAACAGGAAGAGTATAGCGCCCAGTGAACAGTATGGCCCCAATGTACCCCAAGTGGAGAATGAGTTTCCAGGAGAGGGGTCTTCAGCCAGCTTGGGACCACAGTGATCAAAACTCGGCTTTTTAATGGTTGGCACTTGCTCAAAGCCCCTACTCTTTCCTAGAAACCAAGTCATTTCCCCACAGGGGAGAGAACCCCCCCTTCCTGACATTCACACCGACAGAAAGAGAACTGCATAGCAGATGCCTCTAGGGTAAGCAGGCCTACATGCCTGCTAAGAACTCTGTACGTGGACTTGTGTGTACATGCCTGTCTCTTGCTTTTTTATTTTTATTTTTTAAATTTTACCATCTTTCTCTGTCCAGCATGAGTTCTGCATGACCCTTCTAACTCGTCACCTAGGCATAGCGGTATCAGGGCCAGCCGCCGTGACACACTTCCATCCTTCTGCCCCACCCCCTCCACACCCCACTCTGTCTATACCTCTAGATCCATCTCCCAGAAGCTGGGGTTGGGGTCAGGGTGCAGAGTGAAATGGGAAAGGTGAGAAGGTACTGTCCAAGCATACTGCATCTAAGTTACCTCTTGATCACTGTCCCCACCCCTACACTGTAGACTGAGAACAAGTGAGAGGGGCTGGAAAATACCTTATGCAGGCTACAGTTCCCAATGTGAAGCCCCGATGGTTACCAGTTGCGCCAGGAAATCTCATCACTGAAAGGTGAGCTACCACCACCTAACACAACCATCTTAGGGCCTTCCTAGAACATTCCTGTCGGTTTAAATGAAAAAGAAGAAATGTCTCATGTCTACTCACTTTCTTTGGATGAATTTTAGAAAGCTCATGACGTACAGAAGCCATGTAGGTTTCAATTGCTGTGCTGGGCCAGTTCCTTTCAGAGGAGCCTAATAAGCCGTCCCCTTGGGGTCTTTTTGGGAGGGCTTAGAGGGGCCACCACATTGGATCATTGTGCAATTAGAAAAGATTATTTTTCTGCCACCAGTCAGCAAGTAACAAAACCTACAATGTAATGGTGTGAATGGGGTAGCCTCCGAGGGGTGGAGAGGTAGGAAACTCTAGGCTCATTTCAATTTCATTAATCCCAGGTAAGCTCTTGATTTCTACAAGGTGAGGCTGTGTCTGCCTCTGTGGGAGGGAAGGGGCTGGCAGAAGCCTGCAAGCGGCTGCCTGTGCTCCAACCACCATGATGACAGCCTGCTGCCTCTGTCCTCGGCACGGCAGCACCTCAGCACATTTATTATGCTTACCAAACATATTTAACCTCTAACTGAAAAAATAGTAAATCCAGGGCTGACCGCCCTAGCCGTTGACAGGAAGTCTACCCTTTGAGGTGGTTCTTAATCAGCCATTTTGAGAATATCTATCTCTGATATACATCTCTTGAGAACCTTTCAAAGTCATGACCTGGTACCCCACAGCGTCGACGGCTAGACAGTCATGCCATAGAAGCCGGGCGACAAATTCCCATTTTCCAAGAATCCCTTGGCTGATGGTCCTGTCACGTCTGGGTGTCTCAGAACTGGACAAGATTCAGAGCTGGAAGGCCGCAGGCGACGAGACAGGAGACTTGCTAGGAGGATTTTCACTTCTTATCAGCAACAATTATTCCTGCAAGCTGCTTTTTTTCCCCCCAGTGGAAACGCTGCCCTCAGCTTGTCAACAAGATTTCTGGGCTGATTACTGCTCTCAGGGTAACAGGCAGGAGGCCCCATTGTCGTCGCTGGAAAGCAATGGGCAGCCCCCAGGGGCTGGTGAGGCACACTGGGAGTCAGTCCCATCATAAGACACAACGCCAGTCTCTCAGGTTTGACAGCTGAGGGAAATTGAGGCCCTCAGAAGGAAAGAGACTTATCTAAGGCTACAGAACAAGACAGTTCCTCCCCGCCCCTCCCCCGCCCCCAGGCCTAAGAATAATGAACCATACATAGGATGGGGTTCATTCTTTAAGGCAGTTGTGGGAAGGCCCCTGTAAAAGCCCTGATAACAATGCCGTGACCAATTGATATCAACCCTGCTCATACAACAGATACTGAGAAATAGAGAGGTGGATGAGGTCTGCGCACTCCCCACTGTCTCCGTGCACACAGCTCCTGGCTTCTGCCTTCATAGCCAGAGGGCAAGGAGTCAGGATTGCTAGAAGCCACTGAGACTGAAAGAAGCTACACCTGGCCTGATCTTCCTCCATGTGGGCCCGCCTTCCTAGGATATCAAGATGGGAGTTTTGCTCAGGGATGTCTGGTATAGGTCAAAATTGGTGGGACAGGGGGATTCCCCCCCCCAATGACTTGGATATCAAGAAATAAAAACTGGGACAACCCCAAGCATATAGGGAACCCCAGATGCCTGTGAGTATCCTACCCTGCAATTACTGATATAGCTGAGAGCTAAATGGGCTTTTGTTTTTGAAAAATTCATCGGAGAGTAGATACAATGTTTCTTCTTTTGAGACATCCCCTGGGGGGTGGAGGGCGGCTGTGCACTCCTTTAATCCCTGCAGTTGGGAGGCAGAGGCAGGTGGATAGCTGTAAGTTTGAGGATAGCCTGGTCTACAGAGCCAGTTCCAGGACAGCCAGGGGTTACACAGAGAAACCCTGTCTCGACAAAACAAAGCAAAGCAGAAACAACACTACACAAGGTATCACCGAGCCCAGCTTTGGGTGCCCTGTGCCTCTTTCTCCAGGCAGGGATGCTTGGGGAAGTTCTGGAGGCTGATTCACTGGTGCTCAGGAAAAATGCCTGAATGTTTGGAGGTCCTCGGCTCCCTAGTTGACCCTGGCCAGGTTTTCTGGTTTTTTGGGTTTTTTCCTTATTTCCCTGCTGATACTGCTGCCACTTCTGTCACTCGGATGCTCTTTGCATCAGCGTAATACTCCAGGTCATAGTGAGTTCTAAGACACTGGCAGTCTGGCCTATAAAGCCAGCTGGACACTGTTTACTACCTAATCCCTGTCCCTCAGTTTCCTTCCCTGGTTGCTCGTCCACAAACAGTGACACAGCAGTGCTCCACCATTGGCTCTGCTGTGAGGACCAGAGGAGATGCCCGAGAGGCCATTGTCACCACAGAGCTGCGTTTGCTAGATTGGCCAGAAGAATGAGAGGGGCTGCAGGGTCTAGACTGGGGAGGGCAGGAATCCTACACTCCACCTTAAGATCTCCATCCCAGATGTTGCTCAGGAACATGTCGCACATTTGCCAGGCTGCTTAAATAACTAGCCCGTCCATCCACTCGTCATGGTTTGCAAAACACTGGCTTCTCAGAGTAGAGGAAAATGGATCATTTCTCTCTTTCTAAATAAGCAGAGAAACTGGCCTGCATCTCTCCATAGGAAGATAGGCTTTCCTAGGCGCTCTCCATAAGGAAGATAATGCTTGTGGTTTCCCAGTTGCTACTCATTACTAACCCCTGGCCTATAATCTGGCATCTGTCCTTTTTCACACCTCTGTCCTCACCGCAGAGGGACTGAATTCATGCAGGCCCCCAGCTGTCCCCTTGTCTGCTATGAGGATACAGGTGACCTTTACCCTATTCCTGCCCACCACTGTGTATAGGGACACAGGGAAAAAGGCAAGTGCCAGGGGCTGGAGCTGGGAGGTAACCATCAGAGATGTGGTACCCTGAAACCCTGGCTGCCCCAGGTCCTGGAAGATTCTGTCAGAGGGCCTGATGCTGGCTGCAGTGAGACCTTCACTGGCTTTCCATTCGTTCTAGCTGGGACAGGTTCTGAGGTCTGCATTGGAATCAGTGAGAAACTCCAGGCTTCTCTGAGATAAGCAGGCTTGACAAGGTCCAGCTCCCATGAGGGACCAACTGGGTCCTTAATGAGGAGAGAGATGTCGCCATGTGTCCATGCAGTGTCTCAAGGCCTGAGCCAAGTGGGAGAACCTCAGCGATAGAGGACATCAGCAGTCACCCCAAGCAACACCAGCTGCACCCCAGTTTGGGTTAGAACGCCCCCATACCTTTCATTTGCCCAAGCTCTTGTCATCCTTGTGTGTAGATCCCTCTAGGGACCCATTTGGGGGCAAAGGGGCAATGACGTTTCTTCTTGACCTCACAGTGGTAGACACTGGCTTCTGTTACCTGATGTTTGTACTAAAGACTGAACCTACAGCCTTGAGCATGCACACAAGCATCCCACCCTGAGCTATCTCCCCCACTGCTACTTGATCTTTGATGGTGACAAGGCAAAGCCCACCCTAGAAGCTGGAAGTATACGATGAGTGAAATGTAGCTCTGGCCTTCTTGAAGCTTATGGTCCACAGGGGGTGACAAATAGGACCCCTTGATTGAGGGTGGCATGTTATAGTGCAGGTAAGCACAAGAGAGGGCAGAACTATGTAGGGGAGCCCCTGGCCTCATCTCCACGGGATGTGGTATAGACCCAGAGCCCTAGAGGACTTCTCATAGAACCATTAGTCACTGAGCCGGGAGGGTGGGGCAAGCGACAGAGAATATTAGAAGGCTGCAGCCCAGCTCAAGGCCAAAAGGAAAAAAAAAAAAAAAAAAACAAAAAACGGTTTCATGAGAGATTATCAAAAGAACAAATGGCTTAACAAGGGCAGACGGAAGCTGGAGGAAAGGCAGCTCCGCATCCCCAGTCAACCCTTCTTCCATTCATCAAGTTGTCCAGAGTGGCAAGATACGGTTGCCGGGCACAGAAAGCGCAGACAGCTCCCGGTCTCCAGATCTCCAAATCTGCCTCTGCCGGGCCGCTCAGCCTATCCTGCCCTCTGGGCCAATGAGCCATCTCCTTGTTGCCAGGGATCACATGAAGGAAGGGGCCGGGTGTGAAAATATACAGCACTCACAAACAACATACATCACAGGCAGAGGTGACAGGCTGTCTATAAGCATATGCCAACCCATATTGAGACCAGATGTCCAAACTCACTGGTGGTCCACACCCAAGCCTCACCTTACCCTCAAAGCTCCAAGGGAAAACAATGCTTGAATTAAATGTATCAAGCCAAATAATTTTTTGAGGGGGGGGGTGGTCTCCCAGGGCCACAGATGGTAGGTAAGATCCTTGCCCAGCTCCTGCCCATTGGGTATCTTCCTGTTCCTTTGGTCTTCTTTGGTACCCCCGGCAGAAGGAGGTAGAGTAGATTTAACTCATAGGGCAGCTTTTAATAAATGTTGCCTCAGGAGAGGAGGAGTTAGCCCCTGGGTCCTGAAAGGAATGGCTTTTATCTCTTCCGGTAGTCAATAACCCGCTGCCCACAAGCAGGGACCAAAGCGAAGCAGACGGTGGCTCTTGGTCAGTTTCCCCCGCTGAGCGCTGAGCGGAGCCGCTGAGCCTTAGGCCCCCTGTCTTCAATTTGCCAGCAGAACAAACATGGAGAAGGGTGTGAAAGAGCCTCTCAGAGCCCGGCTTCATAAACAGCTAGAGCAGAAAGCATGGTGTGCTTGGCCTAGCCCGCCCCCCCCCCCCCCCCCATTGCCTGCTGTCCCCTGGAGGTAGGCTTTGCAGAGAGGAGGTGATGATGATCAACCTTGCTCTCTCACTACCATCTTCCTTTCCCAGACCGGCTTCACCGCATCACCGTGTACCTGGAGCCGAGGCCAGCTGAGTATCCGGTGTGAAGCTTTCTAGGCTAGGCTAGTGGCCATGCTCCTTCCTGCCCCTGGGAGGAGAGGTGGGTGACCCCTCCATCCACTGCTTCCCCTTCTGTCCCAGAACTCCTCCTGACCTGAAAAACAGTTCTGTAGCCGGGTTCTGGATTGAAGTTTAACAGAGACAAAAATAATTCCCCCGAGTGAGCTATTTTCTGCCTGGCTTTTGGAATAATAGCTCAGGGTGACAGGCAGTGGGGGGTAGAAACTGGCCACGGGCCACCAACCTCTTAGGCCCTTTTCAACATGCCCACTCCCTACTGCCTCTGGAACCAGGCTTTAAAGAGACGTAGCAACTCAGTAGTCAGCAGAACTCAGTCGAGACTGTCTATCAGCGCCTGCTGCCACCTGCCACCACCTGTAGACTGGGTGCAAAGTGACAATCCGGCCCTGTGGGAGCCAGGGATGGTAGGTCTCCATGCATAGCTCTTGCTCCTACAAAGTCTCAAGTAAGTTATACAGATCTCACACGACCATTGAATCAGCTGAGATAAAACACTTCCAAAAACCGTCAAGCTTCATCTGTAGAAACGTTAGCTGTTGCTTGACTACGATTCTCCCAGGTACTGAAGAGGAGGAATAGATCTCAGGAAGAAGGCAGAAGCTAAGAAAGACACGTTTAAGGATCAGAGGAGCATGGTCAGCTCTCTGCTGGCTCCCAGGAGCGCCAAGTCCAGCTGGGGAGAAGCTGGTGCAGAACAGGGCTTGGGAGTAGAGCTCAGTACTGGACCACAGAGTCCCAGGTTCAATTCCCAGCCCCAGGCTCAGGCACAGAGGCCCTTTGTAGTGTATGCTGAGCGGCGGGTGTCCGTGTGGTTTTGTCGCGTTTCGCCTAGCACCCCTTTTCTTTAACTCTTTTGCGCCTTGTGGATTTATTTGCTTGCTTTTTTGTTTGTTTGGTTGAGACAGTGTCTTATGTAGTCCAGCACACCTTCTAAGTCCCTGCATAGTCAAAGATGACCTTGAACTTCTGAACTCCTGCTTTCCTTTCCCACGAGTTGGGATTACGGGTGTGTGCCACCAAACCCAGTTTATGCCATGCCGGGAAGTCAAACCCAGGGCTCTGGGCGTGCTGGGCGAGCACTCTACCAACTGAGCCACACCCCTAGCCTTGTTAGCTTTTTAAAAACTTTCTCTTAATGACTTTCTCTCTAATACTTGTGGGGGAACCACTGACTGGAGAGATAGCATATGGGAGGCTGAAAGACAGGGAGGGGGAAATGGAGGGACTCCAGGTGTCACCCGAACTCTCTCTTGATCGCTCACCACAGACAGGGGTTCTAGCCTCTACTCCTCTGGGGAGAGGCTTTCTCGGACTTGCTCTGTGCAGCACTCACTGTGGAGAGTGCCAGAAGCCCAGAGGGCCTCTGGAGGCCCTGTGTTCTGTTGCTTATGCCCCCTCACCAACAGAGATTGCAAGTTTTAAAAATTATCAACTGGGTGGTAATGGCACACTCCTTTAATCCCAGAAACAGATGGCTCTCTGTGAGTTCAAGGTCAGCCTCATCTACAGATTGAGTTCTAGGACAGCCAGGGCCACACAGTGAAACCCTGTCTTGAACCCTTCCTCTGACTCCCCCTACCCCCCTATCATTATTTTTAAAAACAGAAAGATTTCAACTGATATAAAGTGCTTGCCATGCATCCTTAGCATTCATAAAAGCCAGCATGGTGGGTGTTGAGTTTGTAATCCTGGAGAGGAGCCAGTCAGAGATAACATCTCAACCAAACAGGTGTAGGAGGGATAGAGGAAGACGCTTGAGATTGACCTCTGACCCACACACATGCACGTGCACACACGCACACACACACACAACCCCATTCCCCATGTGCACTGGAGAGAGAGAGAGAGAGAGAGAGAGAGGTGGGTTTTACTTAAAAACAGAACCAAACCCACCCACTTCATGCCTAGTGTGTCCAGCTTGCTATAAAAACCTAATTGGATCATGAGGCCACACTGGGCTGTGACTTCAGCAACACCTTTGCAGGCCTACTGTGGGCCGCATCTGAATACCAGCCGGAAGTCCTTCAGTCTATCTCACTTCCAGCTTTACTCTCTGGCCTTGGCCCCTGCACCAACCGGAAACACAGATGGAAAGGCAGCTGCTCTGGGGCCAACCTGCCTGGCTGGGCCTAGTCCCTGGTCCCTCCGTTGTACTGGCTGTCCTCACAATTGCTCTCTCTCTCTCTCTCTCTCTCTCTCTCTCTCTCTCGCTCTCGCTCTCTCTCCTCTCTCTCTCTTTTTCTCTTTCTCTCCCCCCCCCCACTCCTCATCTTCTGTTTCCTTATCTGCGAAATGAGAGAAATCACAGTCCACACCTTCTAAGCCAGTGAGGCATCCATGGGCTAATTCAGGTCAACTGCTTAATCCCGTGTCTGGCACATGGCGCCTGCTCAGTCAATTTAGGTGCTGGTGACTGTGCCCAGTGGGTATAATCACTGTGGAGGATTCACCTGAATGTCAGCCTGGGTTTTAAAGGTAGTGTAACCATGCAAACAGCTGTCCTTCTCTGGGCCTCTGTGGCTCAGCAGACCCGGTCTGTCTACACACAAAGGTACTGGTATCTGATAAGCTTTTTCTGGGTGACTCTGGGATGTGCTCGGTAGGACCCTGTGTCGAGTCAGGACTTTTCTGGGATGGGATCTGTTATTGGGGCTTGTAGGAGAAAGGAGGACTCGGCAACTGAACACACCGTCCTAGCACTGTAAGGTCCAAGATCTCCTCACGCAGGCTTCAACTATTCAACCATCTGCTATTCAAGGGGGTTCTGCTACGGATTTGATTCTTTCTCTTTTCCCAGAATCAGGACATCTGGGGACCTGATCAGGAGACACCTAATTTGAATGATTTCCTTTCACCTCCAGTTTTCCAGGCTGCACGTGGGACTGTAACAAAGGCCTTAGATCTCAAGTGCAGTTCATTAAGATGGAATTTTACCTGAGGCAGCCCCTCCCCCCACCCCTTAGCATCATGGCACCCAAGATGCACATGTGCTTGCCAAATAGGCTGGGCAGAGGTAACTTCCCATCCTTGGCACCAGGCCGGAAATTCAGAGCCATCTGGAACAAAGAACTCTGCCCTGAAGGTGTTTTCCAGCATCTCCGGGCCAGCTTGAAGCTGCCCTGCTCACCCTGGCCAGACCCCACTGGCCATCTCGCCATCTCCTTTCCAAACCTCATAAACAGAAGGGGAGTGGGACCTGAGGTCTGAGCTGAATGACCACTGCTACAGAACAAAGAACTGCCGTGGGAAAAGGGCTCCTTTCTGGTTTAGAAAGGCCATAATTAAAGTACTGGTTCTTTTGTAGTAACTTACTGACTTTGGGCAGGAAAGCCAACCTCTTATCCCTTTGAATCTCCATTTCTTCTTCATAAATCAGAGTCATAAGCAAGGGGAATAAAGGTATAAAAAAGCATCTGATACAGTGCCTGGAACATGTTAAGTTTTACTAACCTTTGGTTACCATGACTTTCAGCCATTATATAATATGCTAACCTCATAAGGGTCAAAGGTTGCTGTCAGGAGAGACTCTGGGTGGAGTTGGAGGTGTGGGCAGCATGCGGGGGAAGACAGTCAGGACCCGGCTTTAGTTAAGCCTGGCTTGGGCCTGGCATCCAAGGTGAGTAAGGCTCAAGGCACAGGTACTTGTCTGCTCTGGGAAATGACAGGCACGGGCTGGCTGGAGTAATTACAGACTTGACTGACAGCTAGGGTGGCCCTTGCAACTGCCCAGCCAGCCACATTCTTTAGTCCGGTGGGTGGGTGGCTAGGTGGGCAGCTGACTGTTTATGTATCTACTGGCATGCTGAATACTTAATAACTCCTTTCCCCAGTATGCCTAGGCAGGCTGTTCAACATTGAGAGCACTTGGCTCCTTTCTCTGTGGCAACTTCTCGGCTACCCCCATCTCAGCCCTCCATCTCAGCCCTCCGGCTGCTTCCAAGATGATAAGTCAGAAAGCTAAAGAAACAAGGTCAGACTTGGAACAACTGACCAATGAAGTCTCTCTCTTTCCTGGCATTTCTTGAGCAGCTTAGAAACCCTATAAGGAATCCCATCTCAGCCCCATCCTCAGTGCTACCTACGAGTAGCTACTGCAGGTGGTTCACACACTCTGTGTCTTTGTCTCAAATTTTACATTCAAGTGAAAGGTGTGCCTTCCCCAAACCCTTTGACCAAACGCAACTCAGTAGGTATTGCTCGAGCATCTAGCATAGGCTCGGCTAATCCTAGACTCTGGGATGAACTGAAGAGTCGTGAGATTTTAGTCAGCATGCAGACTTGGGGTCCATCCCTCATACGTTGCTGACGGAAGGCCAGAAAGTTAAGACTTTGGCCATACTTAGAGGTCAGGCACAGAGGTCTCAAAATGCCTGGCCCACCTGTCCACAGTGACTCAGACAAGCATCCCCTCCAGCCAGAAACCATGGCCATGACAATACCACCGTAGCTAAAAGTGGCTGCATAAACTTGTCTAGAACAATTCTGTCATTTTGGAGATTAAGTCGATATTGAGTATTGAAAACCAGGAGGAAGAAAGGGACCTTCCATTCACAACCAAGGGGAGAATTTCGAGTTCTGTTTTGCTTGCTTGTTTGTTTGTTTTTAATATTGACTCCAAACGTGGGATCCTGTGTGAATCGGTGATGCCTTTAGATGAGGCAGGAGGCAGCTATGTTATCACTTCACAGTAGCCCTGAACTGGAAACAACACACAACGTGTGTCATTTTAACAATGGACCGCTCGATCGCAGCGTTAACTAATGTGTGTCGGTATGGAAGAGCACATGGGTCCCGTGAAAGAGCATGTGACAGAGGATGGTGTGCTAACACCCCGACGCCATGCATGTGACCCAGCACCGTACACTGTCTCAAAAACACACGTGGAAACTTAGAAAAGAAAGCAAGGAATAACAAACTCAAAGTTACCTTGCCCTGAGAATGACGAGAAGGCTCTGGTAACCAGGGCAAGGCCAAGGGCTGGTTAAGAGATTGTATGGTCTGGAGAGAAGGCACAGTTAGTAAAGTGCTTGCTCCCCCCAAAGCAGGAAGACCTAGTTTGATCTCTAAGTTGTAATCCCAAAGTGGGAGATGCAGACAGATAGAACCCTGAGGCTCACTGCCAGTCTAGCCTAATTGATGAGCTCCAGGACTTGATGGTGTCCTCTGGTCTACACGCCTACACACAGACACACACAGACACAGACAGATACACAAACACACACATACACGCATGTGCACACATTAAATCTTTTCACATTATTGGTTGATTGATTGATTGTGTGCGTGTGTGTTCACCACAACAACATAGATGTGGATGCCACAGGACGCTTGCAGGAATCCATTGTCCCCTTCTACCATATGGATTCTGGGGACTGAACTCATCTTGTCAGTCCTGGTAGCAAGTGCCTTTACCCCGTGATCCTTCTTGTCAGCAGAGACATGCAAATAATTTAAAAAGTAAACTTGGGTGGTTAGTATAGTTGCATAACATCTGTAAACATGTTATATACTCTTGAATGATATATTATTTCTCAATTAAAAAAACAAAAGACAATTGAAAAGCTCTGCAATGCTCCCAGGTTCCTTGTCTCACGCACAGCAGAATGAGGAATCAGTTTACCACATCTGCATTTAGCCAGACGCTAGGACGGCCATTCCTGAGGTCCCGCAGGATCTCTCACAATGGGTTTCTGTGCTATCAATTTGGATGTTGCTGTTGTTTAACACTCTGGCCTCAGTTTCCCCTCTCTCCTCTCCTCCCATGTGCTATCAACTTAGAAACATTCATTATAACCTTTCTTTTTCTGTTAAATTCCCGGTGTCTTAGCCTATGTCCACTGAGAGTCTGTAAGAGCCTTTCAGAAGTCTACTCTGTGCCAGGCACTTGACTTTCCTCTGCTAATTCTCAATAATTCTGCAGCACGGCTATGATTGCCCTCAATTTACTGACAACAAAACGGGAATTTGGAGGGATTAAGAAATTTGCCCCCCCCCCCCGTCCCAAACAACTGGAGCAGGGGCTATCCCAAAGGCTGTTGCCTATACTATACATGGGATATGTTCTTCTAGCTGAGCTGCCTTCAGTGGGAGAGGAAGTGCCAGGGATGGAGGATACCCAGGGGACCCCCACCTGCTCAGAGAAGGGGATGGGGTGGGGGAAGTTGACTGGGAGGGTACAGTAAGTGGGTAAGTAAAAATAAAAATTAGAGAAAAATAAAAAAGAAATTTGCCCCCAAGGTCATTAACTAGAATGTGACCAATCCACAATTCTGCCTCTATTTCTCCTGCCCTTGCCATCTGCTAGCTCAGCCTCAAAGCCTCTACTGCGTGCTGGAGGACACTGTCGCCTGTTAATGTCATAGGGAAATGAGTTAATGAGCTCAGGAATGCAGCACAGGGCCTGATTGGAGACCTCAGAACAGGCTGGAGTCCATTTCTCCAGGCAGGAAAGCTAGCTGGGGTCAGGAGCCTCAGAGAGACAGTGGGAGCATGGTGGGGCCAGATAAGGAAGAGCAGCTCAGATGAGCTGATGGGAGAGTGGCCTCTTTAACCCGTTCACCTAGCATACCACAGCAGTTTGAAACGGAAAGAGGATTTCTTCTACCTTCTGGGGCACCTGAGTATCGCCGGATTCTGTGCAATTTCTGCATGATGCTAAGTTTCTTTGATGCTTCTGAAATGGAATTTGTATCTAAGACCACAACAGAGGCACAGAAGTCGGAAGGAGCCTTCTGAGACACTACCATCCCCTGAGCAACCTTTGGCCTAAGGGAACTTAACGCTCAGGTCAGCTTGTTCAAACTAGTGAGTGAATCTGACCCCGCAGCTCACAAACACTGATTATGAGCTTATAACACAGAAGCCACGACACTAAGTGTCTGCGACTGCCCTGGGAATGCAGAGGTGTAGAGTTCCTGGGAGTTACTACCGTGGTTTCAGCAGTCCTGACTCTCTGTCTTCACGTTGCTACTCTGCTAAGCCTCAGTTTTTCCATTTATAGAATGGGTACTGGAGTCCTTCCTTCTTAACATGGAAGACCAGGAGGCTTGTACCTATTAAGTACACAGCATCGGGTATCTAGAGCCCAATGAGCCACTATTCCTAGAGTTATGGTTCCAGCACCAGCAGGTGGCACACACTAGTCCTATCACCAGCAAAGACTTGAGAGCTCCACCGCGTCTGGAATATCACACCATGCAGAATACCTTAAAGGTTCGGCTTGGCATCAGAAGACCAGTGAGAGGCAGTAGCTTCCCGGGAATGGGAGCTCGGTGCTGCCCTAACTCCACTTTCCCGCTGGTACAGCTGCCTACACCCTGTTAACGACGGGACTCTCCCCTGTGCAGAATGAAGACTTTGTGCGGCATCTGGTTCTGAGAACACTGCTTACTTTATTCTTTGGCACGAGACCTGCAGGGCAGGTTCACAGAAGCGTGGCACACACTGAGACTCTCACAGCGCCCTCTGCTTCTTCCCCTAGCCATCTCAGTGTGGGTGGGGGAGGGGGTTCTCACCACCTCCCCACACTCTACAGGCAGGCAGGACTCCCCAAGAGGTCCCTCTCGCTCTTTTCATTAATAGTGATGAGAAAGAATGACTTCCGGCTTGCCAGAGTAAACAGTCACTCCACAGTCATGGACACTCCACTCCCCTGTGTCCTACGCCCTAATCACTCACACACTTGGCCTCTAGGGACTCTCCAGAGAGGCTGCCCTGAGTATCTGAACCAGGAGGCCCAGGACTCAGAGGGAGGGCAGTTTCTCTTCCACATGTCACTACCATAGGATGCTGTCGCTGCCACCAACGCCTATAGCTTAGGTTGAGCAAGCTGTGTCTGTTCCAGCCTGGGCCATTTCTCCAACAATCAGAGACAGGAAGCTCAAATGCTAGCATCCAAGGGTGGCTAGCATCCAATGCCCGGCTCTGTCGCTTCTCCCCGGCTCCGTCGCTTCTCCCCGGCTCCACTTCCTGTCTTGGTTGTCATTTTCCTGGATCTTGATTCTAACTGACCTGCGCTCTTTATCTATAAGGATGATATCTGAATGCCCTTCGCTTCCTGGTTGTCTACTCTCATTAGAAAGGGACTTCTTTTGGACATGGGAGAGTGCCCCGAGGTCTGGGAAGCTGGAGGGACCAAGAAAGCAGCTATAGGAAACAGGGAAGAGGAAGCATGTGGCCAGCTCTTAGCTTAACTCTATTCTAGTTCCCTTGGGAAAGCTAAAGAAGAGCTGGCAGGTCTTCTTGTCTCTTTCTGAGCTGCCATGGCACAGGAAAAAGCAAAAGCAAGGGCAGGAAGGACAAGCAAAGGACAAAAGAAAGTCACTTCAGCGGTGAGTCTGGAGACAAGGTGTCCAGGAGCAATTCTACCCTTAAGGAAGGACTGGAATTGGCTGACTGGGCCAGAGAGCAGGCTGTGGTGTTGGGATTGCCCGTGGGATCGTGCTGCCCACCTTCACCTCAGCATCAAGTCTCTCCCAACCCTCTTGTCCTTTATCACTCCACGTGACCTCTCCTGGGTTTGGATGGTTAGATATCCAGCTTACCCTGATTTGGGTTTATGTCTTGGCATAGCCACACACAAAACTCCCTTCACTCACTCATGAGAAACCCAGTTTGGATAACAAATCATAAGTCGCTCTTTATTTATTTGTGTGTGTGTGTGTGTGTGTGTGTGTGTGTGTGTGTGTGTGTGTATTCATTGGCCACTGACAGGAAGCAAAGTTAAGGACAAACCGGAGAAAAGTGTAATTAAAAGTGAGGTCCTGGTAGTCTAGGGCTGCTGCCAGGCTGGCTGCAACCCAGCCGGAGCCTCCCGAACTGAACAGCGATGGAAGGCAGTGCCAGGGCTGCTGTCCCTCCTGGAACTTGATTTGGAGGGTGAATCAAATCAAGAGATCTGCTTTGCTGGCATCTCTTGGGGCAGGGGGCTGTCACCATGCTGAGACACACAGAAGGCTCTCAGTCGAATATGGCCATGCCCTTATTCCCTCTACCTGCACCCCAAATGAACTCACAACAGTGGCAAGCAGAAGCTGACACAAACATACCCCAACCCACTATCCAACTACAAATTAGAATGGGATCCCAGCACCCTAGCCTTGCCTCGCTGCTGCGTAGACAGTAGGAGCCAAGAGGCTGATCCCAGCCAATTTCTAAGATATAGGATGCAAAGCTCAACAACAGCATTCTCCTGTCTTGGGTGACTTCTTGGTCTACCTATTTAGACCCTAGGCCTTCCTCTATTGAAAGCCTAGGCTTTGCACATCTACAATCTGTGCTGATGGCAGAGGTCCAGGGAGTCTCTAGGGGCTTCCCAAGGGACACATTCCCTCCAAGAGATCAGTTCAGAGGTGGACGGGGGAGGGAGACTAATAGCTCATGTTATAAATAAGTAGAGCCCAACGCACCAGGGCTGCAAGAGTATGCACAGACTTATGATTGTACCTGGAAAAGAGTGAGGGTCAGCTAAGCTGCCCCACTCTCTTCCCTTCTCTCCGTTCCCAATCCCTCCTCTATCTTGGTCAGGAAGCAAGTCACAGCTGACCAGGAGTACTGACTAGGGATTCCTACTTTTTTGCAGTTTGAAGCAATGTCCCTGTATCCTCCCTGTGTCCTCACACAAGCTAAGAAAGGCTATGGGTCACCTATTTCTGCTCAAGGGGTCTCTAGTATCCAAAACAAAGCCAGACACTTTCACTCTTACTGCCTCCTGCTCTGGCTGCAAGCACACGCGATTCTCTCCAGTCTTCAGCTAGAGAAGGAATAGAGATGGTCCCCAAATAAAAATACCCTTAGTTTACAGAGTTGAGGGTCCTGGATCCAGACAACCCCTCTCTGCCCCCTCAGAAGCCCACTCTTACTCCCTAGCCTGGGGGAGAGCATTCCTTGTATTTTCTGCTCCCTAAACCTTCTGATTTCTCCGGCATGCCTGCCTTACGGAACAAGATGGGTGGTACCTGACAAGGTAGAAATGGAACCAGCGGCTGGTAAGTCCACAGTACTGGGATGTACCTCTAGTTCTTAAGAATAGGAAGAGGTGTGGATTTACCACAAAGCCACTGTCTCTTCATGGCCATCTCCTGGAATCATCCCTTGCCCATCAGCCTTTGCTGACATTCCCCCCACCCCCTGTGTCATGATAGCCTTCCTCAGGGTATTGAGGCAGATCTGAACTCTGTCCAAGGGAACTTTTGCAATGCCCAGAAAATGCCTGCCCAACTGCTTGCCTAGGCTCTGGCCCCTCTCACTGCTGCTGGGCCCAGACAGGAGGCTGACTCATTCACCACAAAGAGGAGGAGAAAGAGGAGGAGGAGCACGAGGAGGAGCAGCGGGAGGAGGAATGTTGCTCAGGCTCAGAGAGCCAAGGCTCCCAGAGCCCAGGCAGATTCAGCCTCAAGTAGGGGATAGTCATAGTGGAGGCAGTAGACTTGGAGTTCACACGCAGATCCTACCTAGATTCGCCTCTTGGATCTAAGTCCCTTCACTTTCCAAACAGAAACTAGCCCTTAAAACCCCTTTCTCAGTTTCCACGCTCACCCCTGAGTCCCTCTGGACATCTGTGGACAGGCTCTCTTGAAAGAAACCTAGCAAACTGGTCTCAAAGCACCGGCAGTTTTAGAAAGGCAAGCATAAAAAGAAAAAACTCCATATAAAAGATTCCACTCCACTATCACTGGTGATCACACATGGCTCCGCGGGGTAATAAACAGGCTCTACACACTCCACCTCCAGAGACCTTAGCACCATCGACAGCCAATCACTCCCTTCTTACTCCTCCACTCCAAGTCAAAGCGCCTGTCCCAGGAAAGAAACAAACGCTTCTTGTTGTCCAGCGCTGAGCACCCTCCTAGAGAAGGACTCCCACGCTGAGCCGCCTGAACATCACGGAGGTGGCTGTCCCCTCGCCAGCCTCGTACGAACTTCAGCTTTCTCAGACTTGGGTGCCCTCTCAGAGTCCCAACCTCATGGCACCACAGCCCGGATCTCAGTCGCCAACTTCGCTTTCCGAGTCTTGGACTCTATGCACCCGAACGCTCAGACCTCTAGATCCCAGACGCCTGCCCCGGGTCTAACCACTCACCCAGAACCCCCTTCCCCCTGCTCCCCGATCCGCACCTGGTCTGGCGTTGGACACACGGCTCGGCGCTCCCCGTGCTTCGGGCTCCGCAGCAGCCTTTTGACAAGCAGAGACTGCTCAGCACCTGGCCCCGCCCCCGAAAGGCCCCGCCCCCGGACTGCCCTGCCCCTCCAACCACTCCCACTAAGTCCTGTCCTCTGCAGCCCTGAAACTTTCTTGACTTGGAATCAACCACTGCACTGTCGCCTTGGAGGCCCTGCCTTGTGAGGGGCTCCAGGACCGCCAGCCACAGTGCAGCACAGGCGTCTGCCTTCCGTGGGACAGTCTTTGATGATGTCGTGTGTGCAAATCCACGTTTCTGCCTGTGATGATCCGTGATGTAGCCACCACCCACCCCCACCACCGTGGTTCTACCCAATTTGCTGTAGACGCCTCCGCCAGGTGTGTCACCCGTACCTGAGTTGACCCGGGACCCCGACGCCCGCGGCGCGCTGCAGGGAGCCGTTCTCTGCTCGCCAGAGGGGGAACCTCACGCGAGTTGGGGAACCTCACGCGAGTTTCTCCTGCAGGGCGCTCAGCCGGACTACTCTGGTTAGGATTAGCACAAGAAAACCAGATTGGAGGCTGGAGTTGCGTCCTCTCTCCTACTTGACGTTCTTCTGTTGACTACAGCGACAGAGCATGTTTCTGGCTAATTGCATCTCGTTCTAGCAAGCTTTGCCCTAGCTTCTGATGTCTCTGCCTCCCAGATCATCTCTTGCCACCGGGACCCTGGTGTGAAGGAAAGAAAAAGGCACAAAGTTCACCTCAAGACTTGGACTCTGCATGGCTCCTGAGAACTCATTGTAGAAAAATTTGGATAAAGATTACTCTACTCACAGGCTCCGTGCTCCGCAGTCTATAGAGGTCCCTTTTTTTGAGTAGGAGATGTATGCATAAATAAACATAAGGGTGTTCTAGAATACCCACAATAGATACCCACAATGTCACCAGACAGTTAGTGACCTCCTTTAGTCGGGAAAGATAATGTTGAGAGGCTCAGTGGGACAGGGAGGTGGAGAACCAAGTGATTTGCCCAGACCAAGTGGTGGGCCAGTGGAGGATGAGAGCCCAGCCTGGCGGTTAGTGAACTTCCCATTTCTCACACAGAGGTGTTAGAGTGGAAGAAATACTGCCCCTTCCACCTCTTGATGGCTGTCCCCAAGAAACCAACGGAGGCTAACTAGAAGGAAGAGCTTCCAGACAGTGAGGTCTGAGGGGAAGCTGTGAGGAGCTCTTTAAGAGACAGTCGTGGAAACATCCTGGGAAGGCTTCAATGGTTTCAGAAAACATCAACACATGGTGTTTAAACTCAGGGACAGACAATCTGTGTCAAATGAATGAATGGAAGAGGCCTTTTGGGAGCCCTACCAGTCTGGTGTTTATTCTGAATGAAAAAAAAAAATCATTTACTCTAAATGAAAGAATCACTTTCCAGAGCATCATGGGAAAGCTGGCTCTCTTGAGAAGAAAAACACGGGAGGGAATCTCAACAGCTAACACCTTAGGGTGTTCTGAAGTCCCATGAGCTTCTGCAGGAGGCAATGGAAGGTGCGTACCTACATGCTCCATACTGACCGACTGTGAATCTTTTTCACAGCCGTGAGCTGGAAGTTCACATAGGTAGCATGTTCTGGAATATGAAAAGAATTCTCTGGATGTTTTATTCAACCTTCATGTCAATCTTTCAAGACAGAGCAGCAAAAACTCCACCCTCCCCCCCAATCTTAAAACTTGGCATTTTTTTGCAGCCGGGCAATGACAGAGCCACTTGAACCCTGTCTTCTTTCTGACTGACCTCCATCATTTCACACTGCCTCTCAAAAAAAAAAAAATCCCCAGTAATTTTCACCTATTGGACCACAGACTAGAAAAACCAACCATGTGGGGGAGGGGCAGAGAGATGGCTTCGCCATTAAGAGCACTGTCTGCTCTTCCAGAGGACTGGGATTCAATTCCCAACACCTACCTGGCAGCTCACAATTGTCTGTAACTCTTGCTCCAGGGGATCCAACACCCTTACACAGACATCCATTCAATCAAGTCATCAATGTATATAAAATAAAAATAAATAAATAAATCCTCTCAGTGTTAATTAAAGAAAAAAACAGCCAGGAAGAACTCAGATATTCTAGACTTGGAAAGGTTCTAGATGTCATTGCTCTGTTTAACACACTCCGTGTTTGGCCCAATAACCACACCCCTCAGCGTCTCCCTCCATTCCTGGACCACCACCTCTCACCTGGCTCTCCAGACTCTGCTCTTCTTCATGTCCCTGTCCATCAAACCCTTTCCACCATCTCCAGGCAACAATGACCTGCTGTAGTTCTGTGTTCCTCTATCATAAGGTTTATCACTTTATAACAAGATACTTTGTATTTATGTTGAATAAGAATTTGTTCTACCCTAGCTTTTGTTCTCAGAAAAGTAACTTTGTAACAGTGGAAAAAGCAAGCTTTCTTTCTACCTTTCTTCTTCTAGAAAGAAGGTCATTGTCTCCTGACCTCACACATACCTGGGTAGGTCCTGGAAGGGAGGTTACATTCTCAGACTTCCTTTCCTGGAAGCCTTGAGAACAGACAACATTCTCTGGGAACTCTACTTCAGACCTAGTAGCTTTAAATTACTTTAGAGGCAGGTGGATCTATGAGTTTCAGGCCAGCCTGGTCTCAGAGTGAGTTCCAGGACAGGCAGGGCTACACAGAGAAATCTTATCTCAAAACAGAAAAAAATTCCTCTAGATTGTTGCAGGAACCATGTGCCAGATCCTCTGTGTAAAGTATGAATTTTCTTTTTTCCTTTTCTCTCTAAAGATACCATTCTCTATGGTCCTTGGAAGGGTAGTGGTCAGATTGTCTCTGTTTTGTGTATGTCTCTGATCACTTTTACCAGAAACTACCTAGGAATTCTGTAACTCAGCCATTTAAAAAAAAAAAAAAAAGAGGGGCTGGTGAGATGGCTCAGCGGGTAAGAGCACCCGACTGCTCTTCCGAAGGTGATAAGTTCAAATCCCAGCAACCACATGGTGGCTCACAACCATCCTTAATGAGATCTGGCATTCCCTCTTCTGGAATGCCTAAAGACAGCTACAGTGTACTTACATATAATAAATAAAATAAATCTTTAAAAAAAAAAAAGATTTATTTTATATATGAATACACTGTAGCAGTCTTCAGACACACCAGAAGAGGGCATCAGATATTATTACAGATGGTTGTGAGCCACCATGTGGTTGCTGGGAATTGAACTCAGGACCTCTGGAAGAGCAGTTAGTGCTCTTAACTACTGAGCCATCTCTCCAGCCCCTAACTCAGCCATTTGTATATTAGCAAACAGCCCGTGGGGGTGTGCTCCCCCCCCCCTTTTCCTGCATCCTGGGCAATGTCTCAGAGATTGGCTGGCCCTCTCTGAGTAAGAGATGATGTAAGATCCCAATCAGATCCTTGCGTCTCTGACATCCCCACAGAGCCTGTGTGTAAGACAGAGGGGTTTCCCTGATAAGAGTGGTGCCCTTTGTGTTCTCAATGGACTACTTCCCTCTGACCATTTGCTTGCTCCCGTCCTTGCTCTCTTTCCTCCTCCGTAATATTTTATTGTGATGGGCATGTGAAAAGACAGACAGCAAACAGATACCAGAAGAAGATGCCCCGAGAGCCACAGAGCCGCAGGGTCACGGTGGCAGAAGGGACCAAACCTTCTTCTCGCTTAGCTTCTCCTTTAGACGCTTTTATGAAATTAAAAGTTTGGAAAGGTTAGCTCATCCGTCTTTTAGGACAAAAGGGATCAGGAACTGTTCGTGTTTGTGTTCAGATGATGGAAATGAAATGAATAAATGGAGGTGCTGCACGCAGAGAAAGCGATTGTACTGAAAGGGCCCTTCCAGGGCAATGGCTTCAGAACGCCAGCGGCTATCCAGTGAAGACGCACATCCATCGTGACCCAGACTGCATACAGGACGTTCTCATGAAGCAAGAGCTACCCTGAAGTGGGTTCTCTGGATAAAACAATAATAATTAAAAAAATAAATAAAAATTTTAAAAAGTAAAGGCGTGAGGTGTCATGGAGGAGGAGGGTTATTGAAAATAAAAGGGAGAGCATAGCCAGAGGCAGGCACCTCTGGGAGAGTCCAGAGGGGACATGACCCTGAGCTATGGAAAGGAGTGAAGGAAGGGAGGTGAGGAGAGGGGGAAAGGGGAGAAGGGAGAGGGGAGAGGGGAGGAGAACCACCAACAAAGAGGTGCAGCCTGGGCCACGAGGATGGGCAAGAGGCTAGTAAGGTAAAGGTAGATTAAAATGTTTGGGTTATATAGGGAAGGGTAGCCCAGCCCCTGGACTGAAGCAGTTTAATGCAAGGAGGTAGGGCATGCCTGCTATAGGGTAGGGACTGAGGAAGGCTGGGAGAACCTGGTGGCCAGGTCTGTTTTCACAAGTTAATGGGATAATTAGGTTTGAGAACCCCCCATCTCTTTCTCTTACTCTCCCTCCCTCCCTCCCTTTCTAGATCCCCACATTCTAGCTCCCTCCCCTTCTAGCTCTCTGTCCCTCTGTCTCTGTCTCTCTGTCTCTGTCTTTCTGTCTCTGTCTCTGTCTCTCTGTCTCTGTCTCTCTCTGTCTCTCTCTGTCTCTCTCTCTCTCTCTCTCACACACACACACACACACACACACACACACACACACTAGATTGTAGACTACAATCAGGATTTGTTGAGTTTTGCCTTTCTGAGTTCAGCACACCATGGAACACCTTCCTGAGAGCCTGGAACCTGAGCCGGGAGACCAGCACAGAATGCACAGGAACACCATCAAGAATCCCATGGGGGGGTGGGGGGTGAGGTTAAGAGCACTGACTGCTCTTCTGAAGGTCCTGAGTTCAAATCCCAGCATCCACATAGTGGCTCACAACCATCCTTAAGGAGATATGATGCCCTCTTCTGGAGTGTCTGAAGACAGCTACAGTGGCATTGGGCTTTGGGGATTTCTTCTCCTATGGTGAGCATAAGGTCCCTGAGACAACCTGTGTCTACCAAAGTTTGCTTTCAATACCTTAAGTCAAATGTTACCTTACCACTGTCCTGAGTTTTTTAGCCTTCCAGCCTCGGGAAGCCTATGGCATCTCAGGCATCCTGGCTTGCCCAGAATTGGACAGCTCTGGGGAGAGTCAAGAGTGAGAGCCGCAGACCCCCCCCCCCTGCTCTAGAAACAGTCAGGTGCTGCCAGGTAGCCTCTGGCTCTAAATCCTTCTGGCTCCATGGCTCCATTCCCAACAGCCCAGCTCACATCTCTATCCTTGAGGGTTTGGGGCATTTGTTTCTCATCTGTTCCCACATCCTCAAGCCCAGTTTGCCAATCCATTGGCCCGCACACCGTGTCAGTTGGCATGTCCTGGGGGAGTCAGATGGGGAGGTGCAGACTTCTACCTGGATCTCCAAGCAGAGGCAGCGTGGAGCTCTCCCAACCTCCAGGTATTTGCTAGGCTCTTGTCCAAATCTGCAGCAGACAGCGATGACACTTCTCCAACCCCCGTAGTCAACCATTAATACCATTGGAGTAAGTCAGAGGCTCAGAGCAGACTCCTTTCCCATCCGGTTACTGTCTGAGCAGGTTGTTTTATTTGTTTGTTTGTTTGTTTGTTTTTGCAAGGATCATGAATAGTCTTGCAGGGGGTGAAGAGAATGGCACTTACAACCCATCTGGGAATTTCTAGTTTGTTCCTCTAAGGAAGAAGGTCTTATGGAAGAGCCAAGTGATGGAGGTTAGAGGAGAGGCTCTGTGGTTTAGGAATGACACAGATGACAACAGAGTTACGTTACTGTCATAGTGCTGCCAGAGAATTTAGCAGGGGAAAGCTGGCTGCCTTCTAAAATCCCTCCTGTGTAAAACAGTGTCTCCAGGTAGGGTGGTTGGTCAACCATCTCCCTTCGAAGTTTGGTCACTCGTCTTCGGGACATGGGGTCCAGGACCGGTGCGGATGTACAAAGAAGTCTTGTCCCTCCTGTAAGACAGTCGTCGGGTCCTTACACAATTTGTAGAGAGGGGACCCCGGGACTGAGGTCTTTCTACACGGGCAACTGTCGAGGAGAAACCGGAAGGCGGACCCTATCCGTGTGGTGTTCAGGACCCTGCCCCACTCTGAAGTGCTCACTTCATTGTTCTTAGCCGTCAAAGACGTCAGCATGGTTAGAGCTTGAGTGTATGCTGTCCACGCCCCTTTCCAGCTGGAGTTATTGTGGGCAGGGTGGCAGAGATGTCTTGTGCTGTGCACGGTCAGAGTGTCCTGCCATGGAGAAGTGACCTCAAGATGCTTTCATTGTGAAAACCTACTAGCAAAAGAGAAACTGTCATGTGTAAGTGAAAAAAAGAAATAAAAGAGGGAAGGCTGTGATTTCTCCTAGGTAGGTATGGTGGAGGAGAACGTTTATTGTAAACAAAGGGCAAAACATAGCCAGAAGAAGAGGCATCTGAGAGAGTCCAGAGTGACCCTGAGCCATGTGAAGAGTGTGGGGGAAAGACAAGGGAGAGCAGGTAACCAGGTGCATCAGCCGGGGCACCCAAAAGAGAGTAAATGAAAAAGACCAGGTACCCAAATGGTTAGATTCTAGTCTATAGGGAAGGAGAGCTGGGCAAGGGTAACCCAGCCCCTGAGCTGGAGAAGTTTAGGGTAGAGGATGAGATATGACAGCCAGGAGGGGGTTCTGTAAGGGCCAGGGGCTGAGGGCCTCAGGGAGAACCTGGCAGCCAGAACTGCTTTGATAGGTTAAATAGGCACCTCAGCCATTTGTCCTGCTTTGAGACTTAACAGAGTTCATGCATAGACAGCATTTTAAAACAATTACTAGTAGCTAAAATCTCTAGTCACGCTATAACTCTGGATGGGACTCGTCAACAGCAGTAGTGAATATCAGCTCTAACTCCAAATGATATTCTTGATACTTTCTGACCTTTGTCCTGACTCCTCTGGCATCTACTCTTTGCACCAAGATATTTCACAGAGCAGATTTGACGCTTGGTTCCTGAGTAAGAGGGCCAGAAGATAGTATTGATGTCTCTCTAACATTACCAACATATTAAAACTTGATTTCTTTTTTCCCTGGTGATTTATTTTCCAGGAAATCAGAACGTGGGAGATGAAGCAGCAGGAGTTCAAGGCCATCCTCAGAGAGTTGAAGACAGCTCAGGTCACACAAACCCTGTCCTAAACAAACCAGCAAGGAAAACTCAAAAACAATTAAAAAAAAAAAAAAAAGAGTCAGAATATTGCCTCTCTGTGCATAGGGGACCACACAGAGCATCTTCTCTTAGAGACCATTGCTTTAGAAAGGAGAGAGGGAGCCTCTGGACCCGGAAGTCTCCGAGTGTTAGACAAGCTGTGAGCTATCAAGCAGAGACTCATCAGATGAGGCTGCTGTCTGGCTTTCACACTGCTGCCCCTTGTCTCTGTGCTGCTTTTTGGGGCGATGGAGATACTGGTTTGAGGAAAGGGAGCTAGACATATTGTCTTTGACCTCCTCCATGAACATTCTCTTTCTGAAAGTTAAAGCTTCTATACATAGGATGTTAACTGGAGTCTTTGGTTTGGGCCATTATCAGTTGGTTTTGAAAGAGATTTGGTTGGTTGTTTGGTTTGGTTTGGTTTGGTTTGGTTTGGTTTGGTTTGGTTTGGTTTTTCGAGACAAGGTTTCTCTGTATATCCCTGGCTATCTTGGAGCTCACTCTGTAGACCAGTCTGGCCTCGAACTCAGAAATCCACCTGCCTCTGCCTCCTGAGTGCTGGGATTAAAGGTGTGCGCCACTACTGCCCAGCTTGAAAGAGTTTTAACTTTGGAAAATACTGGACTCTGTATGCCTAAAGAGCTCTCTGACACACTTCTATAAGGTTCCCAGAATAAAGAGTGTAGGGAGAGTCATATTGGGTTGTGACTCTCTTGTTGGCTGGGTAACTTGGGGCAATCGCTGGATCTCTCTGAGCATGTGAGTCACCTTCGGTAGAATAAGAGTAAATTCTAGCCACAGGGCTGCTGATTGCAGTCGTCAGCAGAGCCCTTAAAGTGGTGCTGGTCTCTGGAGTCTCAACTGCATATTTCCTTGACCTTTATAGGCTGTTGGTTTTTAGATAGAATCTAGGCTGGATTCTTAACTGAATCCTAAAACCTACTAGGTAGCCAGTCTGGACTCAAACTCAAGATCTTTTACCTTAAACTCCCAAGTGCTAAGATTATATGCTTTGTAAAATAATGATAATAATACATACAAATTATGTTAATATATAAGATATACAAGTTATTATTATTATTATTATTATTATTATTATTATTATTATTATTGAAAATAAATATTTTTATCTTGATACAGAGTCTCTATATATAGTCCTGATTGTCCTGGAACTCATTACATAGATGAGGCTAGCCTCAAACTCATAGAGATCTGCCTGGCCCTGCCTCGGGAGGTGCTTGAAATAATTTAAAAATTAATTCTATTTGTAACAATTATGTCTGTGGTGTGTGTGCCTGTGAGTGGAGGGAGATGCATACCACAGCTCACATGCAGAGGTCATGGGATGATTTTCGAATGAGTTCTCTCCTTCTACCATAAGCTCTGGGGATCAAACTCGGGACATAAGACTTGGGAGTTTAAGGTAAAAATCTTGAGTTTAAGTCCAGACTGGGCAACCCAGTAAGTTTCAGACCAGCCTGGATTCTAAATAGTCTTGATCCTCTGCTGGTGTGAGTGTCTTCCATTTCTGAGTTTAATTTTCACTCATGCAACAACACTAGACTGCCAATTCTCGGACAGTCAGATTGCACGCCTAAGCCACACGTGGGCAGCACTCTGGGCACGTCTCTCCAGCTGGCTCTGTGGTTGGTTCCCCATGGGAGATACCTTGGCAAGGAGGTTGGTGGTCTTGACCTAGGACAAGATAGTCAGGGGCTTCCTTGCTATGGGACCTGGCAATTAATTGTATGCATTTCCTTTATGGGAACTCACGACATTCTTCACTCGAGATTGGTGGCCTTGCCTCTATGCATGTTATAATTCAATAAAAAGTTCATTTAAAACCTAGTTCCGGTGGCATTCTTGAGAGACCACCTTCACCGTGTTTTTTTTTTTTTTCTTCACCGTGTTCTTTATCGTGCTCCTTTTGCAGATGGGAAACTGATGCTCCGAGTGACTTAACGTGAAGAGATGAGATCCCTCCATAAATGTATCCAGCAGGCAATAACCACACTAGCTACACTGGGACCAGGAATTCCTTTGGGAGAAAGAACCATGTTTTTGTGCGCTCTCAGAACCTGGCACAGTGCTGTGTGTGCAGAGAAGGCTCCATACACAACTAGCAACCAAGGTTTCTAGACAGGAAAACGTAGCCTATGGTTTCTTAAAGAGCTGGGATGGATGTTCTGAACAGGATATCCAGCCGAGAACCATGGGCCCCAACAACTGAATCCTTGATGCTGTTTTTGCACCCAGAAACTTATTGCTTCATCATGGTGGGAACTAGAAAGGAATCTCAAAGGCAAAAGTAAAAATAATGGAAAACCAAAACAAAACCCTTTGTGTTTTCTTAAGATAATTGAGTTGAGTTAATGCTGTCCTCTGTGTTGGGTGGACAGAACCCCGCGTGTCTCTGTCACCCTACCCACCACTTTTCCCTGACCCCTTGGATCTTAGACTTTGAACTGATACTGCGTCTCCGGCAGGTTGGGCCGGTGCACTCAGGCCCGACAGTAAGAAGGCTCCTTTCGTGTTTACAGTCCACTTACTTCCTCTTCAAAAACTCTCCATGTGAATAGACACATCCCTGCTTTGTGATTGGTCACAGTCCCTCCTGGGATTGCTTGTTATCTTACTTCATTAGATGATTGATTGACATTTGATCCCCAGCAATTAAAAATTTATTGCTGTGTTTTTTCCTTCTTCCAAACATCACGTACCCATTAAGGACAGAGCCTTTGGGAGGGACTGTACCAAGGTTGAAAAAGGTAGTTCGTTTCTCACCGTTGAAAGGGTTAGACACCTCCCAGTTGGAACAACAATCTTCTAAAATCCTAAGTTAATCACCAAACTGGCACTAAAGAAAGACATCCACAGAGATCAAAATAAAGGGAGTCCGTGGTCCCGGGTATTTTGGAGGCAGAGGCAGGTAGGTCCTAAGTCAAGACCAATCAGACAACTTAGCGAGAGCTCATGTCAGAACAGATTAAGAAGTCAGTTAAAAGAGCAAGCGGTGTTACTCAGTGGTTAAAGCTTGCCTAGAGTGCAGGAGGCTGTGGTTGGGTCTTTAGTCCCATAAAATAAATAAATATCTTTGAGTTTTCATTTTAATGGCTTCACAAGACATGGTGATAGGCATAAAACTCAAGAATCATCTTGTGTAAACGGGGAACCCTCCAAGTGTGCCTGCCAGCTTTCAGTAAGGAGAATGGGCAGTGAGCCTCTACAGTCATGGGGAAGCTGGCTTTGGCTATTCTAAATAGTAGGAAATAACACCCTAAATTTGTAATCAAAATCCAGTGCTTCTTGGGGTTTATGGTTCAAAATCACAGGCTTCCTGATCCTCAAACTTTCATACATAACATATTTAACGTGAACCTAGAAGCCAGTCCTAATGGTGCAGGTAGGTAACCCAGCTGCAGAGACTGCAGTGGGAGGGTCAAAGTTCAGAGCCAGCCTGGGTTACAGAGTGAGTTCAGGGCCAGTATGGCAATGGAGTGAGACTCAGCCTCAAGATTAAAAAAAAAAAAAAGTAAAGAGAAGATGGGGATTCGTTCAGTAGTAGAAGGCCTGCCTAGTGTACATGAAGTGCTGGATTAAATCCTTAAGAGTGTACTCCAAAAGAATAAATGCAAGGTCTGGACAGCAGTGGGGTCCCCTCCGGAGGCAGAGGCAGGCAGTGGTCCCCTCCGGGGCAGAGATAGGCAGATCTCTGAGTACAAGGCCAGCCTGGTCTACAGAGCGAGTTCCAGGACAGCCAGAGCTACACAAAGGAAACCTGTCACAAACAAACAAACAAACAAACAAACAAACAAACAGAAATAAATACATACACAATGATTCTATGTTGCTACCGATGTAATCCAACAGAGCTATCACCGCAGGGTCCCCAGCCTCTCTCCAGCCCCCAGATGCTGTCAATGTCAAAGTCCCAGAGCAACATGGACACAAACCACGGCAGAAATAGCTCCAAGAACGTCGGATATTAAAACTTGCAGTCACTGTATAAAGTAAGTTTGATTGGTTTTAAAAAATAAAAGATAAACAAACAACAACAACAACAGCAAAAGGTCAGATAAAAGGAAACTCTAAATATGAAGACCTGGGTGGGGGAACCAAATGAATTTCTAGAAAGAAAAGAAAATACTGTGTTGAATCTTAAAACTCTTTGGGTAGATTAAGTGGCAGTTTGGCAATAACTGAGGGGAGAAATGAGTGACCCGGAAGTTATAGCCATCCACCCCCATCCCCACCCCCTCTCCCCCCATGACCTGGATATGACGGGGAGAGTGAAGGAAGTGTACTGTGCTCAGTCAGGACAGCTGGGTTCTAGAAAAGTCAGGTCATATGCAAAGAGACAATGGCCAAGGTGGTTCCAGCACTGCAGAAGCACGAAGCCCAGTGGATGTCAGGAGAACTGTGTTTTAAAGTTCACATCCAGGAAAGTCACTGAAAGCCATGAGATAAACATCACCTACTAGGTCATCTGCCCGGGCTTGAGCCATAGTCAGATGTAGGGGCAAAAGCAGCGTCAACAGGCACCGACAACCACAGTGGTTCATCACTCAGTAGACATCCTAGGGAAAGAAGGAGAGTGACTTAAGGTTTCAGATGCCTGTGGAGAGTCTGCCAGGATTCTCAAATGGTTCTAAGCTTGTGTGCATGCAATGACAGAGCCACAGACATGGAGAGCCAAAGGACAGGTTCAAAAGATGAAAGATTCACAGTCACACTGAGAAACATCTCAACGACAGGGAGACTGAATGGGCAGAACAAGAGAGGGTGACACAGAGGTGGCTCAGTGGTTAAGGACGTTGGCTGCTCAACCCTGAGGACTGTAGTTCAGACCCCAGCACCAAAATCATGCAGCTCACACCCACCCATGACTTCAGGTCCAAGGGGTCCCACGGACCCTCTTCTGGACTCTGTGTATACATTCACTCAGACATATAAATAAAAGGAAATAAAAAAAATAAAATTTGAAATAAGTGAAGACAGAGACGACAATGAACAAACGTGAATTAAGTTCCAAGTACAGGGTGTTCCACCCAGTAATTAAGAGAATAAGTATTGTTTTTGAACACTGGTAGGATGTTTATGAAAACTGGCCATGTTAGGGCAAAAACCTAGTCTCAATATTCAAAGAATCACTTTCATACTAATTGCATTCTCTGACCACAATCCAACTAAGAAGAAGCAAGATCAAGCAGGATAGGGAAGGTTGCTCTGGCAACACCAAATTGAGCAATTTAACCTGGGCATAGTAGGACATGCTGGTAATCCAGCACTCGGGAGACAGAGACAGGAGGTTCAAGGTCGAGTCTAGGAAGACGGCTCAGTGAGGAGGGGTGCTTACTGTGAAAGTTTAAGAATCTGATCTGAAATCTCAGCGCCTGGAAGCACCCATAATCCCTAGCACCATGCAATGGTGGGGGAGGGGGGGTTGGAGACAGGAGGATAACTGGAGCTTGCTGGCTGCCAGCTTAGCTCTAGGTTCAGTGGGAGATGAGAATAAAACAGAACAGTCTGTGTTCTCCTCTGGCTTTGACTTGTGTATACACACACACACACACACACACACACACACACACCATCCCACCACACACAAAGTTCAAGGTCTTCCGCAGCTACATAAGGAGCTAGAGGCCGACCTAAGATACAACAAGATACACTGTTTCACAACAGCACACCATCGGGAGGGATGGCTCAGCATGTAAGAGAACAGGGCTGCTCTTGCAGAAGACTTGAGTTTACTTCCAGCACATGCATTGTTACACATGCATCACAACCACTTGTAACTCTAGCTCTAGGGGACCTGATACCAATGGCCCCTGTGGCCACTGCACACAAGTACATGCACCCAACCCCTTCTCCCCACTTATACATTATGAGAAATAAATCAAAACGAAACAAAGAGCCCTAAGAGTAACAAGAACAGCTTGGAACTTTTGACCTAACAGAAGTTTCTTCTTTTATTTTATATGTTTGTTCAAGGTGTCAACAGACACCCTGGCAGGCTGTCAACAGCTGAAGGGCCAAGGTTCTAAGTTGCTCTGAACTGTATTTTGTCTGGGTTGGCATGACTTACTTATTTTTATTTTATGTGAGTGCTTTGCTGCATGTATGCATTTATACCACATGTGTGCCTGGTGTTCAGGGATGTCAGAAGTCATCAGATCCCTTGGGACTGGAGTTATAGAACTGTCATATGAGTGCTGGGAACTGAACCTGGGTCCTCTGCAAGAGCAGCAAGTGCTCTCAACTGCTGAGCTATCTTTTCAGTCCTCATCACTGTATTTTAAAAGTCCACTATATTTAATGGTCAAAACAAGTCACAGGATCTTGACTAACTTTTGGCCTCTTTGCAAGATGATACTTGGACTGGCCCAGGAAAGGAGGTGGGGGAGAAGAATAGCCATGAACTCCACAGTAGGCAATATCAAAGCGTTCAAGAAAGTGCTCTGCAAAGTGAAGTTTTAAAACCCACTTTTGAAAAATAAACTACTGTGTAAAAAAGAAAATATGTAGAATTAGTAAGTACATATGAAACATTGAAACTTGTCAATGCAACTAGCATAGTAGTTGCATGATAATTTATAACACTGACATCTGCTTGGCAGGCACTCCATGGTAGGAGTTATTTCATGTGCTTTGCAGATCGCCACACTCTTGTGACAACCCATGAAGTGGTGTGCTGGCTACTTTTATGTCAACTTGGCATAAGTTAGAGTTGTTTTAAAGAGGGAACCCCAACTGAAAAGATACCCCCCACCAGATTACCCTGTGGTGGGTAAGCCTGTGGTATATGTTCCTGATTAATGATGGATGTGGGGGGAACCACTGTGGGTGGTGCCACTCCTGGACTGGCAGTCTTGGGATCTATAAGAAAGGCCAAGCAATGGGCATGGTGGCACACGCCTTTAATCCCAGCACTCGGGAGGCAGAGGCAGGCGGAATTCTGAGTTCGAGGCCAGCCTGGTCTACAAAGTGAGTTCCAGGACAGCCAGGACTATACAGAGAAACCCTGTCTCGAAAAAAACAAAAACAAAAAACAAAAAAGAAAGAAAGAAAGAAAGAAAGAAAGAAAGAAAGAAAGAAAGAAAGAAAGAAAGAAAGAAAGGCCAAGCAAGTCATGATGAGCAAGCCAGTGACCTGCGTTTCTCCAAGTTGCTTTTGGTCACAATATTTTATCACAGCCATGGGAATCCTGCCCGAGACAAACAAGAAAGCTGATTTGTAAAGCTATTGGTTATAGTCCTGCAGATGGCAATGTCAGAGCTTAATAGTCCATGAGCTATAGCTGAAAAAAAGCTGCTTTAAAATATTTTCAAATTTCAAAACTAGTATGATGAGTGTCCTGTGTAATAAGGAAGTCATGAGTTTTTTGTTTTCTTTTGTTTTGTTTTTTGTTTTTGATTTTCAAGACAGGGTTTCTCTGTATAGCCCTGGCTGTCCTGGAACTCACTCTGTAGACCAGGCTGGCCTCGAACTCAGAAATCCACCTGCCTCTGCCTCCCGAGTGCTGGGATTAAAGGCGTGCGCCACCACTGCCCGGCCCTTTGTTGTTGTTGTTGTTTGGGGTTTCTTTTAATGAGTTATTTTTAAAGCACAAGAAATTAAGTTAACAGACCATACATTTTAAAAATTTAAACTATGTAATGCAGAAATGTAAAAGTTGAATCTTTAATAATATAGCTGAGCCTATGTCAAGACTTAACACAGGAAGAAAGAAGAAACAAGTAATTGTTTAGGCATGTGAACGGATCTAGCTGAAGATGCTGTAGAAATTAAATGGTCAAAAACTAGAATAAACAACTTCATGCTGAGACACTTTGAAAGTGGCTGCGTTCCTGGAAATGAAATTTTTTTAAAGCTGACTAAGAAACAGCAGTCTGAAAGGTGTTGTGTCTACTGGAGACAAAAATTGGGCTAGCTTTTCAAACTTTCTGGAAAAGAGACCACCAGACCAAATAGCTCAATGAAAGGTAAGGATATAACTGGTGCTCCAGAGAGCAGAACCTAGAGTCAAAGGCTTGGGTGTAGGCGATTCA
Source organism: Mus minutoides (assembly GCA_902729485.2). NCBI lineage: Eukaryota > Metazoa > Chordata > Mammalia > Rodentia > Muridae > Mus > Mus minutoides. Next base: position 1,204,352 of record LR749850.1, read on the forward strand.
TTTGGGAAAATAAAGTGTTTTATAGGGGGAAGGAGAATGAAAACAGACAACACAGTGAAGGTCAAGCCATCTGGGTAGAGCATTCCCCTGGATCCTGTGTGCCAGGGGATGAGAGAGGAGAGCAGGAACCAGGTCTCTGTCCCTCCTTGGCCAAGAGTTGCCCTGTGGGCTATTAATTATCTTGAACTTCTAGGTTTCCAAACTCTTGAGCACCAGGCCTTGAAGTTGGGGCCTGTGAGAGAGAGGCAGATGTGGGATCAGAGGAACACACCTTCAAGTCACACCTGTGCAAAGCTGGTCACCACAGCATTGGCTGCAATAAACGGGAGGACTGGGATGGGAGCTTACCTCACACTCGAGCACAGAAAGTTATGTTTACAGTAAATTACAGCAAATACCTGAGACCACCTTCCTTTTACTTTTAATTAAGGAAAGTCTTAGGCAAAATATTAGTCAACTAAATCCACCAGCAATATATATATGCAGGTTTACAAAAGGAGATGGCCACATAATTATCTAAACAGGTGTGAGGTGTTTGTTTGTTTGTTTGTTTTTTAAGAGTGTCTCACAAAGCTGGCCTGGAACTCACTATGTAGACCATGCTGGCCTTGAACTCACAGAGTTCAGCTTGCCTCTGTCTCCTGAGTGCTGAGATTACAGGTGGCTGCCACAGCTGCTTGGCATATATAGAGGGTCTAGGGATCTGAACTCACATCCTCCAACTTGTGTGGCAAGGGCTTAATCTGATGAACCATCCGCCCAGCCCAGGTACCATGAATAGTAAAATAACGCATTTGGAAAGTTGAGGCAGGAGGATTGTGAGTTTGAGATCAGTCTTAAATACATATAGTGAGAGCCCACCTCGATACATAAATAGTCATCAGCACACTGCGCACAGAAAGTACTAGAAGGTTGTATAACTTTTTTTTTTCTTCATACTGACTGATAGCTGAGTTTGCCACAATAATGAAAACGTTCCTAGACTCTGGAACCGGCCTTTCCCCAAGCTTCTTACCTTCTTACTTTCACTTCCACTACTTAACTGAAAATGAGATTTCAGGAAATTAACCGAAGATCTCCCCAGACAGAGGAAGACCTGCCTGTGTCCTGACTGACTCCAGAGAGATCAGAACACTCTATACCATTTCCCACAATGGCTCCCAGTATCACCTTCCTTTGCTCGTCCTGTGCCTCTTCCTGATTGAGGATTTCAAGTCTTTTTACCAGGGCCCTGCTCATTCCCTCCCATAAATAAACACTAACCTTCATTTGTAGAACAGCTGCTGAAAACAGTTACCTTGTATATAAATGGAGGACATGACCACTCCAAGGCAAGGTTAAAGGGAAGGTTTTTATTGCCCATATAAGGGGGGTCATAGCCAGGGGCATCTGGAGGAGTCTAAAGCGGGGAGAGAAAGTAGGAGATTGAACATGGCCAGCAGACTGGATTTGGGAGAGAGAGGCAGATGTGGGATCAGAGGAAAACGCCTTCAAGTCACACCTGTGCAAAGCTGGTCGGCACAGCATTGGCTGCAATAAACGGGAGGACCGGGATGGGAGCTTACCTCACACTCGAGCACAGAAAGTTATGTGTACAGTAAATTACAGCAAATACCTGAGACCACCTTCCTTCTGAAAGGAGAGGGAGAGGAGGCAGAAATTACATAGCTGAAGTTATAGCAGGGTTATAAGGAGAAGCTGGGGACCATGGGGAGGGGTGGAATGTCAGCATGATCTCTGAAATGTGTCATGGGTATTCATGATACTGAGGGAACCTGGAGGCCAGCATGTGCTTTGGTCTGCAAGTAGCTGCCACCTCTAGCCATTTGTCCTTTCTGCCAGGGATAAATGGGAAAGGGCTTCTTTGGAGCCATCACACCTTTAAGCCACATAAAAGGATCTTAATTTTATTTGCCATCTGTCATCTGTCATTCAGTCCCATGATTTTTAAACTTTCTAGGAAGTAATAAAAAAAAATCCAACAGTCCAGATTCAGATGGGCAGTAACATACCTAAAACTTATAAAAAATAATCTACATGAATAACCTCTACAAACATGGGAGGAAGCCATCGACTCGAGGCATGTTACATAACTCAAAATAAAAATCTGAGGCAGAAGAACTCTCCCACCTGTTAGCTGAAGCCTGTGGTTCTCAGTTAGGGCTGCAAGCTATTGGAATGCAAAAATCCCCCGCAAAGGAAACCAATAAAATCCAAGGAAGGAAACAGTCAGGGCCCATTTATTATTTATATAATTTTGCTATTGTATTTTATGCATAGAGACACTTTGCCTGCTTGTATGTCTGTACACCATGTGCTGACTTGGCTTCCATGAAGGCCGGAAGAAGTTGTCTGATTCCCTGGGACTGGAGTTACAGACAGTTGTGAGCTGCCACCCAGGTACTGGGTATCTAATGCAGGTCCTCTGGAAGAGTAGCCAGTGCTCTTTACCTCTGAGCCATCTCTCTGGCCCCCAAAGCCAGCGCTCTTAAGCCCTGAGCTATCACTCCAGCCCCACCATATCGCTCTTTATATCAATCATTTTACTTGTGGACTCTTCTAATTACAACTACACACCAGATATTGATTCTATTTATTGACATTGCTCTGGTCCTTAGACTAACACGTCACGTGCTAGGAACTCAGTAAACATGTCAGTGAGCTAGGTTGCGTTAAATAGAGGACATCTTGGGACCTTCAATGTGTGGATCTACTAAATCTCTCCAACTGGAGGAAATAGTTGAACAGCGTTTTCCAAACCGATTGCAGTATTTTCCGATTGAAGCATCCAGTGGGAAATTTTACAGTTCCCATATTTCTGGAGACACTAGCTTCAGGTGTTCAGTTAAGTGATCCTAGATGCTGCCCAGAAGTCAGGGTAGTGAGAGGAGAGAGTCCGGAGCGTAGGCTAAAGATGTGTGACATGGAAACAATCCTAGGAGTGCACAGGAACAAGGAGATGGAGACCTCTGCCCTAATTCAGAAGACAGTCCCTCACAGGATGTCTCTAAATTAAAGTCTTTTTAGACCACCTGTTCTACTCACTGGATTTAATCCTGTCTGTTGAGGCTTCCTTATAAACAGAAAAGTTATTGCCATCAATAAACACAGAGAGAGAGAGAGAGAGAGAGAGAGAGAGAGAAAGAGAGAGAGAGAGAGTATACAACTTCAATAAATGCTCCAAAGTTCATCCTAACAGGTAAATTACAATGTAACTACCCAGAATGTTATTTTGTAACTAGCAAGGGCTCCTGTGCCTGGGCACTGTGGCGTTCCCCTATCGATCGGAATGACTCAGTAATTGTCAGAATGACTAAGTAATTGTCATCTTACTGTATCCATTAAGGGCCAAAGCTGGGGCAGGTTGGGACAATACCAAGGAGATTGTTTTGTTCACTGGCTATCTACTAGGGGGTGTATGGGGGAGGGGGGTTGAGGGGAACGGGAGGAGCTCGGAGTGGACTTGCTGAATGTCTTCTGAAACTTTAGGAATGCTTTCCTCCAGGCAGAAGAAAGGAGAACCGGGAAAGCACACTCACAGGTGGAGGGAGGAAGAGAGGAAGACTGTCTGGGGGAATTAAAGTAAAGTAACTAACGCCTGCCTCATCTCCTTCTAGGATGAACTGCCAACAAGTTCAATAATTTACTTGAGAATAGTTTTGCTAAATGCTCCTAAACTGGCTTGATCGTTCCTAGGAAAGAGAAGTGCTCTTTACAGCAATAAGACCCCAATTAAACTGTGTACTGGCTTCCGAAGCACTGTGATTGCGCTTCAAATGCAGGCACCATAGAAATTGTCTTCTGTAAGGGTATGTGGAAAATGTCAGCAGTGAGAAAAGTTGGGGGAACTTGTCGGGAGACAAATGTGTGGAAGAGGGCTTTCACTTTTGTCTCTAGCAAGCTGGGCTAGGGGCTGAGGGGCTGTGTGCACCGTTGGGCTTGGGGCCACTTGCTTTCCCTGAGGTACACAGGTGAGCAGGCCTTCCTGAGAAAGAAAGAGGATGAGCTGCACCCACGTCTCAGCCAGTGTACTAAAAGCCAAAGGTTGGAAACCCTGAGGACCAGTCTGATTTCCCAGTGAGGAAGAGGCTGGACTTCCCTCAGCCCTCTCAAAGCCTGCCCACTTCCTATCTAAAATGGGAAACACTCCCACGCTTCCCAGGACTGGTCCTTTCTGGTCTTGTTCCTGTGAGTGAGGGAATGACTGCCCATCTTGACTATTAAGAATAGGTGTGAGTGGCTCTTCCCTTGACTAAATCATTCACTTGGCTAAGAACTGAAGATGTAGAACATGATCTCTTTCTGAAAATGTTCCAAATAAGCCTTGAAGAAGGAAAGATTAAGCAGACTAGGAAATTGAAACAAGAGGAGGAGGAGAGGGATGATGATAACAATGATGGTGGTAGTGGTGGTGATGACGATGACAGTGGTGGTAGTGAAGCTGTATGGAAGCCATGAACAGGACTCTTCAGTAGCTTTATAGAAGTGTGATCCTTTGAACCAGGCTAAGGGTTAATACTCAGGTCTGGGAAGATACATCAATCGGTGAAATGCCTGCTGTGAAAGCATGAGGACCTGGGGTTGGATCCCTAGAACCCGTGTAAACATCTGGGGCATCTGCATCCCCAGCCCTGGAGGGAGGAGATGGCGGATCCTTATGGCTCATACAATAAGCACCAGCCCGGGTTCAGGGAGAGATCCTGTCTCAAAAATCAAGGTGGAAAAGGATACTGGATATTGACCTCTGGTCACACAGGCAAGCATACCCACACATACATGTGAGAACACACACACATACAGAAGCAAGCATATACACACATACATGTGAGAACACACACACACATACCACATCACACCACACATGCACACACAAACACACACATACCACATCACACCACACATGCACACACAAACACACACATACCACATCACACCACACATGCACACACAAACACACACATACCACATCACACCACACATGCACACACAAACACACACAGAGACTTTGAATTCTTCCTCTTCCCTCAGTCCCCTCTTCTCTCCTTTCCTCTGACCCGCCCTCCTTTTCTTCCTTTTTTGTTTATTGAGCACATACAACTGTAGACCCAGGGGTAAGACACAGCTTATTCCCCCCAAGGGCTCATTAATACAATAAAACAAACTTCCAATAAACCATCAGTGAAGTGTGAAGAACGCAGTCACACCCAAGTGAACTCTCAGGAAGGTTTCACAGAGATGGTAACATCTGACCAAAGGACAGTGGGTATGCTAAGCAAGAATCCAAGGTGGTTCTCTCAACTCTCACCCTCTGGGGCTATCCTCGTGGTCACACACCCTTTCATCTAATCACGTGAGACTTTCCAGAGCAGAGCTTTTTACCTAGCTCATGACAGAGAAGTAAGCCAGAGAGACTGGGAACATGAGGAGAGCCCAGTGAGCCATTTGTGGGAAAGAAGCTGGCTTAAGACCTGAGGAGAGAAAGCTGGCTGCCAGCCAGCAAGAAAGCAGGGACTTCACCTGAACCCTGCCATCAGCTCAAGTAAGCAGGAAGGCAGATTTTGTCCCCGAGCCTTCAGATAAGAGCCCACCTGCCTAACACATTGATTTTTTTTTTTGGTATTTTAATTTTTTTTTTTTTTTTGGCCTGGTGAGAGCTACACAAAGAACCCCAGGCAACTGCCAAGGCTTCTGAAGTCCAGGACAGTAAGATAACTCTTAAATGTTGTTCTGTGAACGCAGAGCAGAGACCAAGGCAGGAGGGTTCTCTGCTCAGCAGACGAGCATGTACCCGGTGATACAAAGAACTCAGGGACCTTGGGAACGCGGCAAAATGTTCTGTAACTCAGGAGAGCATGAGTGTGAAGCCATTGGCATAGGAACCCTACAGATCTGAGGTTGGGAAGGTCATCGATTTTCAAACATGCCAAAGAATTCGGGCTTGATTCTTTTGTTTGGTTCTGAGACAGACCCTTCTTCTGTAGCTCAGGTTGGCCTTGAATGTCAGCTCAAGTGAGTCTGATGATGATGATGGTGGTGGTGGTGATGGTGATGATGATGATAATTCTTATTATTGTTTTGTTGAGACATAGTCTCACTATGTAGCCTTGGCTAGCCTGTATCTCTCTATGTAAATCAGGCTGGCCTTGAACTAATAGAGATCTACCAGTCTCTGCCTCTCTACTCCTGGAATTAAAAGCACGTACCAGTGACATTGAACTTTTGATTGTTTTGTCTTAGCCTCCTGAATCCTGAATCCTGGGATCACAGACATATAACACCATGCCAATTTTTTTTTTTTGAGATAGGGTCTTATGTAACTCAGATTACCTGTGAGCTCACCTGTAGCCAAGGAGGAACTTGAACTTCTGACAGAAGCATTCGGGGAAGTTACAGGGATGAAAATGGACTATGGGAGCCACATGAAGTGTCTGCCATTTTGACCATCATGGCTGGTGGGTGAGGGATGGACAGGAAGCCAGAGCCCAGCGGGTACTAGAAGCATGGAGACTCATCAGGGGCTAGAGTTGCAGCCATGGGGAATGGCCATGAAGCTGGAGGAACAAGATGGATGGATGTTTGCTCGCTTTCCGCATCTGCTTTCAGATTCCCATTCTGATGCCTTTCTCTCCTAGACCCACTGAAGCTGCCTTCCCAGCTCAAGGAGATCCAGCCTAGCTCAGGGCATCTGCTTCATCTCAAACGGGGCAGGAAAAGGTGGAGAGTGGATCTCAGCGAGGACCAGGTATAAGACAGGAACTTTCATTATGGTTGTCCCTGTGCCGGTGAGCATCAAAAAGGGGCCAAAATGCTTAGGAAAAGGATTCCTTGACATCAAGGGTCACATTCTGACCCCTCAGCTCAAGGACCCTCCTGAGACAGGAAAATGACTGGGAAAATGAACTCGGAGCTATCACATGTCATTGTGGAAGCATCTAGCCCAGGAATGTTAGGGGCTTCCCAGAGATGGAGCATGGTCTACACACTCAGTATAATGGAAACCATGGCTTGAATTTCAGGCTGCCCAGCCACTGCTGCCAGGGATGTGAGGCTGGGTTTGGAGAGGGACAGGAAAGAGACTGTGTAGGGGAAGGATGTGGTTGGATCTTTCTTTAAGAGCACAGCGTGTTATCTTTTGGGTCAAGGAAATTATAGGGGATTGATAAATTTACTAGAACAGCAAGAATCACGCCGAATTTTTTTCCAGCCTTAAATAAGGACATTCTTCTCCCAAAATATCCTCCTTAGCCTTAAAGGATCTCAGGGAAGCTCAGGAACAATCAGATACTGAGGCGAGAATCCTGGGGAGAGCTAATCATTATGAGGACAGATGCTGTCCTTGAGTGGCTCTGGTCCCAACACAGGAGAACATCTGTCTCTTCTCAGGTTCTAAGAAGTAAGTTTACTGCTCACCTATAGCCTGAGCCCACACACACCCCAGCCCTGAGAATCCCAGGATGAGGATTCCCCAGTTTGTGAGACTTTAAAGACCATATCAGCAATCAGGAGCAAGAAGGCCGATTAATCCCAGACAAAAGCTGGGGGACACATCTTTGGCTGAAGGCCAGCCTCTCCTTCTTCCAGACGATTCTATGCGGCCGGGCCCAGAACTCTGGGCCCTCGCCTTCAACCTCACAGCACTGGTAAGGAAAGTTCTTCCCAGAGACTCAACTTGTTTACTTTACCCTGTGGACTACACCCCCTCTTGACCTAGAGGAACAGCCAGCCACTCGAAAAAGATTTGTCCCCAAAATTGCACAGTAAGGCTCTCTAGTCTCCACAGGAAAACCAGGCCAAGATGGGCTGAAAGACTCAAGTCAATGAGGCCAGTGTGTGTGGTGTGCGGTGTGTGTGTGTGGTGTGGTGTGTGGTGTGTGGGTAGGTAGGTGGGGGCATGTTGAACTCAAGACCCTGCAGGCTCTGTTGTCCTCCCAAGCCCACAGACTACATTGACATCAGCCCAAGCTGTCTGGTTCTAGCATGAGTTCCCAGGAGCCTGCGAGCATAGCATGAAGCCTTCAGTGAGATCTTTGTACCATTCACGTAGGCAGGCAAGGGCAGTGAGGGTTTGGGGCCTAAGTGCAGATAGGCAGCCGCCATCAGATCCTCTCTGGTTTGATGTCTGGAGGCATTGCAGGCTTGCCCTAGAATTTGTTAGCGTTCCTGTCAGCTTAGAATCCCACTGTAAGCAAGTAACCCAAAGTGTGAGCTTCCTATTGTACGCCAGCACCTCCACCCTTGTCCTAACCCCAGCTCCAGGTGCTCCTGGTACAGACGCTGCCACCCTGAGGCACCAGGTGCAGGAGAACCATCTGGCTTTCAGTTTCCTAAACTTGCTTGGGTAGGTTCAGGTCTGCCTCCAACCCGACCCCGGGCGGGCGGGCGCGCGCAATTACACAGCTCACCTGCCATGGCAGTAATCAGTAATCGGCCCAATTACTCTAACTGCTGGTGCTGGCAGGAAGGAACCCACCCACACAGCGCTGCTGAGAGACTTTCTTCCATAGCTGTTTACCTAAGCCGGAGCAAGCGAGCATTGCTGCTGCCTGGTGCGCGGGGGAACTCTGTGCACCCTCTCTCGCTCCCAAAGACTCTGCTCCCGATCCCAACGATGACTCTGCTCTCCTCTCTATCACCCGAGAAGATAGGGCTGTGGCAAGTAAAAGAGGGCAGAGAGCACTTGGGATCTCCACGAGGCTCCGGTCCTGTCTCAACGATGTTCTCAGTCAAGCAATGAGTGACATGGGTTATGTCAGTGTGATTAGTAAAAGGTCTAGATTGTATTCTGCTGCACGCTGAGACGATCTGACATAAAGGGTCTTGAAATTCAACCATGTCACCCTCCACTTAAGAACAGGGTGGGGCGAGCTAAAAAACCAGGACAAAGGGACCTGAAGAGAAGACGGTGCTTTGTAGCAGTTTCAGATGAGTGGTCTACTGAGCCAGTGCTCCACGTCATCACCCACGGACCTGTGATTTAAGACGAGGGAAGTGCTACTTAGACGTGCTCACCCACACAGTACCTGCTGCTCACCAGTGGCTTGGAGAGCCAAAAACTAGGATGATTGGCCATAGGCTGGAGTCTAGAAATTGCTTCAAGGCAGCAGCTCGGGTTATGATTTCCATGGGCATATTATTTTTCATATGGGGCTGTTTGGTTGCTGAGCATAGGTTCTGATCAAACAAGCAAATCTGTTCTCTTCTGCCATGTCCCACAATCAGGAAAGGTTTCAAGCAACAGGAGTCATCTCTACAACTCAGAGTCTCCTAGGAGCCAGTCTTCAGCGGCCTCCACTCAGAAAGATCTGGAAAGATGTTAATGATTCCAAAAGCATCACAAAGCCCCTTGGAGCAGCAATTCCAGAGTTTCAGTTTCTTAAAAAACACAGAAGTATTATAGAACGTGCTTTTGTTTTAGTCCCAGGTGCAGGGATGTGGGGCTGCTTCAGACTGTCCACAGCTGCTGACTATGATTTGCCTCATGCTCTAGCAGAGGCGTGGTTTTATCAGATAGTTTCTGCAATTGTGTGACATTTGGAATTCTGGGAACTTTTCAGAGGATAGAAAAGTTCCTAGAGCCCTGAGAGTCTGGAGTTGGTGATTGTTGGTTGTTGGTGGAGGTGGAGGGGTGGAGGGTGGTTGTGGTTTGTTAGCAGTCGTGCTCAAAGAAGAAACAAAAAGGAAAGAAATTAGATTCAAGGGTCTCTATTTGCACCCCCTTCCCCAGCCTTCCTTCTCTCTCACCTCGTGATGGGGGTGAGGGGGATGAAGGGTGGGAAAAAGAAGAACCCACAAAGTAGCAAAGACTAGCTATAGCCCCCTTAATCAACCTGCCTGTCACTGCCCTCTCCAGGCCCTGTTTGATGCTCATGCTTCTTTGGGTCCCTGAAAGGCACCTGATAACCTGATTATACTCAAAGGCGGCTCCCAGTAACAGAGCCCAGGGCAGAGTAAATGTCAGGACAGGTTAGGAAGCCTAGCGTGGCCTCTGTGGACATAACCACATTGCACTTCCTGCAGAAGCCTGGGGCATGGTCTAGCCTCGGACTTTCAAGGGCTTTGAGCTTCTGCTTCTCCCAGATCATGGCCACATATGTGATTTCCAATTCCTAGCTACTGTGCTACAAATTTCAGAATTGCTTTCTCCTCCCCAGGACCGCGTGGTGAGGTCTAACCTCAGGCTGGATTGGGAGAAAGCATGAGCTTCCAAGGCCTACCATATACCATGAGTGCTTCTTTTTAGGTTTTGTTTTGCTTTTTATTGAGGTGGAGTTTCCCAATGTAACCCAGACAGGCCTTGAACTTGTGATCCTTCAGTCTCAACCTCCCCAGTTCTGGGAATCAAAATGTATACCATTACTTCTGGCATATCCCTCAGTAATGGAATTTGATGGTCAGCATAGGAATTGTGGAAACAAGTCTGTGTATGTATGTATGTTTGTGTGTGTCTGTCTGTCTGTCTGTCTGGGTATATGTGTCTATGTGTGTGTGTGTCTAAGTGTGTTTATCTGTGTGTCTCTGTGTGTGTCTATGTGTTTCTGTATGTGTTTGTCTATGTGTGTGTATGTGTATGTGTATGTGTCTGTACGTGGGTCTGTGTGTGTTTGTGTGTGTTTCTGTATGTGTATGTCTGTGTCTGTGTGTGTCTGTGCCTCTGTGTGTGTGTCTGTGGGTTTGTCTGTCTGTGTCTGTGTATGTATGTCTGTGTATGCCTGTATGTCTGTGTATGTAGAGAGAGAGGGTTGTAGATGGGAAAAGCTCCAGACAGACAGAGGCTTAACTCCAGATGCCAACTGGGCTCATTGTGTTGATGACAGAGTGGAGTCAGCTCCTTGTGTGCTCCTCCTACCTGCCGGTGTGAGACCAGAAGTGGGGAGCAGAGGTCCCCAAGACAGACTCAGGGTGAAGAGATGCAAATGACAGACTGGGGGCCTGCATTTGCGATGGAGAATAAGGTAAGTTCCAAAGTCAGGACTTGGGGAAAATCGTGATATCATCCATGTTCATTTTCCTGGGGATGGCAGTGACACCCTCCATTCTCTGGGCCCCTGGAGATGGTGGTGACATCCTCCATTTTCTGGACTCCTCCTTCTTAAAACTTGGGGATATTAAGAAAGGAAATGTGGGAGGTGAGGGCCATCTGCCTGTGGCATTTGTCATCCCATTGGGTGCCAGGGTTGTTTTGGTTGATCTGGCTGGCTAGGTGGTGAAACTTCCCCACCTAGCTGTGCCTCTTTCCCAAAGGGTGTGTGCTCAGATAGAAGTGAGCAGCCTTATCTGAGGAGGAAGGCTCCTGTTGAGCGTGATCAGTAGTGCACTCTCCTGCTAGAACCTCCAAACAAGCTCTCACAAAAGGGAATGCATGGAATGCAAAACCTACTAATGAGCAGAGACTCCTGGGTTTGATTTGTACAATGTACACCACTGCCTCTGGCATATGGACTATTTTAAAATATAAATACATCTCAGAGATAGCATTTGATGGACAGCACAGGAATTGTGAGAAGTGTGTGTGTGTGCGTGCGCACGCGCGCACCCGTATTGTAAAATCCATCTGTGCTTTGTCCATAATCATATACCACAAAACACTAATATTAAAACTATGCAAAAAGAAAGTTGGTATGATCATAATATCAGACCACATTTATAGCAAAAAGATGAAATAGCAAAGCTCCTGCAAGTGTTATCAAGCTAAAAAGGATCATTACTTTAGGACGTCAGATCAGGGAGATACTTACACTAAATACATGTAGCGTTTCGAGACATACTAACAATCTACATTCTATAACACATGTAGCAATATTTGACATACAATCTACATTCTACAACACATGTAGCAATATTTGACATACTAACAGGAAAATTAATTCTTTTTAGAAGCACAAAACCATAAAGAGTTAGTTAGAATATACATCCTTTTAGTGGGAATGATTAACAAGTTCTAGCTTGAAGTATATGAAATTCTGCACCACAAACCACAGGAGGCACATTCTTTCCAAGAACACATGACAAAGTGTGTATAAAAGTAACCATGAGTGAGGCACGGTGTGGTATGATGTTAGCTCCAGCTCTTGGGGGGCTGAGTCAGAGGGTGTGAGAGTGAGGCTGGCCTGAGTTAACAGTTAGGCAAGTCTGGTTTGTAGAACAAGACCCTGTATCACACACACACATGCACGCACACACACACACACACACACGCACACACACACACACACACACACACATGCACACACACACACATGCATGCACACATGCATGCACACATGCACACACACACAAGTATAAAATTGTAGTTATAGAGCTCAAGAGTTGGCTCAGGAAACTTGGGCTGGAGAGATGGCTCAAAAGTTAAGAGCAGTGACTGTTCTTCCAGAGGTCCTGAGTTCAATTTCCAGCAACCACATGGTGGTTCACAACCATATATAATGATATCTGATACCGTCTTCAGGCCTGCAAATATACATGCAGGCAAAATGCTGTATACATAATAAATAAATAAATCTTTTTTTTTTTTTTTAAGAAAAAAGAGTTGGCTCGGTGGTTAAGAGCATTTGTTCTTGCTAGGGGCTCAGGTTCGATTCCCAGCGCCCACATGGAAGCTCACCTCCTTGGATGTCAGGTGCAAACCTGCTATGTGGTGCAAAACAAGTAAACATAAAATAATAATAAAATAAATCTAAAAAAATAAAAATAAGATAAAAAGTTTTTAAAAAGTAGTTATGATGAGAACTACTTAAATGCATTTAAATAATTATAAATACGAATGAATTCTAATGTATCTTGACAAATCAAGAAAGATATAATAATTGAGAAACTTCAAAGCTGGGTTCTGAGATAAACTTTAAAAAGCAGCAAGGCTTATCTAGGAAGGAAAAGGAAGAAGTGAAGGGTGAGACTCAGCCAAAGGAGGGCGACCATTGGAGAGAGACCCTCACTCAGCCAAGGAGGGAGACTCTCACTCAGCAAGGAGGGCCACCACAGGACCCCAGCTGCCTTTCCAGGTGCTGCACCAGGAATCTATCTTGCTTGCCCTTAGAGCTTCCAAGGCCACAGCCTGGCCCACAGCAGCCATTCAGCAAGTTTGTCTCAGAAGGCCAGATCCCCTTCTCAAGCAGGCAGTCCATAGTCCTAAGACTGGAGTACACAAACTGTGCACTGAGATGTGTTACTCACGTTTGTAAAGGACCAAAATGTAAGAACAGTTATAAATGATAATCAGAGCAAATCATAATCCTCCTTATTTGGGCAAGATTTGCTTGAATAAGAGAGAAGGTAGAGGGGAGTATAGCTACAGAGGAAAGAGTGGTCATTGCCCAGTATATCATATTACAGTATGTAAAATATTTAATATGTATAATAAATCCATTTCCCCTAGGTGTGTGTAGGTACGTCTGATGGGACTGGAGCTGTATCTCTCTCAGTCATAGCGGGGCTCTCTGTCCCACACATGAGCAACACCATCCACTGTGGTTGTCACACACAAAGCAGATTGCAGATGATGGTCGTGCTCAAACTTCTAAGTGGCAGATAAAGGCAGACGTGCCTGGTTTTCACCTCAGCCCATGAAAATCAAGAGAGTTGGTCCAAGTTTTTACAAACATACCCAAGCAGGTTGAGGTGAGCTAGGGAATCAACTGAGCTTGGAAAGGCCAACGGAGAAAAGAAATGACCAGGGCTTCGTTAGGCTCTTGGACCCTCCAAAATGCTGTCCTTTAGAGCCAAGCAGGCCTCTGTAGTTGGGCTCTCATCTTGGCTTGGATCACTAAGCTGAGATTACTCCCTGCATGAGTTCACATACATGGGTTGTATTCCTAAAATAGGGATTTGATGGGGGTGGACGGGGTTGACCGGGCTGAGGGCACTGGAGCATGAGGGTAAGAGGGCACTGGATGTCCTAGGACAAAAAGCGGAGGGGAAAACTGCTCACTGCAGGGTTCCAGCCCTGGCTGGGCCTGTGGTGAGCGAAAGGGAGAGCCCACAGTTGGGAGAGGAAGGAATGTGTCTTGCTGTCCCAGCACAGCTGGGAGCCATGTGGCATCTCTGGGCCAGGGCCAGGGGCATGGGCAGACTAGCAATCAGAGGGTGGAGGGAGAGATACAAAATTTGGCTCTGCAAATAACAGCTTCCCGGAAACTGCTTCCCACGAGCATCCTTCGAACAAATGCAAGGATGCAAGCTGCTATCATGCCATCAGCCCCACCCTCCTGCCAGGGCAGCCATACTCTGTGCAAGCATTTAAGGGTGAAACCCAGCACCCCCTCCAAACACAATCCTAACAGACAGATGAGTGCCGAGGTTTTCAGATACAATGTTTCCCAAGAGCCTTGTGATAGCCACTGGTAACTATGTATTTAAAACTGTTTCTATTTTGCTAAAGAATGGAGTGCAGCCCTGAAAAGGTAAACAGTGGCCAGACTGCGGACTTCTACCTCCAGGCTCACCATTCTTCCAGTGTTTGCTTCTTAAGGTATGATGGATGGATGGATGAGCAACACTGGCCTGTCCTGGGAGGTTGTGAGAACCAGAGTCTGCATTTTAATCAGAGCCCTGTGAAGCTGTGTCTTACATGCGGCTTGAAGTAGAGAAGCAGCGTCTCCTCCACTCAGGCCTCTGCTCATTAGCACCCATTGATCTACCTGAGTGGCATGTCCGAGGATCCCAGCGTGCTAGAGCTGGGTGGAACCTCCCAAGAGAGCCCAGCCTATTTCATCACTGCGTAAGTGACAGATGCTCAGAGCCAATCCCCAAGTCATCTTCTCACAGGGTTTGTACCTGACTTCTTGTTCTTTATGTTTCTGCTTCCTGCGTGGGACTCACCCTACAAGCAGACATTCTTGGTGTTGCTATTCAGTCTGAGAGCAAGCACAGTCACACTTTCGGAGCACACAGGAAGAAAAATGCCTTTTCCAGCAGACCTGCCTTTCCGTCCTCTGTCCCCGTTGGTAAGGTCACATCGTAACCAGCCCCATATGAGAGATGTGAGTCGGATAATCTGAGGACAATCACTGAGTTGGTTACAAATATCTATTAGGTGTAATAATATGTGGGGAGATAGACTTAATAGTAAGGTATGGAGTGATACTTATGTGTAAGGAGGTGAACATCATAAGGTGTGCTGATCCAGCACCAGTCCAGGGCTTCAGCCATTTTCAGGTTGGTTTTCTAAGTCTAGATGGCCAAGCCAAGTAGTGCGAGCCAGCAGTAGATTTCTCTTCCTACATATTCTGCATTGGGTTGTGGTGCGTTGGCCTAATGTTGTTGGTATTCTAATGCTGGTTTGGGGCCCCAAAAACTGTTTGCCCCAAAGATAAAAATCTGCACTCTGCCCCCCAAGTTAATTCTGATTGGTGAGTAAAGATGTCGATAGCCAATAGCTGGGCAGAAGAGAGATAGGAGGTGTCCCCGGGCTTAGGACCATGAGGAAGAGAAAGGGCAGGAGAGAAGCCTCTGCAATGGGTGAGAAGAGAAATGTGCAGGAGAAAGAGACCCACCATGGGCTAGGGGCCAAGAGAACATGGCCCAGAGGGCTGTCTGGCTGGAGCTAAGAGCAGCCCAGTACATGGTAAGTAATAACTTGGGTTGATAAGGAAGGTAGATTCTAACAGCATAGAGGGTAGCCAGCTGCCCAGCTCTTGTGCTGCTTAAGGCATATTTAAAAATGTAAAGGCTATGTGTGTCTTTCATCCAGAAACATAAAAGATCTAAGGTGGGAAGAAATCCCGTGCTGGGATTTTTAAAATATTTATTTACTACATTGTGTGTCTTAATTTACAGAGTTAAATAGACACTTGTCAAACCTCTGTTGTTGGTTTTTTTTTTTAGTGTTTTATATGGCAGAAATAAATGCTTGTGTGTGAACACATACTTTAGTATGTACAATATTTAATATGTGTAGTAAATCCATTTCCCCCACACAGTGTCCCTAGGAATGTCTGATGAGACCAGAGCTGGGCTATCTCACTAGTATTTATTTCTGGTTGCAGCTTTCTGCTTTCATGAAAACTTCTCTTCCACGTGTCTTGACTCTTGCAGCTGCCTCCATTCTGTGCTCGCTTTGTTTCAGACGTGTGATTCATCCTTACCCCTTGTTAATATCTTTGAAGCATCATTAACTGGGGTGAACGCATGTCTACTGACCGTGGGTCAGATCTGGAAGCAGCCGAGGGTAGTTCCTGGCTGCACGGAACAGCTCAAACTGTCGAGTATTAGAATCTTTGTCCTTGAAAGTATGACACTTGTTCTCTCTTTGTATGTCCCCACCACACTCTTTACCTGTGCCTATGCCTTCTTCCATGAATGGCTTCTTCCACCCGTTCCTATCCTGGCCATCTTTTCATTTCAACTAAAGCCCATCCCACTTACAGGCTGCTGTCTCCAACTGACTGGCTGTCATGGTATCTGTTCAACAAAGTGTTCAAGGCTGGTGCCATAATATCACCCTTATAATAAAAAGATCCACCAGAAAGTATTGGGGCTTTTCTTGACCATATGAGGGTTTTCTGAAGGAACAGAATGCTAGAATGAATGAATTAATTAATTAATGAATGTGAGTGTATGTGAAGTGTGTGTGGTGGTTTGAATAAGAATGGCTCCTGCAGGCTCAAAGATCTGATTGCTTGGTCACTGTTTAAAAGGGTTAGGATGTGTCATCTTATTGAAGTGGGTGTGGCCTTTTCAGAGGAAGTAGGTCATGGGGAAAGGGAGACTTTGAGATTTCAGAAGCCTGAGCCAGACACTCTTTCTCTCTTTCTCTCTCTCTCCCTGTTGCTTGTGGATCCAGATATAGAGCTCTCAGCTCCTTCCCCAGCACCATGTCTACCTGTGTGCTGCCATGCTTCCCGCCATGATGATAACAGACTAAACATCTGAAACAGGTCGCAAATGCTTTCTTCTTTAGGAGTTGCTGTGCTCCCGGTGTCTCCTCACTGAAATAGAATACTAAGACAGTGTGTGTGTGTGTGTGTGTGTGTGTGTGTGTGTGTTAAAAGGGGCTTTATTCGATTGGCTTGCACAATCCAACAATGGCTGCCTCATGGGAAAGGCTGAGAATCCAGTAGTCGTTCAGTCATGAGGCTGGATGTCTCAGCCTTACTGCTCTGGTGCTGAAGATATGGAGAGCTGCTGGTTTTCAGTCTCTGTCAGAAGGCCGAGGAAGCTGGTTCTAACATCAATGAAAGATGCTGCACCAACAGAGTGGATGAACTTGCCTGCAAGAGTGAGGGCAAGCAGGCAAAACTCAAAGTTTCCTTCCTCCACATCCTTTTATCTGGGCTGCCATCCCAGCTGTGTTTAGGTTAAGTGAAGTGGAAACTTCTGGTTTCTTTGGAAAGTCAGCTGTGTTGGATGGTGTTTTGCTGGGGCAAGCACATAAAGGAGTGTTTTCCTGAAGTGGACACAGGTGAAAGGATGTTCTGCTAGCACAAGCACGTGAAAGGACCTATGATGAAAAAGTCTTCACTAATTACACACATGAATTGGTTCATCTTACGTGTGTTGTTGAGTTCTATTTGTCAGGACTCCACGGAGAGAAATGCACCAAAAACCAACCAGCCAACCACCACCACCAACAACAACAACAACAAAAACCCAAAACAAAACAAAAAATCCTCCTGGTGGTGTGCTGGTGGCTTTCTCGCTGCTTCCAAAGACTCTGGCCAATTGGCAGATTGACGTCAGCTGATCCAGACTCACATGGAGTTTTGTGGGGGTCACCACAGCAAGAGAAGCTGTATTAAAGGGTTGCAACATTAGGAAGGCTGAGAACCGCTCAGCTTAAGGCAGGTGCCATTCCTCTTGCTCCACAGTTGGAGGAGACAAAGGTGAGGAGTCACTAGTCACGTGTGTGACTTCAATCCAGAAGCAGTAGAGAGAAATGAATGTTAGCGCTCAGCTGCTTTTCTCCTTTGTCCTCTCTCCAGGGCCCCAGCCTATGGGATGGTACCACTTCCCACTACAATTAAACCTCTGGGCGAGCATCTTCACAGACACACCCAGAGGTCCAGTCAAATTGTCAAAGATGATGAACCATCATATTTCTCTCACATCTCACAGGCAGGGCATACTCTGAGAGGGCCACATTTAAGCTGGAGTGGCGAGCCGGGGGAGGAGAGGCCTCAGGACGGAGGGTAGTTTAGAGCTGCTGAGAAGGCTCAGGTGAGGCAGAGAAGTACTCTCGGGGGAGGTGAACTTAATTCAAACAGTGCAGTATGGCTTTGGTGTGGGTTCCTGGGAACAGAATCCAGCCCGGAGTTGGGAAAGATGGCGGCGAACAAGGAAAATAGTGAAGGTCCTCTCCACTGGGAGAAGCCTTGGAGGGGGACGATTTTGAAAACAAAAGGCAGAGCTTCCCGCGTGCTGCTGGAGAAGGCTCGGGAGTTAGCAGGGATTGGTGACATAAAAGAGAACAGAGCTAACCCTCTCCTTTGCATGCCCTGTTCACTTTGGACCTGGACTAGGACCCCGCCCTCAGCCCCGCCCCGCCCCTCCCCAGGCTGGAGGGAGGGAAGCACCGGGTGGTGGAGCCTGCCTTTGCTCTGGAAATAGAAAATTGAAGCTGTAACTGAGTAACTTCTGCAGAGGAGGGCAAGGCACCAACAGGATTTGCAGCAATGAAAATAATCTGTCCCACTTGGGTAGAGAAGTAGATCGGATGTGGGGGGTAGAGGCCAAGCAGGGCGATTCCCGGAGAGCCCTTCTGCTAGCCAACAGTCGTGGTTCCCTGTAGGTGTATCCGATTGTCCTGGAAAAGCCAACACTCAGACCCACAGACCTGGGTATGAAGCAGGACGCTTGATCCTGGGGCTGTTGTAGCACTAGGGTCCCTGTCCTTCCAAGGTCACTGAGGAAGCCAGCCAGATACCTTCCTCTCTATGGTCTTTTATTGGTTGTAGTTCATTTCAATGCAGGCTTATGGGATGCCCCACAACAGAGTTATGTGCTCTGGACATGATCCCACCTTGGACAGAAAATATCACTGACCACGGCAAGATCCATCTCTTCTGCCTTATAGCTACAGCGTGCTCCAACTGGAGCCAAACCCACAGCACCCAAACAGGTGGATGGCAGAGCAGGGCCCCACCTTGCCCCAGAGAGCTGGGCCAGGCCTATGCACGGGGATCCAGAGGGAACTTCCCAACTCCTAGACTTCCTTCCCCACTGCACACTGCAGCCACATCTGAGGGACCATCTCCCTCACTTCCAGCCCTAGACAGCAGGCTGGCTTCTCCAGCTTCCCTCTCCCGAGGTTTGCTAGCTGCCCCAATGCACAAGCACACACACACACACACACACACACACACACACACACACAGCGCTCTAAATTACAGGTTCCTCCTCCCCAAAATTTCAGTTTTCTTTTAGAGCTTTTAAAATGTATTTTATTCTATGTATTATTGTTGCACGTAGGCATGGCACAGCCTACACTCGAAGGCCAGAGGACCAGTTGCAGGAAGCGCTTCTGGCCTCCACCCCGGGGGGTTCCAGGAATCTAACTCAGGTTGTCAACCTTGGCTGCAGGCACCTTTAACCAGAGAGCTATGTCAGTGACCTGAGATATCATTTTTCTCACAAAGCTTAGCATTTGGCCCATCGAATGACTTATTAATTATGTGTATGGTGTCGGGGAAGTGATAGGAATTGAACCTCAGGTTTACTCATGGCAAGCACTCTCTACCACTTAGCCATATTCCTTAACTTTATATTTCAAGACAATGCCTCGCTAAGTTGCCCAGGAGAGCCTTGAACTAGCTCTATCTATGGCTCCTGAGGCCTTCAAGCCTGTGGCACTCTCCCTTCAGCCTCCAAAGCAGCTGTACAGATGCCGGGGGACAGAGGTGATCTTCTCCTGAGCAAGTCTTTCCGGGTAATGGCAGGAGGAGCAAGCCCTGCTCTGGATTCAACCTGAGCTGAACCAGGACGGTGAGGGAAGGAAGGTGCCGGCCCAGGGGAGGGGCACTAGCCTGGGCAGGAAAGGGATGTGAGAGCCACTGACCCAAGAAGTTTCCATGAAAGCTGAGCATAAAGGAGAAACAGGAGAGTGAGCGGCAGAGGGAGCCGGTGCCCTCACAAAGTGGCTTCCTAGCCATAAACTCCCAACCGAATCCTGTGGTAAACAGAAGCCAGAACTGCCCAGAGGGAGGAGAAGGGCTGGGCACCCATTGTCACCAGGTGTTAGAGGGACAGGCGGCAGCCCTGGTTACTGGGGGTCAACCCAGGGCAAGAGAAGCCAGCTTGCTGAGGAAGAACAGCCCAGGTAGAACCAGACCCATCCCTGCCCTGGGGGGTGGGGGTGGGGGCTGGCACAGAAGTGCAGCCTGCTGGTGGGTGCACGGCCTGAGTGTAGATGTTTGAGAGCGAAGGGGTCATGTAGGTCCAAGGAAGTACCAAGTTCCTCCTCCAGCTGCTGATTCAGCCTCCTCCCTCCTCCCTCCTCCCCCCCTCCTCCCTCCCAAGCTGATGGGAACAAAGATGCCGAGAAAGTTTCCAGTTGTAAAAATCCGGAGAGGAACAATCAAGAACAAAGATCAAGGCTTCAGATTTTCCATGACATTGGCACAGGGGCAGGGGCACCATACCTACCTGGCACCATCCCCATTCCTGGTGCCTCTGGGAAGCGGGAAATCGTCACCTGCACGTGGCAATGCCTGCCTCCCCGGGGTCAGCCTGAGTGGAGGTGTGCACCCTGGACTCTGAGCATAAGAGTTCAGGGTCATTCAGCCCCAATTCCTACTGTCTCTCTGAAGTCGGGATCCATGAGCCGGGGAGGCCACCCAGAAGACCCCAGACAGGCAGCAGGGTTCAGAGGTCAAAGTTCAAGAGGAGAGAATGTAGGGAACAGAAGACCCAGGACAGGTGGAGGTGTGGACCTTGGGTAGGTGGAGTAGGGATATTAAGCAAGGCAGAGCAGAAATCTCTGTAAGAGGTCAAAGGGCAGCTAGAACATGGCTGCTTCTGGGGTGGGGTTGACACTCGGAGTCAGTTTTCTTCTTCCAGGTCCCTTGCTTGCCACCTCACCTGCTTGGAAGCTTGGGCAGGTCCAACACAGGGAGGAGGCCATACCCTGCCCACAAAAAGCACACAAGGCACATCCATTAATGACAGTCTTCCACTGCCCAGCGTGAGACAAACCCTTTCTTCCTTAGGAGAGCCATCAAGGTCTAACCAGAAGGACAAACTGAAAACTGACGCATAAACTATTGTATCTTTCTGTTAAAGAAATAATAACTCAGCTGAGTGTGGCGGTGCACGCCTTTGAACCCACCACTCAGGAGGCAGAGGCCAGGGGGGATCTGTGTGAGTTTGAGGCTAGCCTGGTCTACAGATCAAGTTTCAGGATGGCCAGGATTACACAGAGAATCTCTGTCTCCAAAAAATAATAAATAAATGAATAATCCTGATAGTACTACATTTGGGTATGCATGTCCAAGTGTTATAAATTGCTGTGATGGAGATGCCCACGGTCCCAAGTTCTCAGTACATACCCACAGTCCTGGGTGCTCAGTACATACCCACAGTCCTGGATATTCAGTACATACCCACAGTCCTGGGTGCTTACTGCATACCCACAGTCCTGAGTGCTCAGTACATACCCACAGTTCTGGGTGCTCAGTACATACCCACAGTCCTGGGTACTCAGTATATACCCACAGTCCTGGATACTCAGTACATAGCCACAGTTCTGGGTGCTCAGTACATACCCACAGTCCTGGGTGCTCAGTACATACCCACAGTCCTGGATACTCAGTACATATCCACAGTCCTGGATACTCAGTACATATCCACAGACCTGGATACTCAGTACATACCCACAGTCCTGGGTACTCAGTATATACCCACAGTCCTGGGTGCTCAGTACATAGCCACAGTCCTGGATACTCAGTACACACCCACAGTCCTTGCCCATAGTTCAAAGCATGCCCATAGTCTGAGACATTCTCAGATGTGTCCCCCAGACGCAAAGCATTCTCACCTACCAGTCCCATCCTAACCAGCTCCATCTTCTCCTTCTTCCTAACCTCCACCTTATCTTCCCTAGACTTCCGTCCTTTATTACTAGGTTCCCACAAAGCAGGAGAGTTGGAAGTTCTAGGTGGGCTAAGTTCTCTGTGTGCTCCTTTCCTGTAGACTCTTGTCTCACCAAGGACACGCTCCGACACCAGCCAGTGCTGACTATGACCACCTGCTCCTGCTACTTGTTAGCTGGCCCTGGGCCAGTTATTTCAATCTCTCTTAAGCCTCAGTGTTCTCATCTATAAGATAGGAATAATAAGGCCATTGTGGAACCCGAAGCCGATACTAAGACACCCTAAGTGCTTTGGAAGATAAACAAGGAAATGAGGCTCTCAAGCCAGAGTTCCAGGGTGTGGGATAGCACACGGGATAGCACACAGGACAGCACATGGGATAGCACACGGGATAGCACACGGGGACTTCTGGTGAGAGGCAACTGCCGGCCTTGGCCTGGATAGTGCCTTTGTGATGCTTCATTAACTTGTACATAGAGGCTTAAGACACACGCGCGTGCGCAAGCTGTTTCTGCAGTGAGAGAATAGAGTGTGAAGGAGAGATGCTGATTGGTGTAGGGAAGTGCACAGACCCTCACCTGTTCCCTGCAGGGAGCCTCTAGGATGCTCGCTTTTACCCCTGCTCCCTCGGGCAGAGAGCAGCAGGGCTGTGTGGTCTGAACCCACTGCATAGCCAGAGATGTTACAAACCCAGAGGCTGCCATTTCCCTCGCTGGGACTTACCTAGCAATGCAGTAGGGCCTGAGGCTGTAGATCGCTTAGGAGAAGGGCCAAGGAAGGCTGCTAATCCCCTCAAATTACCCTCAACTTTCCCCACAGCTTGTCCCCAGGGCAGGCTGCTGGCAGAGCAAGCCTGACTTGCTAAGCTGAGATTGCCCTGCGGCCCACTGCCTGACCTGGGCAGTCTCTTTGTCACACACACACACACACACACACACACACACACCTGCCACCACCCCAGACTCTCCAGTGCTGTCGCCCCCCCTCCCAGTCCTCACCACCAGCACTTCTGGCTGCAGGGCCTCCCCTCTTGCTTGCCAGGGGTCCCCAAACAGAGATTCTCAGCCTCCTCCTAGAACCAGCCATCACCTACTAGGTTCCCCTAGACTGTGGGGAGCTCTCACCATTCACAGCTTCTCATGGCTCCTAAGCTAGGCCTGCATAAAGGCTACAACATCCTGGCCAACAGGCTCTCCCCAGCCAAGTGGAGGCACCGATCGAAGAACCAAACTGTGGAGAGCAGGCCCTCCTGCCACCCTGGCCCAAGCCCCCATGCTGGGAGCCCCACACTGGCACCAGGGAGCCCTCAGGGCTGAGCCCACCCTGCCATCAGAGGCCACAGGAATGTCCATGTGGGCCAGCCAGGGCCTGCTTGGTGACTGTCCACTCCCTCCTCCACGGCTGACTTTCCCTCTGTCTCTCTCTGACTCGGCTTCTGTTTAACTCTGATTTAATTTCTCTCCCGTCCTGGGTTTTCTGTGGGGCTCTGTCTCTGCCGTCCATCCCAGCCATCAAAGGGCAGCGGGCCTACCCTCTTCCTGTAGGGTGGCCAGGGCTTCTGATCCAGCTCCTTGGCCTGTGTCATTGCCTGCTCAGAAAGTCTGCCTCTGAGAAGGTCTCCTCAGACAACCCCAGAGTCCAGGGCTGCAGTGGAGAGCAGGGTAAAGAGGGAAGAGGAAGCAGGCCTGAGGGCAGGAGGATGGGGAGGAAGGGGAAGTCTTGTATTATAAGGTGCATGAGGAGCCAGGGCTGGTGGGGGTTGGCTGGACCTTTAAAGAATGCAGGTGGAGAAGGAAGTTGGGTTCTAAAGAAAGACAGTGTCTTGGGTAAAATACCCGTGGTTTGAAGGCTACATTCTGACAGTCAAAAGTCCTTCCTGGTGTCTAACCTCAGTCTCGTCTACCTTTCTCCTGTGTGTTAATTTCTCACACACTCAAGATTCAAGCCCCTGGTGAAAGCATTCCTACAAAGCATTTGCCGAGGGCACACAGTCTTTCTCCTGGCTATTGAAGCCACCAGAGTCCCTTCCCCTTAGCCACCAGAGACCAAGCTGTGGGCAGGGGCAGCTCAAGCCATGCAGACAATCTTCCTTTCACACGCTCATTTATTTTCCCTCCCTACCTCTTCATCCCTTCCCCACCAGCTGCTTAAAATATTTCTCAAACAGAAAAACCTAACCGCAGCTGGAAACAAACCCTAAAGTTAGTCTGGAACGTGGGAGCTGCCAAGGAAAGTTACATATGGGCTTTGGCTGTCTGTGGGAGGACCGGCCTCTGCCTTGGAGACAGGCATCTTGTAAGGCTGTGCAGGAAGCACCCAGGCCAGGGCAGAGGACAAGAGATCCATCCCTACTTCCATAATTAACCAGTAAAGATGCCTTCCATGTATCAGGCCCTGTGACCAGACCAAGGAGGACCAGCCAGCTGAATAAAAGAGTAATGAGCTTAACAAGAAAGTGAGGCTGAGTTGCAGATTCAGACTAGACTCTGGCCTAGGCACTTCTAAGTATAATGGCTCATTTTCACCCCTAGTGTGGCAGAGACAGGCAAACCCTTGGAGCTCACTGGCCAGCCAGTCCAGTCAATCATTGAGCTACAAGTTCAATGGAGACACTATCTCTAAAGATGACATGGGAGAATGACAGAGAAAGACACCAACTTCGCCCTCCGTCATTCACAAACACACCCGTCCATGCACATGGACACCAACACACAACACAGGAGCAAAACCTTGTGAGGACCAACCACATTTGAAACAAAGTTCTTGTTATCATTCCCCAAACAATACAGTAGAACAATTACTTACATTTCATTATATATTATATACCATAAAATATAGAGATAGTTACATGCACATGGGATATGCGTGGGCTAATTGCAGTGACCACACCATTTCACATATGGGACAGGAACATCTTTAGGTTTTGCTATCTGCAATCCTGACCCCAATCCCTGAGCATACTGAGGGCCTCCTGTATAAACAGCCTGAGATTTCAGAGTGAGATGGTTCCTGGGAGAGGGTCAGCACCATTCTCTAGGATTTTGTAGAGACAACAACAGCCGCATCTGGAAACACAGGGAGCCTTCTGACCCTCGACTCAGGCAGATTTAGAGAGATTAAGAAGAGACGGGACCCACAGGGCTATCATCCGATGTCTGGCATCCAGCATAAGAAATCCTCCCAGGAATGCAGATTCCCCATCATCTGGGGAAGATGCTCAGGCACATGGTACCCAGCCCTGGCAGTATAGCCCTGGGATTTAATACCCCTCCTCTGGTGTCCTGGGCTCTTCTCATCTCCTACAGCCTCAACTTGTCTCATTTAGGATGGTTGGGCCAACAGGATAATCACACAGATCTAAGCCTCAGGACTTGGGAGAGTATACGGGGCCAGAGGGTTAGAGACTTTCCCTCTCTGCCTTTCTCTTCTGTCTCTGTGACCTTTCTGTGGTCCCTAGCACCTCTGGACACATAACCTTTCAGATCCGAATGCTCCAGGAGCACAGGATGAACAGTGCCCTTTTGCACACCTGAGAGCTGGCCACAAATGCCCTGCTAAATGGATGCCCAAGACGAACACCAAAATGATGGCAGAAATGTCAAGACACTAACCTGTTAGCTCCATGGGTACCTTTAAATGAAAGCTTCTAAGGGCCTGTTGGCCGAGTGAAAGTAATTGACCTTTATTTAATGTCCACCGGATGACAGGCAGCACCCTAAAAGGTTTCTGTGGGTTATCTTACTTTATGATTTCAACAGTGTTCCCCAAGAGCCTACTGAGGCATAGAAAGGGTTAAGGACAGTGAGGGTCCTGCAGCTGCTGGGGTTTTCTGGGCCAGCACTCATGTCTGGGTCTCCAAGCCCTTGAGCCTGCACATCTAATGCTGGCAGAATTCTGTCTGTTGCCTGGGGGACAAGGATTGTGCTGTGCCCCACTGGGCCCCAGGGCCCAACACAAGGCTGGGTACAGGGGGTGCTCAGAATGAGAGCCAGGGCTCCCAGGCCCCTGGCAGGTAGGGTTGGCATTAACTAGCTCAAGGCAGAAGCTGTGTGTGTGTGTGTGGCAGGGGTGGATTTAAAGAGTCCAAGGCACCGGGCGTGGTGGCGCACGCCTTTAATCCCAGCACCTGGGAGGCAGAGACAGGAGGATTTCTGAGTTCAAGGCCAGCCTGGTCTACAAAGGGAGTTCCAGGACAGCCAGGGCTATACAGAGAAACCCTGTCTCAAAAAACCAAAAAATACAAAATAAAAAAATAAAAAAATAAAGAATCCAAGGCTTTGTGAAAATAACCTCTCCATGGCTCATGACCTCATGGGTAAAGGAATTCAAGCCCTTTCCCAGGCCTGGACTGACTAGACCCCAGTGGTAGCCTCTGGCTGCAAGAATCTACCTGTTTCAAGGTGGCTTTGCCAGAGGCACCAAAATCTCTTCCTGTCCCTCTGTGCCAGAACAGATAGGCCAGCCCCTGACCCACGGCTGCAGGAGAGTCTGTGTTGTGTGGGCTTCCTCTCCCTCACTATGCCGATTCCCCAAACCCTTCTGAGGAGGAGTACTCAATCCTCTTGAGGGTTTTGAGAGAAGTCTGGGTCGAGAGGCCAGGTGCTGTCTACCAGCCTCCTGCGCCCTCTGGTGGACAGAACAAGGAACGGCGTGTGCTCCTTTGCACTGCAGTCTTGAGTCTAATCAATCTTCCAGAACTCCCCTCTGCCCTCAGTTTCTTCTCTTCTCGATTTGGCTACCTTTCATTCAATTACTGTTCAGTGGGTCCCAGGAACATGACATGTGACAGGAACACTGTGTGTAAGTGTGACACTGTCCATGTTCCAAGGTGCTGTCTCTCTCTCTCTCTCTCTCAATGAGCGCTGGCCTATCTAGTCCTACTCTCTGGCAGGCTCTTCTGGAGATCATCCCTGACCTCAAGGAGTTTCCGGTCCAACAGGACACACGGCCTGGCTGGCTAACCAAGTGACATGGGAGCTAGAGGAACAGGGTCCAACACAGACTGACCAGACGTCACAACAGCAACACTTAACTGGGCAGTGCCTGGTGTGAGCACAGTGGGAGTGTGTGTTTCTGTGTGTGCTCTCTCTGTGCGTGTGTGAAGATGTGTGAGCATGCATGTATGTGGAAGAGGGCAGGGGGTACATTTGAACACCACAGGGGCTGTGCTTTGACAGCTGTGTAAAGAACATTGGGGTGTGGGGTCTATAGGGAAATTGGGTAGTTAGGTGAGGTAGGGTGACCTGGAGGAGAGAATGTTTGGCCCCAGGCATGTTCAGGAAGCTGTGTGGTTGGAGTGCGTGGTGAGTGGGAAGAGGGCAGAGGGGGAGGGAAACCACCTCAGGCTCTGAAGGGTTTCTATTCACACTGGGGCTGGGAGGAGCCACCAAAGGCTTTAATATGAGAAGGAGGAGATGACCACACTAGACTAGACCACCAGACCCACTGGACAAAGGGACTGAGAACATGCTGGAGATGCTGTGGTCCTTATATGACAGTTGTGTGTGCTGGAGTGGCCCCATCACTCTGGCAACCATGCGCACATGTCTGTCAGGTGGGAAGAGGCCCCCCCAGGGAAGACGGAACAAGATGACATGTTGGAGAACCCGTCTCAGCGCCTGGCCAATAATGCCCACTAAATTAGCAGTTAGTCAAGTCAGAGATTTTCGAGCCAAGAAGGGTCTGACACTTGCCCAGGGCGGGGGCAAAGGATGCAAAGGACCCGACAGCCACCACACACTGTAGAATGAAGTGGTAGGGGACACTTGAGGATGAGACAGGGACTCTCCTTTACAAAATTCTCTTGCAGTTCATCACTGCCCTTCATCTCTAATCACTGCTCCGGCTCCTGCACGCCTCGTCACCCTCCTGGTCTGCCACTGGCTCCTCCTCCTCTGTCCACTTTCTCAGAGTGTATCTGTCAGTCCTCAGTCCCGTCAGTCCTCAGTCCCGTCAGTTGTTTGCCAGGCTGCTCTCAGGAAAAGGTGGTCAGAGTTGGGGAGAGGGGTTGCAAGAGCTTTGCTGACTGAGCCTGGAAGTTCACTAGCCTGGACAGAAGTCAACACATTTAGGGGTTCACCGCACGTTTTGGGTGACTCTCAGATGGGCTTCTAGTACTGTGTTTGTCCCTGACAGAGAGAAAAGGAATTGTGGGATAGGGAAGACTGACTAGGAAAATTAGCTAGCCAAAATGCCTGGCTTTTTTTCCTCTCTGGAGAGGTGAAATCCAGGGAGCCCACCTCTGGCCCTCAGGCACAGTCCCCAAAATTCACCAGTGTGGGCAGCCTTTCTTTCCATGTCTTCCTCAAAGTGCCAGCTGTGAAGACCTGAACACTGCAGAATCCTGTCTAGCATCTAGAAGGAGGGGGAAGGGACAGCAGTTAAGGTCATGTGATTCGTTGGCTCACAATTCTCCTTAGAGAGTTTGGTCCTCATTGCCAGCGATGAGAGGTCCTGAAGCTAAGCCCTGGCCCCTCCGCCAAGCACCACATTGTGGTGGCACCGCCCTTGCCCTGGGTATAGTGCACATTTGTAGATCAGCTAGCTGTCCCCTTGGTCAACTAGCTAGAAAATCCTAATGTGTTACTGCTTGGGCCTTGCTTGAGTTTCTATCTCCTCTTCCCAGGAGATAAGCCAGCCCTTTGGATTTCTTTGATTAGTGTGAGGTAGAGTTTTAATTTCTTGAATCCAAACTCTTAAAATGTTTTCCGTGATTTTTTTTTTTTTTTTTTTTTTTTTTTAGCAGATTAAAGGGACAGATGGTACCGGGTGCTCCTGGATGCTGCCGGGGAACCAACGCGAAGCACGGGGAACTCGAGTCTCCGTAGACAAGGCGTGGACAGGCTGGGCATCAGGTGCCACAGTGAAGGCTGCAGCCTCAGCATTACTGTGGGAAAGAAGCTTTCCAGGGTAGTGACTGCACCACACCAGACATCAGGTGCATCAGCTCTGCCTGCCGGGGGCGAAGATCCTGGGCTCTGAGAGAGAGAGACCTGTGGGATGCTGGAAGGGAAGTTCAGCCATGATTAAAACAAGAGGGGCCCTTCCTTGACCTGCCTCCTGGGCTCTAAAGAGCATGTCCCAGAATTTGGGGGACCTTGGGAAGGGAGAGTTGGCCTTAAATAGTCAAGGAGTTTAAACCCCACTTGGGGGATGGCTCTGAATTGGACTTTTAGTTAAACAGGATTTCTTCTGGGTCCCTGAGGTTGTGGAGGAATCCATAGCACCCACCTGCAGCTAGGCTACACAGGGCACACCCCTGAGCTAGGGCTGTGCCACCACACGCACCTGGGGCCTCCTTCCCAGCCCTGTACTCAAGGGGCTGAGGAACCTGGTTTGGCAGACTGACTTGGTGCTTGGCTTCGGTGAGTGGAGGGACCTGGAAAGCGTTGTCTGTTCCTTGATAGGACTCTGTTCCTGCCAGCTCAGCTGGGGCCATGGCTTCCCTGTATTTTGTTCACCTCCCCAGAGAAAACAGACAACAGATGCTTCCTGCCCTGGGCTCTATGGCTGCGGAGTTCGTAAGTGTAAAAAATTCTCTCCTCTCTCTCTCTCTCTCTCTCTCTCTCTCTCTCTTTCTCCCTCCCTCCCTCCCTCCTTCCCTTGGCTCTCCCTCCTTCCCTCTCCTCTCTTCCCCCTCCTCCTCTGTCTCTTATCCTTCCCCCTCCCCTCCCTCACTCTCCCCTCCCTTTTTCCCTCTTCTCTACCTCCTCTCCCACTTCTATATCCCCCTCCTTCCCTTCCCTTAAAGAACTGTCCTATGGCCTTCACTTTGGAGACACCAGAGCTGAAGGCTGTGAGATCTCAGGAGCACTTGAGAAGCTGACAATTCAAACAACTCACACAAAAAAAGGATTGTGTGCCCCTTCAGCCTACAGCGGCTTCAGCGCAGGGCTAAGGCTCTGCTCTCTGAGCATGTGCGAGCGGGCAGAGCTTTCTGTAATGGCCACCAAGGAGGAAGCAGTGGTCCCCGTGTTTTATACTTCCTGAGTGTCATCTAGTCTAACATACATTTCTCATCTGTGGATAACCAACAAGGGAAGAATGAAGTTCCCTGAAGCGCATTTCTAAGTGCAGGTCCTTAGTCCCCATCAAGGCAGGGGACTGTTAAGAGCTTAGACTTCCACAGCATAAGGAGTGGGAGGGATTCTGTGATGAGCGGGGCTCCTCCCTCACCTTTAGGCTCTCTAGAATGAGCATTACTCTCTGGGCCTCACCATCCTCAGTCTGTGGGGCTGGCACCCACGATGGCTGTGGAGAAACCGAGGAGGATGGGAATGTGGAGATGCTCCGGTGGCCCTGCTCTGCCCTGGCCACCTGGAGAGCCCCCAGTGAGCTCATGTCTACAGTAACCCCACTGCTAATAACTGGGCTATTGAAACAAACCTGGAAGCTAGACACTGGTGAGAGATGAAGGCTGTCTCCTCAGGAATGTACTAGCCAATTAAGCCTCTCAGAAGACTCAGGAATGATCCCGCAGGCCACACTGGCCAGCCTCCAGGCTGGGTAATTGTGCAAGGACTTACTAAGGGTCTGCTACACACCTGGCTTCCAGGTGCGAGCGAGCATTGGCCCAGGTGTGTGGTCTCTCTGTCCAAGCCACATCTTCAGGAGCAGACAGTTGAAGCCTCAGGGTTCTGCTGGTGATGTTCCAGGCTCACCACCCCAACCCCTGCCTCTTCCCGACCACAGGCTTTGTGCTCCCAGCCTTTGAAGAAACCCCCAGCCCTCGGTATTTATTCTAGGCTATTCTTCCTGTGAATGAATTGTAAATTCTAGCTAGCCCATAGAAAAGACACACAATCCAGGTATTTGATTAACAAGCTATCTACCTAGATTGGGCAGGTTTTGGAGCTATTCTAACTCACGTCCCAAACACATGTCCCTTGTTGCTTGCTGTTTCTCCTGGCCACGTGCTCATGGTCCATCTTCTCTCATGGCCGCTTTCTCTCCCTGTCCTTTCTTCTGTTCCTCCCATCTCTACCTGAGACACCCAGAGAGGTAACTGAAATCCCGACATACCTCTATCTACTGCCCAGTCACAGGCTTTAGCCTTTTATTGTAGTGGGTTGGCCTGATGCTGCTTGAATTCTAATGCTTATTTGGGACCCCAAACTGGTTGCCTCAGAGAGGAGAGAGTGACTTTTGCCCCCCAGTTAATTGTGATTGGTAAATAAAGTTGCCATCAGCCAAATGCTGGGCAAAAGAGACATAGGTGGGGTTTAGGTTTCTGGCTTGGGATTGGAGAAGAGGAAAAAGAAGAACAAGTCAGGAGAAGGAGGAGAAGCCACTGTGGTTTAAAAGGTGACCTTGTTGGCTGCCCCATTAGAATTAAGGGCAGCCCAGATGGAATATAATAAATAGTAAGTAATAACTTAGAGTTATCAAGAGGAAAGTAGGTGGGCTGGAGAGATGGTTCTGTGGTTAAGAGGTCCTGAGTTCAAATCCCAGCAACCACATGGTGGTTCACAACCATCTGTAACGGGATCAAATGCCCTCTTCTGGTGTGTCTGAAGATAGCTACAGTGCATTTACATGTACCAAAAAATAAAAATAAAAATAGGAAATTAGGTTCTAACTGCACAGAGGGTAGGCAGCTGCCCAGCTATTGTGTGATTAAGGCTTATTGTGAATATAAAGGCCATGGGGATGTCTTTCATCTGTAACTCAATAACCAAAGGCAGGATAGAAGCCTCTGCCTGTGATTTTACATATTTAGTGCTACATTTTATTGACCAATTAGCTTGGGGAGCAAGGTTATATAGCATCATGAGGATAGTACATGAGGATCCCCTAGGGGTGGGGGACAACCAGATCTCAGGAGCCAATTTTTAGCATTTGAATACCTAGCAGCACCAGACCAATCCCAACAGCTTCTGCTTCAGCTAGCAGGTCCAGTTGCTGCCTTCCATTTCTGTCTCCTGACTCCCACCATACTCTAAGCAGCCTGCAGCCTACGCTAGCTGGGTCCCTGAGGGACAGGCCGGAGCTGTATAGGAGTAAAAGTCAAGAGGAGAAACATGAAGGCCAAGACGCTATTCAAAGCCCCTTAAAGTTTACTTAGAGTCTTAGCTTATAAGAGGGTTTGCTCATCTACCCCACCAGTCCACTCCTGGTGCCTGGATGCCAGTGTGCAGGAGGTGTCTTGTCCCTGGAAGGTCTGGGCAGGCAGCAGGAACTTGGAGGAGGGCAGCAGTAGTTGCATAACAATAGAAGCCAGCCTAGCTGGAGAGTTACACAGTAGGTGGCCTCACCTCAGTGGCAGCAAGGTCTGCTTCAGCCTGAAGCAGGCTGGGGGGGAGGGGGTGCAATTCCTTCCTAAGTATATAATAAAAAAATAGCTGGACTGAGACATAAAATTTATTTATGCTCCATAGTCCTGCCCAGGAGTTATGGTGGCTGGCGGCCATGCCTGGCTTAGGAATCTCAGATTTTCCCGAACTACTCATTATCTGTCAAGGAGAATATATGCAGCTTGTTTGTGTTTATTTTGCACAAACATGGCTCTGTGGTATATTATTAACAAACCACGGCCTCTTGGCATATACCTTTGTCTTAGATTGATATAGTTCCGAAATCTGGTTGCCTGTCATTGGCTGACCGGCCCTCATAGCACACCTTGTTCCCAAATTTAGACCAAAGCCACAATATATATATTCAATATACTTCTTCATAACGATGGATATCTGTCATCTGTACTTGTTGGAGGTGAGCTGCATGCTTGTTGGAAACGGGCTGTAAGGCATTGACTGACTTGCTTGAGAAATAAAGCCGAGACAGTTGAAAAACAACAGGATAAAAGCTTCTTTTGGGATGTCCAGGTATTCTATTCAGTTGCAAATTAGCAACAACCAAGCTTAGACTCTGACCTCCTGGTGTTGGGGAGGTGGCTTTGAGAATCAGCAGAAAGGCTGTTTCTCATGTAAATAGGCTAAGCTCCAAGTTAACTTTGCTAGCTAACAAGGATTTTTAGCTATCTTCAATAGGAATCTCTAATATTGGAATAATTACTAGACCAGTCCAAGATTGAGCTAGAATAACTGGCCACATTGAAGGAAAGAGAAGAATCATTATAACTCCTTATTATGACTAATTTTTTAAAGTCAATTTCCACGGTCTCTAATGTTCTCTGTCCCATAAGGTTAAAAAGCTTAAAGCAAGGCAGCTTAGCTTGTCAAATATGGGACAAAGGCAAGCAAAGGTGGGTTAAAAGTATATACCCAAATCAGCTTTCTTGTCACCACAGTCAGGGCATTCAATGAACTCACAGGTCAGCCTGTCACAAGAATCATTCTGGCAGTTGTCAGCTTCAGCAGCTTTCTGTGGAGAAAACCTAAGCACTCCCTCTTCCCCAGTAGGGTAGCTGTTCAGGATCAAGCCATAAGCCAATTAGTAGATCCTTTTCATCTCACCTAGACATGAGTATGTCTAGTTTAAGATACTATAAGGTATTATTTAGTAAGTTCTTTGACATCCAACTTTTAAAAATTTTTAAAAATAAAAATGTGATTTAAATAATGTGCATAGGGATATAATTCCTCCCCTTCTTTGTTTTTTAAGAAGATATAGTTTTTAAAGTTCCACAATACCTTATTTTTGAGAATTATAAAAATTCTCAGTAACATGAGTAACATTAAATTGTTGACAAAACATTTCAAATACTTGACTATTATAGTCAGTTCCAAAATCTGTATTAATCTGATTTGGAACACCAAGTATATTAAAAAAGAAAAATTAACATAGGCAATGACACTTTTAGTTGTTTCTCTTGTAGAAAGCTTGAAAAGGTATTAATAGTCACATGTGCATAATTTATTAATCAGAAATAAGAGTATCCATTTGTAGCAATTGATTAAGTGTAAGTCCTCAAGAATTAACACCAATATGTGGAAACATGTAGAAACTGAGGACACTATGAACAAATTTTTACAATTTGACATGCACATTCTCTAAAAATATCAAAACATTATCTTAAGCCATTACTATTTTGATGATGTAAAGAATGAGATTATATGGTCAATTATTTTTGTGTAAGGTCTATAATCCGCCTGGGATATATCTAGCATGGCATTGTCTTGTCCAAGCAATCTAGAACAAATTTTTAAATGTAAAAGAACAGCATTTTTTCTTATGAGTTGTATATGCTTAAACAATTGCAAATTTGAAAATTGATAGTATCTGAGAGTCAAACAATTTTTAAGCAATTGTAAGCTCTGAGATATATATTCACTATTAATATAAAAATTAAAGCTTGATTATTCAACATTTTAAAACATGTACAGCACACAATTTAATTATCTGTGCTGAAGCAGGAGGAAACTCAAAAGAATAAACATGTGATCTAATTCATATATACTTTTCTCCCATAAAAGGGCTGTTTCTAAATACAGTAGATGGGATGCATGCTTGCATAAATTTATAGAAGATACAAAAGCATGCACAAAAATAATTTTTAAGTTATCTTTAGGATAATAATTATCAACTTTATTTAAAATGATGGTATGCAATAGG
This sequence comes from Mus minutoides, assembly GCA_902729485.2. Lineage (NCBI taxonomy): Eukaryota > Metazoa > Chordata > Mammalia > Rodentia > Muridae > Mus > Mus minutoides. Next base: position 1,238,881 of record LR749850.1, read on the forward strand.
CCAAATATCAATATTCTGCATTAACCAATTTAATTGCCGTTTGGAACAAGGAACAGACACTTTGTCAGGTTTTTAAGACACAATTTTTGTAATAATTTTTCTAAAATATAAGAATTTATCTTACAATTCTTAATTAGCATCACAGCAGCCTTAATAGGATGTTAAAATTTTACTTTGAGGTAAAGAAAGATTATTTTACATTAATGTTTTCTCTTGCCAAAGAATTGCTGTGGGCACATTTAATAACCATAACTAAAATAAGCAGCTAGTATTCAATTATCATAGATTATAATTGATAACAATTATCAAAGCTTTCTTTATTTTCTGCAAAGCCTTTTGTTCTTTACCAATTAATTTGTGTCTCTCCAGATAACATCTAACAAAGATTTAAGTCACTTTAAGACTTTAAGGTGAGGTCTTAGCCAAACAACATCTCCTGGAAGCTTTTGAAAATAAAATTCTGAAGCAAATCAATTTTTCTTTCTTAGATTTTCTGTACCACAATTTTCAAGTGTAATTAAAACCCTAACTATTATTATTGCCTCTGAATCTTTTCTGGAGCAACAGCTACTCCCCAGAACTTTAAAGCTCATTGTGTGAGCACAAGGATTTGAGGTAAACTTTCCTTTAGAGGCATTAGCTAACAAAATACTTTCCACTTAGGAAACAGTATACACTGAAAGATTCAAACTCTTAGCTTCCCATATTGAAGCAAAAACAATAAAAATTTTTTACATAATATGGCTATTAGCCATACCTAGAAGCAAAATTTTCCACTGATTACAAGCTCACTAGAAGCAAACACTTTACAATTATCAGGATGCAAAGGAAAAAACAAACTTTTAAATCTATAATAATTTTATATGAAGTAGGCAAGCCATATTGTAATGCCTTTATAAGTTCTATAGTCTGACTGACCTTTTATAAATTTTGAATTAAAACTTTATTATGAACAACACCTGGGTAGATTTGAAAACTGTAGTTTAGCTAGAAAGAAATCCCCCTGGAGGTAGGGAGGGGTGAGGTCCTGAGAGCTCCTTTAGTCTCTTAGAGCTTGTTTTGTTTGCAAAACAAAAGAAAGCCACACAAGCTTCCCCAAGGCTGCTCTGAGTTTTGCTCCTCTTGCAGTGAGGACAGATTCTAGAATTTTTAAATTTCTTTTGCAATATTAGAATATATCTACAACCTTAGGAAAGCAAAACCCAATTTTAAAACAATTTATCATCTTAAAAATCAATATTAAAAACATCACTATCACGTTACGAAGTTTGGCTGCCAATTCATGAATGCATGACAGTATAAATTTTAATGCTTCACTAAAGAGATGTTGTTTTAAATCATATCTCTATGTCTACTTTCTAAGATAAGAATCACATTAAATATTATCTCAGTTTAGAAGTGTCTTAGAGGCCTAGTTTTCTGGGCTGCTTTATGCCACGTGTTGCTATTTAAAACGACTCCAATTCTGAGTAAGCAAATTAAAGCTAACTTTCTTGTAACAAATGTTACACCTTTTTGATCAGACCCACTAATTTATAAGCCATTATTCTATGACCAAGATATGCAGAGCATTTACACCTTTAAAACCAATCAGAAACCAAATTAAGTGGCTACACAAATCTTACATATTTAAATCAATGAATTCTATTTTTTCTAGCTATAATTTCAAGATAAAGAACACTTTGTCATTTTCTGAACCCAATTGCAGAGAATTTTCTAGGAAAAAAACCAACTCTCAGCTTTCTTACTTTAGAACTAAGAAGCTGCAGACTCCCTACCCTGCGTGCCTCATTTCTGACTCGAGTGCAGGGCAAATTAAATCAGCCTCCGCTGTGTAAACTGACTAAATCAAGAGACAGAAAGCCAGCAGATAAAGTTTTAACCATTTTTCTTTTTCAGCATGAAACATAAAACAACAGTCAGTCATTCAGACAATGAAACAAAAAACATATATGAATTGACATGTGGGCAATATTGGTGCCCCAAATATAAAAACAGAATTTAGAGAACTTGATGTAACCAAATCTAAAAGTGTCTCCTGGAGCCAGAGAGAAAGCCAGACATCTCCGGATTTAGCCCTGACCCTGGCAGAGTTCTGAAATCCATTTTTCTTCTCTCTTGATCTCTCTCTATTTTTATTTTATTTATTTTTTCAATTTTACTATTTTTATTTTATTTTATATTTTTAAGCCCTACTCCTCTCGACTGATGCAGTTCTTGACTGCGGACAAATGCCTAACTTTGTTTTTACTCCCATTTTCCACTGTCAACCCCTAGCTGATATCAGCACTGGGCCTACGCTGAGTCAGTCTAGCCCGCATCCCTTTGCACCTACTGCAATAATTTTTAAAAAGTATAATTTAAAGCCAGCGTTAGCATGTATACCTGTTGCTCACTATGCTGGATATGTCTTCTTAACCTTTTCCTGTAGAGCTCTACTAAGACAGTGTCCTCTCTGTAAATCCACCCATACTCAGGTTGCTGTTTGGGGGACATTCTGTAAGCTGCCTGTGGCCTATGCTAGCTGGGTTCCTGAGGGGGAGGCTGGAGCTGTATAGGAGTGAACGGTCAAGAGGAGGAACATGGAGGCCAAGACGCTGTTCAAAGCCCCAAGGTTTAATGGTGAGAATTTACTTTTGAGGAGGGTAGACCCGCCCCCCCCCCCCCCCCCCCCCCCCCCCCCCCCCCCCCCCCCCCCCCAGTCCATTCTGGGCATCTGGCTCCATCCTGGAGACAGCATGCAGGAGGTCTCTTGTCCTCAGAAGGTCTGGGCAGGCAGCAGGATCTTGGAGGAGGGCAGTGGTAGTTGTGTAACAATAGAAGCCAGCCTAGCTGGAGAGTTACTCTGTAAGTGGCCTTGCCTCAGTGGCAACAAGGTCTGCTTCAGCCTGAAGCAGGCTTGGGGGAGGGTACACCATACCACTTATCCATGAGGTTTATTTGCATGGTAGTGCCTGAGGGGTGTCCAGTAGAGGCCACAACATGCGGTGACACCTTTGTGAGGGTGGACTTTTGAGAGACTGCACTTGATCCCTTGGCAGAGAACAAGGCCATCTACAGTGAGTTACTTGCTGGGAGCATCTTCATGCAGGAAAGCCTAGCCATGGTGGGGCTCTGACAGGTCTCAGTCCCCCTCTCTTGAGCCTTTGTCCTAAGAGCTGAGGCTGCCAGAGCATAGAAACTACACGGCCTATACCTTGGGCTAAGGCAGTCTGTACAAGTTAAAACCAAGTCTTTCACTGGACATGGTGGCATGCCTTTAATCCCAGCATTTGGGAGGCAGAGGCCAGCCTGGTCTACAGAGTGAGTACCAGGGCTATATATACAGAGAGACCGTGTCTGAAAAAAAAAAGAAAGAAAGAAAGAAAGAAAGAAAGAAAGAAAGAAAGAAAGAAAGAAAGAAAGAAACAACCAGGGCGTGAACTCCGCAGTCAGTCCCACAACCCCCAGAGGAAGCTCCACTCCCAGGCGCTCTAACACGCCAAGGACCACAGGACCACAGGACCACAGGATCACAGGATCACAGGATCACAGGATCACAGGATCACAGGATCACAGGATCACAGGAGCTTTAGCACACCAGGATCTCAGGGTCCCAAAGGCAGCTTGACTAGCAAAAACTCTGACACACACAGGATCTCAGGATCCCAGAATCACAAGATCACAGAGACAGCTGAATTCTGAGGAGTTCTGACACAACCAGGATCACAGGAAGGACAGGCTCCAGTCAGACATATTGAGGGCAGGTAACACTAGACATAACCAGATGGTGGGAGGCAAGCATAAGAACATAAGCAACAGAAACCAAGGTTACTTGGCATCATCAGAACCCAATTCTCTCACCATAGCAAGTCCTAGATACACCATCATACCGGAAAAGCAAGATACAGATCTAAAATCACTTCTCATGATGGTAATAGAGGACTTTAAGAAGGATATAAATAACTCCCTTAAAGAAATACAGGGGATGGGCTGGTGAGATGGCTCAGCGGGTAAGAGCACCCGACTGCTCTTCCGAAGGTCCGGAGTTCAAATCCCAGCAACCACATGGTGGCTTACAACCATCTGTAATGAAATCTGATGCCCTCTTCTAGAGTGTCTGAAGACAGCTACAGTGTACTTACATATAATAAATAAATAAATAAATCTTAAAAAAAAAATACAGGGGAACACAGATAAACAGAATGAAGGCCTTAAAGACAGAACACAAAAATCCCTTAAAGAGTTACAGGAAAGCACAAACAGGTGAAGGAAGTGAACAAAACCATCCAAGATCTAAAAATGGAAATAGAAACAATAAAGAAATCACAAAGGGAGACAAGCCTGGAGTTAGAAAACCTAGGAAAGAGATCAGGAGTCATAGATGCAAGCATCACCAACAGAATACAAGAGGTAGAAAAGAGAATCTCAGGTGCAGAAGTCACCATAGAACACATTTGACACAACAGTCAAAGAAAAGCAAAAAGCAAAAAGCTCCTACATCCAAACATCCAGGAAATCCGGACACAGTGAGAAGGCCAAAGCTAAGGATAACAGGTACAGAAGAGATCGAAGATTCCCAACTTAAAGGGCCAGTAAAGATCTTCAACAAAATTATAGAAAAAACTTCCCTAACCTAAAGAAAGAGATGCCCATGAACATACAAGAAGCCTACAGAACTCCAAATAGATTGGACCAGAAAAGAAATTAATTCTGTCACATAATAATCAAAACATCAAATGCACTAAACAAAGAAAGGATATTAAAAGCAGTAAGGGAAAAAGGTCAAGTAACATATGAAGGCAGACCTAGAAGAATTACACCAGACTTCTCACCAGAGACATGAAAGCTAGAAGATCCTGGGCAGATGTCATACAGACCCTAAGAGAACACAAATTCCAGCCCAGGCTTGTCTATCCAGCAAAATTCTCAATTACCATAGATGGAGAAACCAAGATATTCCATAACAAAACCAAATTCACATAATATTTTTCCACAAATCCAGCCCTACAAAGGATAATAGATGGAAAACACCAACACACGGAGGGAAAATATGCCCTAGAAAAAGCAAGGAAGTAACCTTTCAACAAACCCAAGAAAAGACAGCCACACAAACACTTCTAACAACAAAAATAACAGGAAGTAACAATCACTTTTCCTTAATATCTCCTAACATCAATGAACTCAATTCCCCAAAAGACATAGACTAACAGACTGGATAAAAAAAAAAAAAATAGAACCCACCATTTCGCTGCATACAGGAAATGCACCTCCGTGACAAAGACAGACACTACCTCAGAGTAAAAGGTTGGAAAACAATTTTCCAAGCAAATGGTCCCAAGAAACAAGCTGGAGTAGTCATTCTAATATTGAATAAAATCAGCTTTCAACCAAAAGTCATCAAAAAAGATAAGAAAGGACACTTTATACTGGTCAAAGGAAAAAAATCTACCAAGATGAACTCTCAATTCTGAACATCTATGCTCCCAAATGCAAGGGCACCCACATTCATAAAAGAAACTTTACTATAAAGTTCAAAGCACATCGCACCCCACACAATAATAGTGGGAGACTTCAATACCCCACTCTCAGCAATGGACAGATCATGGAAACAGAAACTAAACAGAGACACAGTGAAACTAACAGAAGTTATGACCCAAATGGATCTAACAGATATTTATAGAACATTTCATCCTAAAGCAAAAGAATATACCTTCTTCTCAGTACCTCATGGTACCTTCTCCAAAACTATCCATATAATTGGCCACAAAACAGGCCTCAACAGATACAAGAAAATTGAAGTAATCCCATGCACCCTATCAGATCACCATGGACTAAGGCTCTCTTAAATACCAACAAAAACAACAGAAAGCACACATACACATGGAAGCTGAACAATGCTCTACTCAATGATAACTTGGTCAAGGAAGAAAGAAAGAAAGAAATTAAAGGCTTTTTAGAATTTAATGAAAATGAAGACACATCATACCAAAACTTATGGGACATAATGAAAGCAGTGGTAAAAGGAAAACTCATAGCTCTGAGTGCTCTCTAGAGAGAGCATGCATTAGCAGCTTGACAGCACACCTGAAAGCTCTAGAACAAAAAGAAGCAAACACACCCAAGAGGAGTAGACCACAGGAAATAATCAAACTCAGGGCTGAAATCAACCAAATAGAAATAAAGAACAATACAAAGAATCAACAAAACCAGGGGCTGGTTCTTTGAGAAAATCCTCAGGATAGATAAACCCTTAGCCATACTAACCAGAGGGCACAGAGACAGTATCCAAATTAATAAAATCAGAAATGAAAAGGAAAACATAACAATGAAATATATCTTAAAATACTGTTTGTTGAATATTAACAGTTGAAAATATTAAAATTAAGTTCTACAAACATCATGGAAATAATAATTCTTCTCACTGTGCCTGAAATTAGCATTTTCTTAATGTTTAACTTTAAAGAGTTTTTGCTATTTTAAAATTTTTAAAATATACTTACTGATAAAATAATTTCTATCATATATGGGCTTTTGAATATATTTCTTGTTTTAAGATTTATTTGTCAGTACACTGTAGCTAACTCCAGAAGAGGGCGTCAGACCTCGCTCAGGATGGTTGTGAGCCGCCGTGAGGCTGCTGGATTCAAACTTAGGCTCTTCAGAAGGGTGCTCTTAACCACTGAGCCATCTCTCCAGCCCCTTGGATATATTTCTTAATGACTCATTTTTAATATTTTATGCTCTTTTACTATGCTTAATTGCAATAGAATATTTTGTATGTTTTGAGACAATTTAGTATTTGACATTAGATATATGATCCTCAGTAATGGATAGCATTAAATCTTCATTAATGACATTTTTAGGGTATAAAAGAATATGAATATAAAAGTTAAACAAATTTTTATGTATTATTTGATTCTCAAAATACTCCATATTATTAATATTTTTATGTATAAGATGCATTTAAATAATAAAAAATTTTAAGAAATTACATGAATCTCAGAATAAAAAACAAAAAACAAAAAAACATATCAACAGACCAAGTCTTTCCTTTTTATTTGTGCCATGTCTGTATTTATTAGGATTGTGTCCCACTGTGAGGACATGAAATCTAGGAAGACTGGAATTCTATCAGGGACCAGATTTCCTTTATCCGTCTGTTCAGAGTTCCTCGTGGCCTCTTGGTCACAACACGGCTACTTTAATCTCTAATACCGACAGGGTGAGAGGATCAGCTGGGTCTCGATCTACTTTAAGGAGGTACAGAATATTTACTAGGAAAAAAAATCTCCAACCTTCCCCCAAACTGGCCAGAACAGTGTCACAGAGTTCATTAACTGCAAATGGAAACGGAACAATATGGTTTTAGCTTAGTCTTTATTTCTCCCAATGGTTAAGAGCACTGACTGCTCTTCCACAAGTCCTGAGCTCAATTCCCAGCAACCACACAGCAGTTCACAACCATCTGAGATCCCATGACCTCTTCTGGTGTGTCTCAAGACAGCTACTGTGTACTCACATACAATAAATAAATAAATAAATAAATAAATAAATAAATAAATCTAAAAGGGGTGGGGGAGAGACAGAGAAATAGTTTGAAAATGTCACAGAAAGAGTTGTGTGAAAACATTTCAGGACAAAAAAAAAAAAGCCAGGCGTGGTGGTGCACGCCTTTAATCCCAGCACTCAGGAGGCAGAGGCAGGCCAATTTCTGAGTTCGAGGCCAGCCTGGTCTACAAAGTGAGTTCCAGGACAGCCAGGGCTATACAGAGAAACCCTGTCTCGAAAAAAAAAAACAAACGAACAAACAAACAAAAACATTTCAGGAAATAGTTGAGGGACAAAGGTGGAAGCGGGGTGGTTGCTCTTGGTTTCATCTTAAGGTTCTATGAGCTAACGTTGGCCAGCAGTTAGATACAGGTCTAGACAATTTTAAGGACCAACCACATTCCTCACAGTGATACACGGAAACAGAGAGGTAGTAGTTGGCCAATCTCTCTCTGCTCACATGGGTCCTTCATTCATCCAGTTTTGGAACATCAAAGTAAGTCTTCTCGGGCTGGAGAGATGGCTCAGCGGTAAAGAGCACTGACTGTTCTTCCAGAGGTCCTCAGTTCAATTCCAAGCACCCACATGGTGGCTCACAACCATCTGTAATGGGATCTGACACCCTTGTCTGGTGTATCTGAAGACTGCTACAAGGTCGTCATTTAAATAAAATAAGTCTTCTTTTGCTGTTCTTAAAACAGGGTCTCACTTTGCTGGCTGGCCTCAAACTCAAGTTTGTGGCGATCCTGCTGTCTCTCAGATACTGGAAGTCCTGTGCACCATCACCCAGGGCTCCCAATGTCATCTTTAGCCCTCTTCACCGGTTTCATTTCGCTTCTGTGGCGCTTCAGGTTTCGGAGGAGCTTTCAAACCTTTTATAAACATCTCACGTTTTTCTGTGCATAGTGGTCCTGAAATAGGATCACCTTGCAAAACTTAGCTTTGGGCTTCATTCTTTTGACTAGCCAGCAGGACTCCGATGGAAGCTGCCCCCCAATCAGGCCCCTGGTCACAGCGGCTCTCCATAAGCTCTTAGGCATTCAGATCCTCTGCCGAGACCTAGTACAGGTTCTGGGTTTTGGGTTTCTTTATACCCCGAGTCCCTGTGCGGAGAGAATGGCTTTGGCAATCCTCCTCTTGCACGGAAGCGCTCTGATCCGGAAGCTCAGATCTAGGGGTACAGAGGAGCGACGTTCTGTCTCCGAGCACCTCCGCTGTTCTCTGTCGCCCTCTATCGATAGCTAGGTGCGCTGCCACTGCTCGGAGGGAGGGCTGAGCTGGAGCTCAGGGCGCAGGCGCGGGCGCTCGCCCCGGACCTCCGGCGGGCTTGCAGTTCTGCGCGTGCGCCCAAGCGGAGGCGCGCCGACGACTCGCTGGAGCGGGCAGGTGGAGGGAGGAGTGGTCCCGGGAGTAACTGCCAGCAGTTGGTGCGCCACAGGTCCGGGGGCGCCCGCGTTCCCGAGCCTCGGAGGCCTGAACGCGTTCGGAACGCGGCTTTTGTGCGGGGGCGTGACCTGAGCCCGCCTCCTCGGCTGGGAGTGGAGGACTACGGGGATCGCTGAGGCCTTTAATTAATTTGGTGCCTGTTGTTTGTTTGCCCGAGGTGCAGCCTGTTGGCCTTTTGAGTTTACAAACAGTGGGGAGGAAGCGGCGGGGTCGGGTGGGGGAGCACGAGGGGAGATGGGGTCTTCCGGGCAGAGAGCCTAATCCAGCTGAGGGCCGTCCTATTCCCGGGGGGGTGGGGAGGATTGGGGGGGCACCACACGGGACACTGCTGCAAAATGAGGGCCGCAGTAGGAACTGCCGGTGTTGCGCACACAGGCACACACTTAAAACAACAGCCTCTCGCTCAGTATTTTGCACTTCATGCAGAAGTGATTTTTTTTTTACCCCTAGAGAGGCTCCATATGGACAGTAACACGCGCTCACCACCTCCACTCCCACCCCCTCCCCATATAGGAGATGACACATGGGGTCTCAGCACTCCTCCTCTGCCCTCACATTTTGTCAACGAAAGAAGGATGACCACCCGGAGGACTTGCTGGCTGATAGAGATCAGGAGGAAGCCATCGCTCAGTTTCCCTATGTGGAGTTCACTGGGAGAAATAGCATCACCTGTCACACCTGCCAGGGAGCAGGCTACATCCCAGCAGGTGAGACCATCAGCCATCACGGAAAGCGCCCTGGCATCTGCTCCAGCCAGCCCTCCATAGTCATAGTCCACCCTGAATTGTAGCCAGCTCTGCTGCCTTGATAAATGGACAGACTCCAGGTTTTGTTTTTTTGTTTTTGTTTTTGAAATCTTACACTTGGAACCCTTTCTCTTCTTCATTTCTTCCTTTATCAGTGCCTTAGTTTCTTTTCTGGTGGCTCTGATAAAATACTCTGATAATGGCAATTTAGGGGATGAAGGTTTATTCTGATTCACAGTTCCAGGTCCATCACTGAGGACAAGTTACACAACAGCGGCAATTTAAAATCGCTTGTGTCACCTTATAGTCATAGGAAACAGTGAGCGAGAAGTGCTTGTACCTGCCCCCCCCCCCATCCCTATCCATTCAGAGATACAGCCAATGAAATGGGTGCCACCCACATTTAGGAAGAGTCTTTCCATTTCAGTAAACCCAGTTAAGAAAATCTCTCACAGACACGCCCCACGGGCCAACGTAATCTCATCTGTATCCACTGAGACATCTTCCCAGGCCACTCTAGGTTCCTAGCCCCTCACTGAGACATCTTCCCAGGCCACTCTAGGTTCCTAGCCCCTCACTGAGACATCTTCCCAGGCCACTCTAGGTTCCTAGCCCCTCTCTGGTTTGAAATATTTATTTCTCTGCTGTGGGATTTGTTGACAAGGATGTTTCTCTATTGTTCTTGCTCATAAGGATGGCCACAGCATTGTGAAGGAGCTATTCTAGAAGTTCCTTTACAAAAAAAAAAAAAAAACACCGTGAGCAGTAGCCAGAGGTCAGCAGAATACCAGGGGGTGGGGAGTGACAGTCGGCCCAGGAGTGGGGCCTGGATTATCTGTAGCAACAGCTGCCATTAAGTTGACCCTAGGGGTTGGGGGAGTCACAGAGTTTAGAGCTTTTAAGAATCTTGGAAACCATGCAAAGCTCCAAGTGAAAAGTGACAATGGCTTTGAGATGTACCGAGACTTCATCAGAGACAGTGAAGGCAAGAGCGCCCCAGCCTCAGTGCCGCAACCCCACGGCACTGGTAGAAGTTTTATAGTTTGTGGCTGTCTCCGTAGGTTAATCTGTTTCTTCTCCCTCCCCCTCCCCCAGCTTTTCTTTTCCTATTTCTACATTTACCCATTCCTTCGTCCGACCAAAAATGTATGTTTTAGTGTCTAATCCCAGATGAATCTCAGCTGTGCCAGTTGGCATTGAAATGTGACAAGAAGGGCCACCCATACGTGGGATTTACAGAATGAGTCTTTGCTGCTTTTCTAGAGCAAGTCAATGAGTTGGTGGCTTTGATCCCCCACAGTGACCAGAGGCTGCGTCCTCAGAGAACGTGAGTTGGCTGGCTCTCATCTGCCAGTGCCTTCTTCTGTTCCCGACTCCTCTCTATGAAAGAATACCAATTAATATTTGAGAAAGATGTCTCTTATATCTGCCCCATTTCCTTCTTTTCTTTATCCACTTATGATTATTACCTACTTATAATTTATTTATTTATTGGGGATACTAACACTTTTGAACCCAGGCCCTCTCGCTTACTAGACAAGCACTCTTCCACTGAACTATAGCCTAGCCCTCCCCATTTCCCCTAGAACTTTTGCTTAAGTGAAATGTCCCTGTCTGTGTTAGTCTGGGCAAAGAAATGTGAAGCTAGAAACGTCTTAAGGGTCAAAAGAAAGGAAAGGTTTGGGGAAAGAGGCTGTCCTGGGAGATGAGCGGATGTTTAGGAGATAAAAGCATCGGTTTCTCTTTGGAGGGCGAATGGTGTTCAGAAGGGCTGAAGGGCCTTTTCTTGCCCAACGCGTTGCTCTGTGCCCAGTCTGTGGTTCCTGATTCTGTTCGCTTCCTTTCACTGCATCAGTATTGTGTTAATCAGGACCACTTAGGCTCCGGGATCTGGTGTCTGACCGCCCATGGTGGCCCTGTGCTGTTGTGTGCAGGAAACAATATGTCCTCCTGTCGGTCCTGCTGTGTCTCCTGGCATCTGGCCTGGTGTTCTTCTTTCTGTTTCCGCACTCGGTCCTCGTGGACGATAATGGCATCAAAGTGACGAAAGTCACGTTTAATGAACAGGACTCCCTTGTGGTCCTCCATGTCACGGTAAGATGGAGGGCATCGATTCCTGGCCTGTGCACTTGCCAGCCCTGGACCAGGACTCTTAGCTGGCGCTTCCTCCCTTGCCCTTCCCAGGCCACCCTAAAGATCAGGAACTCCAACTTCTATCCTGTGGCGGTCACCAACCTGTTCAGCCAGGTCCAGTACATGAAGGCCGTGGTCGGCTCATACACAACCACGAACGTCTCGCTCATTGCCCCTCAGAGTGAGCACCTGGTATGTCATTGTTGAAGGGCCTCTGCCCACGTGCTAAGGAGGAGAGTGGGTGCTTCAGGGATGCTGCGGTTCCTTCCCATTCCTCTCTTCTGCCCACCGAATACCTGTAATGATGGACAGTTGGGAAGGGACAGGAATGGCTAACATTTGCATACTTGGACAGTGAAAGAATTGGTGAGAGAAAGAGAGTCACCAAATCCAAGAGGAGGTGGGACTATAGCCTGAAGCCTGAGGCCCCCTAGTGGGAAAGGCCCCAGGTATTTATTTTAGCCTCCTAGGCTGCTTAAGAAAGATGCTTTGTAGCCGGGCGGGCGTGGTGGCGCATGCCTTTAATCCCAGCACTCGGGAGGCAGAGGCAGGCGGATTTCTGAGTTCGAGGCCAGCCTGGTCTACAAAGTGAGCTCCAGGACAGCCAGGGCTACACAGAGAAACCCTGTCTCGAAAAACCAAAAAAAAAAAAAAAGATGCTTTGTATGTGATGAAAGAATGGTCCAGCATCTGTGGGTTGATCCCATTAATGATGTTGTGAGAAGCTTGCCTGTCACAGGCTAATGCGGGTCTTGTTTTATTTTCAGGTGAATTTTACTGTGAAGGCTGAGGTGGGAGGACCGTCTTCCTATGTGTAGTAAGGACGGAGTTCTCTCTATTACGCTATCTGCCTGGAGAAAGTCAGAGTCCTCCTCGAGTGACCGTGTCCCTGGCTCTGCCATGAGCCCCAGATTTGGCCTGTGGACTCCCTTAGCTTTGGCTTTTAGCTGGGGTTTTGGGAAGAGGTGTCATTGTGACGTGACTAAAGTTCTGAGCTTTCTAAAGAGAATATTAACCACTAGAAACAGCCTCAAGCCCCAGCATGTAAATAGACAACGGCTTTGAAAAGCAGGGGCATGGTGTGGAGGGATGCGGATGGCACCTTGTGGGTCTCAGAGCCAGTGGTCCTTGGCAGCATTTCGGTTTGAAGGGCAGGCATGGGAAAGAGAAGGTACCCCACATCGTTTGAAAGTGTAACTCCACACTGCCCTCTAAAGTCAATCAGGTGACTGTGTCCCCTGTCTGTGTTTTCGACCCACAGCTTCTACTGCACACTCCCTGCCATTCGGGTGCACAACATTGTGATCTTCATGAGGTAGGTCCTCCACCCTCCCTCCTGCCGGCCTTTTGCCTTGAGCCTGGGCCGCCCGTGAGCTCCCCACACTCGCTGGAGGCACGTGGCTGACAGGAGACCCCCTCACCTGCCCTGTGGCTCAGCCTCAGGAGACCCTCGGTGTTCTCTTGAGGTGGAGGCTGCCGGATTCCCACTGAAGACTTAGCATACTGTTTGGGGTTAAGGGCTTGATTCCTGGCATTCACAGGCCAGCTCACAGTTGTCAGTAACTCCAGTTTCAGGGGATCGATGTGTTCTGGCCTCTGTGGGTACCACGCATATACATTGCATACAGACACACATGCAGGGAGAAACACCGAAACACATGAAATAACTATTTTCTAAAAAGTTAAAAGAGATATTGCGTATGAAATGGGTTCTAGTTTCACTAAACAAGCGGTCCTGTCGGAGTCCCCGAGAATAAAGAACAGCCTAGCTTTCTCACTGTGTAAGTACTAAGTGTTTACCCTCAGGGGTCAGCCATTAGTGTGGGAACTGCGGCTGTTCACTCTAGAGATGACAGACTCTAGTACAGACATTGGAAATCTGAGGATGTGAGTGAGGTTTCTCAGCTTTGCTGCCAGTGACGTCTCTGTCGTCAGTGACGGTGGATGCTTCAGAGTGGCACCCCTCGTCTCCGCTTCTCTGCTGGCCTCTGCTCCACTAGGTTGTGATGACCCAAAGGTGCCCAGATGGTGCTAGAAGCCCCTCTGTGGGCCTCTGTGTCATATCATCCCTGCTTAAGACACCATCCAGAGGGTCTCTTCATGGCAAGGTTTTTGGAATAAGCAGAAAGGTCCTCTGGCCTCCTGGTTACATAACCACAAAGATAGGAACCTGGACCCTCATCTTATAAGAAATTAGGCGGATGGTACTTCCTGATCCTTTAGTCTCTTCCTTGTTTTCTTTTTGCTAGGACTTCTGTGAAGATTTCATACATTGGCCACATATCCCAGAGCACCTTGGAGACACAGCACTATGTGGATTGTGGGGCGAATTCCACAGCTGCTCAGAGCCTGTTCTTGGTTCCTCGGGGGCCACAGCTGTAGAAGGAAGCCTAACATGTATTATGCTTCCCACATATGGCTGGCCCACTTACCACGTGGTATAAGTGGAGGAGGAAAAAGAAACTGCTCTCTCAACCCACAGAAAGCATCCTCCCGCACTTAGGGGAAAGCCGCCCTTCCAACGAAACCACTGACCTGTGCCTAGTCTGTGCCTAGCAAATAGTTAGCACTCAACTACAGGTTGAAGAATTGGATTCAGATAGTCTGGCTGCTCTCCAGTTGTTATAAGTTGAGATGAACCAGGGTTCTAGGTTTTTCAGACCAGAGTTACATGAAGGTAGGATGCTAGTGAGGCTGCAGGCCGATGGGTGTGGTGTCCAGGACACGCACCAGTGAGGAGCCCTCAGTGGCTGCCTCTGCGTCTGTCCCTAATACAGCCCCCTCCCTCCCCCGGCTTTTTGGAAAGGTTTTGGTGTTTCTTTTCCTTCCCCATACAAAGTGATTACAGTTCTCTCCCCCCATCCCCCAAGGGTCTATCGAAGGGCTTGACAGACCTTTGATCCACTGGTTGGATATGGATTGGAAGTTTGATAGAAAAATAAACCCATGCTTTTGATTGATCTGCACTGTCTCTGACTGCCTGTATGCTTTTGTAGGCACCTGTGAGAGAAACTTAAAAGAGCTGCTTCCTAAGGGGGGATTCCTCAGGGGGTGTTGAGGGAAGAACAGGGAGGGCACCCCAACTGTGTCTTCCTTGCCCCCAAAGAGCACCTTCCGAGCAGCCTCACCGTCCTGTGTGCCGGGCAGCTGGTCTCAGTTCCCGAGCAGAGTGCACAGTGCCCCCTGGAGGCTGGAAAGGACAGGCAGAGAGGACCGAGGAAGGAAACTGCTGCGTGGGGGAGGAGCAACAACCTCTACCAGCCTCTGCACTCTAACCCGGCGGAAGTGGTCCGGTTAGTGCACAACCGAGGTGGGCTTAACTGCACGCAGCTGAGCAGCAGGTGACGATAACGAAGCTCAATCCAGGTCTTGCCCCAATTCGCCTGGCATCATTTCCAGTATTTGTCTAATGACTTCACCCTTCGAGTCCTCAAACTAAGAGGTCATAACTAGCATAACTAGTCCGTGGCTAGTAACCGTGATCTAGTCACCAAGAGCAGGGCCTAGCACCGTAACTGTGCTAATTGGGTTGCTGGTGTGTCCACATACCGATGACAATGAAGGTACCGATCAAGCACACTGTTTTTAAAAACGACATTCTTAACAGAACACACCCCACATACAAGAAAATGCTGGCACTGAATTCTCCAGTTTTCCCATTTCCCTTTCTAGATTATGTCTCTGTCTGTCTGTCTGTCTGCCTGCCTGTCTGTCTCTCTATATGCACATAGAGGCCATGGGATGGGGATGTTGGGTGACTGCCTCGGTTGCTTGCCACCTTGTTTCTAAGACGGTTTCTCACTGAACCTGGAAGTCACCAGTTGTCTAGCTCCTGCCAGAAAGCTCCAGGGCCCACCTGTCTCCACCTCCCAGTGCTGGGTTATAGATGGACACCACCGTGCCCAGTCTTCACACGGTGACGAGGACCTGAACTCATCATGTTCTCATGCTTCTGTGACAGGCTCTCTGTCAGCTGAGCCATCTGTCTACCCTCTCTACAGTTTTGAAGGCTCCTCATTTCGGGTACTTAGTATTGGATCATCTTTGTGACCGTGTGCCTCAGTAACATCTGCTGCTTGATATTACTGTAAAACCCAGTTAATACCAAATAAGAGCAGTTAAAGCTTTTAAACACACATTTAGCATTCTGGTCTAATGCTGCAAATTCTCAGATCTACTCACATTCTTAGCATCTGTACTGGCTGGTTTTATGTCAACTTGACACAGGCTGGAGTTTTCACAGAGAAAGGAACTTCAATTGGGGAAGTACCTCCATGAGATCCAGCTGTAAGGCATTTTCTCAATTAGTGATCAAGGGGGAGGTTCCCTTGTAGGTGGTGCCATCCCTGGGCTGGTAGTCTTGAGTTCTATAAGAAAGCAAGCTGAGCAAGCCAGGGAAAGCAAGCCAGTAAGAAGCAACACCCCTCCATGGCCTGTGCATCAGCTCCTGCTTTCTGATCTGCTTGAGTTCCAGTCCTGACTTCCTTTGGTGATTAACAGCAATGTGGAAGTGTAAGCTGAATAAACCCTTTCCTCCCCAACTTGCTTCTTGGTCATGATGTTTGTGCAGGAATAGGAACCCTAGGACAGCATCCTAAACTTCACGTTAGGATGCCCTGCATGGTTTAGCATGGCCTGGCCTGTCCACACCCCCCCCCCAGTGTGTGTGTGTGTGTGTGTGTGTGTGTGTGTGTGTATGTGTACACATGCACAAACACCCATAGGCGTTATGCATGTGGAAGCCAAAGGACAACCTCACATGTCATTCCTCAGGCATTGTCCTTGGTTCTCATGAGCCAGAGGACTCTGGATCTTCCGGTCTCTTCCAGCACCACCATGCCTGGTTTTTGTTTTTTATTTTATGTACATGAGTATTTTGCCTGCCACCACATGTATTCTGTGTCCTGGAGGGTCCCTACAGCTGGCGTGAGAGGTGATCGTGAGGCGCTGTGTGAGTGCTGAGACTTGAACACACATGGGTTCTCAAGAACACCAGCCAGTTGCTCCATCTCTCTGGCCTGTTCAGGTTTTTCAGTGTGGCTTCGGGGGTTTGAGGTGTTTGCCCTTGTAGGCCAAGCACCTTGGTTTCCTGCAGCTCTGCCTGCACTGCCCTCTCTCTCGAGCTCACGAGGCTGTGCCAGCACCTGACAGAAGACCCACTATGTACAAAATTTCCATTGATATATCTATACCATCCCCAAAGCATCAAGGGCCACTATGTGCACCGATTGCACCATATGCGCAGATTGCAATTTTGACACATTTTGTCAGTAGCGGGTAGGGATTTCTGACTGACACATGCCACTTATGCTTGTCAAGCCCCATTCAGGCCACAGTTTATCTCCAGGGCTTATTCTGCCTTTCTAGTTACCCCACCCCCATAGGACCTGTCAAGATCTCTGTCAAGTATCCTAAGGATTCTAGCCCAAAGTATGCAACAATCCATTTAAAGAATCTGCCTGCTTGTTAAGAGTTCTGCACAGGGCTGGAGAGACGGCTCAGTGGGTAAGAGCACTGACTGCTCTTCCAAAGGTCCTGAGTTCAAATCCCAGCATCCACCTGGCTGCTCACAACCATCCATAATGAGATCTGACTGCCTTGCCTCTTCTGGAGTGTCTGAAGACAGCTACAGTGTACTTACATATAATAAATAAATAAATAATTTTTTAAAAAGTTCTGCATAAATCAAGCCACATATTGTTTCCTTTGAGCAGAATAACCTCTATTTTTCTTTATAAGATTTTTCCACTGCCTTGAAGATACCATGTTTCTCTAATTATTTAAAGGGCATACTCTCTCAGGAAGTGTCCAGTGTTTTACTGAGCAACCGAGAAACTTGAAAGTAACTCTTAGCCAGAGCTTGGACATCTGGCTCCTAATCCAAAGTTTTTAAAAGGGAGATGCTTCCAGGGAAAATAATTGTAAGATGGAAATGTAACCTGATGGAGCCCTGGTGATTGATGGGCCTCCCCGCTCTGTCCTGCTGGCTCAGGAATTTACCTGATCTGTTATTCTGCCTGGAGAGACCTGCTTTCCTGGGGCATCAGGAATCCAGGATTTATTGATAATCCTGGTTGGCTCCACATTCCTCACAAGGCCTGGTTGGGAATGCAGAGAGGCCAAGCAGTGTGTGTTCCCTGGCCTCTCCTTCAAGCCTCTCCTGCTGCTCCTCACCGACCACTCACTGAGAAGCAGTTCCAATCTTCTAGAGTTCCTGGGCAGGAAGTGTGGATAGGCTACAAGGAATTACCCAGGTCCCTATGGCTTCCCACAGAGCTCTAAACCAGTGTCAGGGGCTGCTGGATGTTTTATTCAGAGCAGTCACTGCCCTGTCGAGGGTGGTGGAACAAGCCTGGGAGTTCTGATCCTCCAATTAGAGTGATTGACAGGTTAGATGTGAAGTCGGCAGCTCTTCTGCTCTGCCTGCTGTCTAAGCCTCACACGTGCCCACCTGGTGGGTGAACATCCCCCTTGCTGTTTGTTACCAGCTCTCCATAGATAGAGGTTGCTTGCATCTTGTTCCTTATGAAGTAGTTATAATTATGTGGGTGGATGTATATGTCATTGGGACTCAAACCCGGGGGCTTGCGTGTCTAGGGACTCAAACCCGGGGGGCTTGCCCGTCTAGGGACTCAAACCCGGGGGCTTGTGCGTCTAGGGACGCTCTCTACCATTGAGCTACCCTCCCGGCATCAATCCTGTGTTTTAAAACACCACACCATTTTATTTCCATGGTTGTCACGAGCTCGCCCTGGTACTAGCACTTCATTTAATTAATTTTACATCACACTTTGAATATTAATGCAAGTTATTTCCCTCAATTCTTTTTATTTATTTTTCTAATTTCTTTAAAAGAAAGAATTCCAACTTTAAAAGAAGGGAGCAGAATGGGGAAGGGGTCAGAGAAAAGCGTGACTGTCTTGCTTAGGTGATGTACCAGGTATCTTTTCACAAAATACCGCTGCGATGGAGTGTATCTCCCTCTCAGTTCGCACATCCCCACCACCGTGTGCCTATGGTGGAGAAGGGAACGACACGCCCATCTCACATCCAAGGCATTGGAGGGAAAAAGGATACTCGGCCATAGGGAAAGGGAAGACTTTGCATTCCTC